>CM068355.1:40727048-41162944 GCA_034769755.1 Odontamblyopus lacepedii | reverse complement strand
CTTAATAACCTTAGCGAAGCGCGTTTAGCGGCAACCTTAGCAGCAACAACAGCTTAGGCAACCCCTTGGCGAAACCGTTTTAGCAGCAGACAGCAGCCTTAGCCAGCCTTGCTTAACCTTAGCAACAGCGGCTTAGCTCGGAGGACATAACAGCGGCTTAGCGGCAGCGAAGCAGCCTTGCTTGGCTTAAGCCAGCAGCGAGCAACAACAGCCATGTTTAGCTAATAGCTGGCGAGCCAGCTTTAAACCAGCAACAGCCGGCTCGTTCAGCAGCCTTAGCATAGCAGCGAAGCAGCTTAGCAGCTAGCAAGCAGCAACAGCATGGTAACATGGGCAACCATAGCAGCCTTAACAGCTTAACAACCCCTTAACGCTAATAGCGAAGCAGCGCTATGCCAGCAAGCAGCGAAGCGCTGCTAGCTCCAGCAGCAGCGGCCGGCCTTGCGGCAGCTAGCAGCCTTGAAGCTCGCGAGCAGAAACGCTCGCGTTAGCAGCAACTAGCCAACAGCAGCAGGCGCCATTTGTTGCTGCCAAGCAGCTTAGCGAACGACAGTTTGGCAAGCAACCAGGCACATAGCAACAGCGGCTTAGCTGTGCGCAGCAACAGCAACAGCGGCGGCAGCAACAACCCAGCAACAGCGTAGCGGCGGCAAGCAACTAGCGAGCAGCAACCTTGGCAGCAACTGCTTGGCAGCAACAAGCAGCCGCAACTGCGAGCGGCAGCAGCCTTATGGGTTTCCAGCAGCGCCAAGCAACAGTGCGCAACATTGTTTCTAGCGGCAACCAACAGCCAGCAGCGGCAACAACCTTAGTAGCTGGCAACAACAGCAAGACAGCAAACCGGCAACAACAGCGGCAACCAGCAGCAGCAGGCAGCAACAGCAGCCAGCGAATTTGGCCAACCAGCGGCAACTTAGCTAGCAATGCGGCTTAACCAACAGCTTAAAACAGCGTTCAGCGAAGCTTATGCGGCAGCACAGCAGCGGCAGCAACTGGCTCAGTTTCAGCAGCAGCAGCAGCGGACAGCAGCAAATGGCGAAGCAGCAGCAGCTGGCAGGCAGCAGCAGCAAGCTGGCAGCAGCAGCAACAGCAGCTGGCTTAACTTAGCAACCTTGTATTTGGCGCTGCTGTTTTATAGCTGCTAGCGGCGACAGCTGGTAGCAGCAACTAACTTGTAAACAACTAGCAACAACAGCAGCCAGCCTGGTGCTTAGCTTAGCGGCGGCATGGCAGCCTTAGCAGCAAGCGGTAGCAACAGCAGCCGGCAAGCAGCGGCAGCAGCATGCCCAGCTTAGCTATTGACCTTAAGCGGCTAGCGGCCAGCCCAGCCGAGCCTTAGCTGGCAGCAGCAAGCGGCAGCCAGCAGCCAAGCATGGCCTTAGCAGCAGCGGCAGCTGGCAGCAGCTTATCGGCGCAGCAGCAAGCAGCAGCGGCAACCAGCTGGCTAGCAGCTAACCTTAACCAGCGAAGCCATGCAGCAACAGGCGAGCCAGCCGAAGCAGCGGCAGCGCAGCAGCAGCAGCAGCCAGCAGCAGCAGCAGCAGCGGCAAGCAGCAGCAAATAGTTGGCAGCCAACAGCGGCAGCGGCAGCGGCAGCAGGCCAGCGGCGGCAAGCGAAGCCCAACAACAGCAGCAGCGGCTGCAACAGCCAACAGCTGCAGCCTTGCAGCTCTTAGCAGCAGCAGCCAGCTTAGCGGCAGCAGCAGCGAGCAGCAACAGCAGCGGCAGCAGCAGCAGCAGCAGCGGCAGCTGCTGCGACTGCTGCTATAACGCTACTAGCTTGCCTACTACTTGGCTGGCGGCAACTGCTTGGCAGCTACTGCTGCTGCTGCTACTACTACTACTACTACTACTGCTACTACTGCTACTACTACTACTACTACTACTGCTACTACTACTACTACTGCTACTGCTGCTACTACTACTGCTACTGCTGCTACTACTACTGCTACTGCTACTGGCACTGATGGGACATTTGTTTGTTTACAGATGGAGGAAGGCGGGGCTAAAGTCGTGATGCTGACAGGAAGTGCGCTGCTGCTACTTCCTGTTGTCCTCTTCGTCTCCTCCTTCATGTTCTGGCCCGGACTCATCATCAAGACCTACAACTGGTAAGACCTGGTTCAGTCCTGGTTCAGACCTGGTTCAGTCCTGGTTCAGTCCTGGTTCAGACCTGGTTTAGTCCTCGTTCAGTCCTGGTTCAGTCCTGGTTTAGTCCTGGTTTAGTCCTGGTTCAGGCCTGGTTCAGTCCTGGTTCAGTCCTGGTTTGTGCCTCAGGTTCTGGAGGAGGAGGTTGGGTCTCTCTGTGAGGTTCTGTGACGTCGGTTCCTTCAGATTTTGTTATTCCACTCGGGGGACTCCAGGGGGCGCTGCGTCTCTGCTGCTGCTGCACGGCTTCTCCGCAAACAAAGACATGTGGCTCCCTGTGGTGAAGGTGAGACCCCAGACCGGGTTTAGACCGGGTTTATTCTAAGTTCAGACCGGGTTTAGACCAAGTTTAGACCAAGTTTAGACCAGGTTTAGACCGAGTTTACACTGGGTTTAGTTTAAGTTTAGACCGGGTTTAGACCAAGTTTAGACCGGGTTTAGACCAGGTTTAGACCAGGTTTAGACTGAGTTTACACTGGGTTTAGTCTAAGTTTAGACCGGGTTTAGACCAAGTTTAGACCGGGTTTAGACCAGGTTTAGCCCAACTTTAGACCAACTTTAAACCAGGTTTAGACCGGGTTTAGACCGGGTTTAGACCGGGTTTAGACCAACTTTAGACCGGGTTTAGACCAAGTTTAGACCGGATTTAGACCAACTTTAGACCGGGTTTAGACCAGGTTTAGCCCAACTTTAGACCGGGTTTAGACCGGGTTTAGACCAACTTTAGACCGGGTTTAGACCAAGTTTAGACCGGATTTAGACCAACTTTAGACCGGGTTTAGACCAGGTTTAGCCCGACTTTAGATCAACTTTAGACCGGGTTTAGACCGAGTTTAGACCAATTTTAGACCATGTTTAGACCAACTTTAGACCGGGTTTAGACCAAGTTTAGACCGGATTTAGACCAACTTTAGACCGGGTTTAGACCAGGTTTAGCCCGACTTTAGATCAACTTTAGACCGGGTTTAGACCGGGTTTAGACCAGGTTTAGACCGAGTTTACACTGGGTTTAGTCTAAGTTTAGACCGGGTTTAGACCAAGTTTAGACCAGGTTTAGACCATGTTTAGCCCAACTTTAGACCAGTTTTAGCCCAACTTTAGACCATCTTTAGACCGGGTTTAGACCAAGTTTAGACCGGGTTTAGACCAGGTTTAGACCGAGTTTACACTGGGTTTAGTCTAAGTTCAGACCGGGTTTAGACCAAGTTTAGACCAGGTTTAGACCGGGTTTAGACCGAGTTTACACTGGGTTTAGTCTAAGTTTAGACCCGGTTTAGACCAACTTTAGACCAAGTTTAGACCGGGTTTAGACCAAGTTTAGACCAGGTTTAGACCATGTTTAGCCCAACTTTAGACCAGTTTTAGCCCAACTTTAGACCATCTTTAGACCGGGTTTAGACCAAGTTTAGACCGGGTTTAGACCGGGTTTAGACCAAGTTTAGACCGGGTTTAGACCAGGTTTAGACCGAGTTTACACTGGGTTTAGTCTAAGTTCAGACCGGGTTTAGACCAAGTTTAGACCAGGTTTAGACCGGGTTTAGACCGAGTTTACACTGGGTTTAGACTCAGTTTAGACTGAGTTTAGACAAAGTTTAGACCGAGTTTACACTGGGTTTAGTCTAAGTTTAGACCCGGTTTAGACCGGGTTTAGACCAACTTTAGACCAACTTTAGACCAGGTTTAGACCGGGTTTAGACCAGGTTTAGACCGAGTTTAGACCAATTTTAGACCATGTTTAGACCAACTTTAGACCAGGTTTAGACCAAGTTTAGACCGGATTTAGACCAACTTTAGACCGGGTTTAGACCAGGTTTAGCCCGACTTTAGACCAACTTTAGACCGGGTTTAGACCAATTTTAGACCAATTTTAGACAATGTTTAGACCAACTTTAGACCGTGTTTAGACTGGGTTTAGACCAGGTTTAGACCAAGTTTAGACCGAGTTTACACTGGGTTTAGTCTAAGTTTAGACCAGGTTTAGACCAGGTTTAGACCAAGTTTAGACCAGTTTTAGCCCAACTTTAGACCGGGTTTACACCAAGTTTAGACCCGGTTTAGACCGACTTTAGATCAACTTTAGACCGGGTTTAGACCGAGTTTAGACCAACTTTAGACCAGGTTTAGACCGGGTTTAGACCAGGTTTAGACCAGGTTTAGACCAGGTTTAGACCGAGTTTAGACCAATTTTAGACCATGTTTAGACCAACTTTAGACCAGGTTTAGACCAAGTTTAGACCGGATTTAGACCAACTTTAGACCGGGTTTAGACCAGGTTTAGCCCGACTTTAGACCAACTTTAGACCGGGTTTAGACCAAGTTTAAACCAGGTTTAGACCTAGTTTAGACCAATTTTAGACCAATTTTAGACAATGTTTAGACCAACTTTAGACCATGTTTAGACTGGGTTTAGACCAGATTTAGACCAGGTTTAGACCAAGTTTAGACCAGTTTTAGCCCAACTTTAGACCGGGTTTACACCAAGTTTAGACCAGGTTTAGCCCGACTTTAGATCAACTTTAGACCGGGTTTAGACCGAGTTTAGACCAATTTTAGACCATGTTTAGACCAACTTTAGACCGGGTTTAGACCAAGTTTAGACCGGATTTAGACCAACTTTAGACCGGGTTTAGACCAGGTTTAGCCCGACTTTAGATCAACTTTAGACCGGGTTTAGACCGGGTTTAGACCAGGTTTAGACCGAGTTTACACTGGGTTTAGTCTAAGTTTAGACCGGGTTTAGACCAAGTTTAGACCAGGTTTAGACCATGTTTAGCCCAACTTTAGACCAGTTTTAGCCCAACTTTAGACCATCTTTAGACCGGGTTTAGACCAAGTTTAGACCGGGTTTAGACCAGGTTTAGACCGAGTTTACACTGGGTTTAGTCTAAGTTCAGACCGGGTTTAGACCAAGTTTAGACCAGGTTTAGACCATGTTTAGCCCAACTTTAGACCAGTTTTAGCCCAACTTTAGACCATCTTTAGACCGGGTTTAGACCAAGTTTAGACCAGGTTTAGACCGGGTTTAGACCGAGTTTACACTGGGTTTAGTCTAAGTTTAGACCAGGTTTAGACCAGGTTTAGACCGGGTTTAGACCAAGTTTAGATCGGATTTAGACCGGGTTTAGACCGGATTTAGACCAGGTTTAGACCGAGTTTACACTGGGTTTAGTCTAAGTTCAGACCGGGTTTAGACCAAGTTTAGACCAGGTTTAGACCGGGTTTAGACCGAGTTTACACTGGGTTTAGTCTAAGTTTAGACCAGGTTTAGACCAGGTTTAGACCGGGTTTAGACCAAGTTTAAACCAGGTTTAGACCTAGTTTAGACCAATTTTAGACCAATTTTAGACAATGTTTAGACCAACTTTAGACCGTGTTTAGACTGGGTTTAGACCAGATTTAGACCAGGTTTAGACCAAGTTTAGACCAGTTTTAGCCCAACTTTAGACCGGGTTTACACCAAGTTTAGACCGACTTTAGATCAACTTTAGACCGGGTTTAGACCGAGTTTAGACCAATTTTAGACCATGTTTAGACCAACTTTAGACCGGGTTTAGACCAAGTTTAGACCGGATTTAGACCAACTTTAGACCGGGTTTAGACCAGGTTTAGCCCGACTTTAGATCAACTTTAGACCGGGTTTAGACCGGGTTTAGACCAGGTTTAGACCGAGTTTACACTGGGTTTAGTCTAAGTTTAGACCGGGTTTAGACCAAGTTTAGACCAGGTTTAGACCATGTTTAGACCAACTTTAGACCAGTTTTAGCCCAACTTTAGACCATCTTTAGACCGGGTTTAGACCAAGTTTAGACCGGGTTTAGACCAGGTTTAGACCGAGTTTACACTGGGTTTAGTCTAAGTTCAGACCGGGTTTAGACCAAGTTTAGACCAGGTTTAGACCGGGTTTAGACCGAGTTTACACTGGGTTTAGTCTAAGTTCAGACCGGGTTTAGACCAAGTTTAGACCAGGTTTAGACCGGGTTTAGACCGAGTTTACACTGGGTTTAGTCTAAGTTTAGACCAGGTTTAGACCAGGTTTAGACCGGGTTTAGACCAAGTTTAAACCAGGTTTAGACCTAGTTTAGACCAATTTTAGACCAATTTTAGACAATGTTTAGACCAACTTTAGACCGTGTTTAGACTGGGTTTAGACCAGATTTAGACCAGGTTTAGACCAAGTTTAGACCAGTTTTAGCCCAACTTTAGACCGGGTTTACACCAAGTTTAGACCGACTTTAGATCAACTTTAGACCGGGTTTAGACCGAGTTTAGACCAATTTTAGACCATGTTTAGACCAACTTTAGACCGGGTTTAGACCAAGTTTAGACCGGATTTAGACCAACTTTAGACCGGGTTTAGACCAGGTTTAGCCCGACTTTAGATCAACTTTAGACCGGGTTTAGACCGGGTTTAGACCAGGTTTAGACCGAGTTTACACTGGGTTTAGTCTAAGTTTAGACCGGGTTTAGACCAAGTTTAGACCAGGTTTAGACCATGTTTAGCCCAACTTTAGACCAGTTTTAGCCCAACTTTAGACCATCTTTAGACCGGGTTTAGACCAAGTTTAGACCGGGTTTAGACCAGGTTTAGACCGAGTTTACACTGGGTTTAGTCTAAGTTCAGACCGGGTTTAGACCAAGTTTAGACCAGGTTTAGACCGGGTTTAGACCGAGTTTACACTGGGTTTAGACCAAGTTTAGACCAGGTTTAGACCATGTTTAGCCCAACTTTAGACCAGTTTTAGCCCAACTTTAGACCATCTTTAGACCGGGTTTAGACCAAGTTTAGACCGGGTTTAGACCAGGTTTAGACCGAGTTTACACTGGGTTTAGTCTAAGTTCAGACCGGGTTTAGACCAAGTTTAGACCAGGTTTAGACCGGGTTTAGACCGAGTTTACACTGGGTTTAGACCAGGTTTAGACCAGGTTTAGACCGAGTTTACACTGGGTTTAGACCAGGTTTAGACCAGGTTTAGACCGGGTTTAGACCAAGTTTAGATCGGATTTAGACCAGGTTTAGACCAACTTTAGACCAACTTTAGACCAGGTTTAGACCGGGTTTAGACCAGGTTTAGACCGGGTTTAGACCAGGTTTAGACCGAGTTTAGACCAATTTTAGACCATGTTTAGACCAACTTTAGACCAGGTTTAGACCAAGTTTAGACCGGATTTAGACCAACTTTAGACCGGGTTTAGACCAGGTTTAGACCGGGTTTAGACCAGGTTTAGACCGAGTTTAGACCAATTTTAGACCATGTTTAGACCAACTTTAGACCAGGTTTAGACCAAGTTTAGACCGGATTTAGACCAACTTTAGACCGGGTTTAGACCAGGTTTAGCCCGACTTTAGACCAACTTTAGACCGGGTTTAGACCAAGTTTAAACCAGGTTTAGACCATGTTTAGACCAATTTTAGACCAATTTTAGACAATGTTTAGACCAACTTTAGACCATGTTTAGACCGGGTTTAGACCAGGTTTAGATCGGGTTTAGATCGGGTTTAGACCGAGTTTAGACCATGTTTAGACAAACTTTAAACCGTGTTTAGACTGGGTTTAGACCGGGTTTAGACCAGGTTTAGACCAGGTTTAGACCGGGTTTAGACTGGGTTTAGACCAGATTTAGACCAGGTTTAGACCGGGTTTAGACCGGGTTTAGATTGAGTTTAGACCAGATTTAGACCAGGTTTAGACCGGGTTTAGACCGGGTTTAGACCGGGTTTAGACCGGGTTTAGATTGAGTTTAGACTGGGTTTAGACCAGATTTAGACCAGGTTTAGACCGGGTTTAGACTGGGTTTAGACCAGATTTAGACCAGGTTTAGACCGGGTTTAGACCGGGTTTAGACCGGGTTTAAATCACACCACAACATCTGCAGATTCATTAGCGACATTTGACTTCTTCAGTCTAACACTACAGAAATACAGGAAGATGGGAGGGCATCTGACACTCTGGGAGGGCATCTGACACTCTGGGAGGGCATCTGACATTCTGGGAGGGCATCTGACATTCTGGGAGGGCATCTGACATTCTGGGAGGGCATCTGACACTCTGGGAGGGCATCTGACTGATCTCTGTGTGGTCCAGTTCTTGCCGGAGCAGCATCATGTGGTGTGTTTGGATTTACCGGGACACGAGGGAACGAGCCGCCTCCAAAACGAAGACTACAGCATCAACGGACAAGTGTCCAGGATCCACCAGGTCAGTCCTGGTTCAGTCCTGGTTTAGTCCTGGTTCAGGCCTGGTTTAGTCCTGGTTTAGACCTGGTTTAGTCCTGGTTTAGTCCTGGTTTAGACCTGGTTTAGACCTGGTTTAGACCTGGTTTAGGCCTGGTTTAGACCTGGTTTAGTCCTGGTTTAGACCTGGTTTAGTCCTGGTTTAGTCCTGGTTTAGTCCTGGTTTAGACCTGGTTTAGTCCTGGTTTAGACCTGGTTTAGGCCTGGTTTAGACCTGGTTTAGACCTGGTTTAGGCCTGGTTTAGGCCTGGTTTAGACCTGGTTTAGACCTGGTTTAGGCCTGGTTTAGACCTGGTTTAGTCCTGGTTTAGACCTGGTTTAGTCCTGGTTTAGGCCTGGTTTAGACCTGGTTTAGACCTGGTTTAGTCCTGGTTTAGACCTGGTTTAGACCTGGTTTAGGCCTGGTTTAGTCCTGGTTTAGACCTGGTTTAGACATGGTTTAGACCTGGTTTAGTCCTGGTTTAGGCCTGGTTTAGTCCTGGTTTAGTCCTGGTTTAGACCTGGTTTAGTCCTGGTTTAGACCTGGATTAGACCTGGTTTAGTCCTGGTTTAGACCTGGTTTAGACCTGGTTTAGTCCTGGTTTAGACCTGGTTTAGACCTGGTTTAGACCTGGTTTAGTCCTGGTTTAGACCTGGTTTAGTCCTGGTTTAGACCTGGATTAGACCTGGTTTAGTCCTGGTTTAGACCTGGTTTAGACCTGGTTTAGTCCTGGTTTAGTCCTGGTTTAGACCTGGTTTAGACCTGGTTTAGACCTGGTTTAGTCCTGGTTTAGACCTGGTTTAGTCCTGGTTTAGTCCTGGTTTAGACCTGGTTTAGACCTGGTTTAGTCCTGGTTTAGTCCTGGTTTAGACCTGGTTTAGACCTGGTTTAGACCTGGTTTAGTCCTGGTTTAGACCTGGTTTAGACCTGGTTTAGTCCTGGTTTAGTCCTGGTTTAGACCTGGTTTAGACCTGGTTTAGTCCTGGTTTAGACCTGGTTTAGTCCTGGTTTAGACCTGGATTAGACCTGGTTTAGTCCTGGTTTAGACCTGGTTTAGACCTGGTTTAGACCTGGTTTAGTCCTGGTTTAGACCTGGTTTAGTCCTGGTTTAGTCCTGGTTTAGACCTGGTTTAGTCCTGGTTTAGTCCTGGTTTAGACCTGGTTTAGACCTGGTTTAGACCTGGTTTAGTCCTGGTTTAGTCCTGGTTTAGACCTGGTTTAGACCTGGTTTAGACCTGGTTTAGACCTGGTTTAGTCCTGGTTTAGACCTGGTTTAGACCTGGTTTAGTCCTGGTTTAGACCTGGTTTAGTCCTGGTTTAGACCTGGTTTAGACCTGGTTTAGACCTGGTTTAGACCTGGTTTAGACCTGGTTTAGTCCTGGTTTAGACCTGGTTTAGTCCTGGTTTAGACCTGGATTAGACCTGGTTTAGTCCTGGTTTAGACCTGGTTTAGACCTGGTTTAGACCTGGTTTAGTCCTGGTTTAGACCTGGTTTAGTCCTGGTTTAGTCCTGGTTTAGACCTGGTTTAGTCCTGGTTTAGTCCTGGTTTAGACCTGGTTTAGACCTGGTTTAGTCCTGGTTTAGACCTGGTTTAGACCTGGTTTAGTCCTGGTTCAGTCCTGGTCCAGTCCTGGTCCATTCCTGGTCCAGTCCTGGTCCTGTCCTGGTCCTGGTCCTGTCCTGGTCCAGTCCTGGTCCTGTCCTGGTCCAGTCCTGGTCCAGTCCTGGTTCAGACCTGGTTCAGTCCTGGTTCAGTCCTGGTTCAGTCCTGGTTCAGTCCTGGTTCAGTCCTGGTTCAGACCTGGTTCAGTCCTGGTTCAGACCTGGTTCAGTCCTGGTTCAGTCCTGGTCCTGTCCTGGTCCAGTCCTGGTCCTGTCCTGGTCCAGTCCTAGTCCAGTCCTGGTCCTGTCCTGGTCCAGTCCTGGTCCAGTCCTGGTCCAGTCCTGGTCCAGTCCTAGTCCAGTCCTGGTTCAGTCCTGGTCCAGTCCTGGTCCAGTCCTGGTCCAGTCCTGGTCCAGTCCTAGTCCAGTCCTGGTCCTGTCCTGGTCCAGTCCTGGTCCAGTCCTAGTCCAGTCCTGGTTCAGTCCTGGTCCAGTACTGGTCCAGTCCTAGTCCAGTCCTGGTTCAGTCCTGGTCCTGTCCTGGTCCAGTCCTGGTTCAGTCCTGGTCCTGTCCTGGTCCTGTCCTGGTCCAGTCCTGGTCCTGTCCTGGTCCAGTCCTGGTCCTGTCCTGGTCCAGTCCTGGTCCTGGTCCTGTCCTGGTCCAGTCCTGGTCCAGTCCTGGTTCAGACCTGGTTCAGTCCTGGTTCAGTCCTGGTCCAGTCCTGGTCCAGTCCTAGTCCAGTCCTGGTCCTGTCCTGGTCCAGTCCTGGTCCTGTCCTGGTCCAGTCCTGGTCCTGTCCTGGTCCAGTCCTGGTCCTGGTCCTGTCCTGGTCCAGTCCTGGTCCAGTCCTGGTTCAGACCTGGTTCAGTCCTGGTTCAGTCCTGGTCCAGTCCTGGTCCAGTCCTAGTCCAGTCCTGGTCCTGTCCTGGTCCAGTCCTGGTCCTGTCCTGGTCCAGTCCTGGTTCAGTCCTGTCTGTAGTTCGTCCACAGTCTGGGTCTGACCCGGTTCCATCTGGTCGGGACGTCGATGGGAGGAAACTTGGCCGGAGTTTACGCCGCTCAATTCCCCGAAGACCTCTGCTCCGTCACCTTGGTCTCCCCCGCGGGTGAGTCCTGGTTTAGTCCTGGTTTAGTCCTGGTTTACTGCTGGTTCAGTCCTGGTTCAGTCCTGGTTCAGTCCTGGTTCAGTCCTGGTTTAGTCCTGGTTTAGTCCTGGTTTAGTCCTGGTTCAGTCCTGGTTTAGTCCTGGTTTAGTCCTGGTTTAGTCCTGGTTCAGTCTTGGTTCAGTCTTGGTTTAGTCCTGGTTCAGTCCTGGTTTAGTCCTGGTTTAGTCCTGGTTTAGTCCTGGTTCAGTCGTGGTTCAGTCCCGGTTCAGTCCTGGTTTAGTCCTGGTTTAGTCCTGGTTCAGTCTTGGTTCAGTCTTGGTTTAGTCCTGGTTTAGTCCTGGTTCAGTCCTGGTTTAGTCCTGGTTTAGTCCTGGTTTAGTCCTGGTTCAGTCGTGGTTCAGTCCCGGTTCAGTCCTGGTTTAGTCCTGGTTCAGTCCCGGTTCAGTCCCGGTTCAGTCCCGGTTCAGTCCCGGTTTAGTCCTGGTTCAGTCCTGGTTCAGTCCTGGTTCAGTCCTGGTTTAGTCCTGGTTTAGTCCTGGTTTAGTCCTGGTTCAGTCGTGGTTCAGTCCCGGTTCAGTCCTGGTTTAGTCCTGGTTCAGTCCCGGTTCAGTCCCGGTTTAGTCCTGGTTCAGTCCTGGTTCAGTCCTGGTTCAGTCTTGGTTTAGTCCTGGTTTAGTCCTGGTTTAGTCCTGGTTCAGTCCTGGTTCAGTCCTGGTTCAGTCCTGGTTTAGTCCTGGTTCAGTCCCGGTTTAGTCCTGGTTCAGTCCCGGTTTAGTCCCGGTTCAGTCCCGGTTCAGTCCCGGTTCAGTCCCGGTTCAGTCCCGGTTTAGTCCCGGTTTAGTCCCGGTTCAGTCCTGGTTCAGTCCTGGTTCAGTCCTGGTTCAGTCCTGGTTCAGTCCTGGTTTAGTCCTGGTTTAGTCCTGGTTTAGTCCCGGTTCAGTCCTGGTTCAGTCCCGGTTCAGTCCTGGTTCAGTCCCGGTTCAGTCCTGGTTCAGTCCTGGTTCAGACCTGGTTTAGTCCTGGTTCAGTCCTGGTTCAGTCCTGGTTCAGTCCTGGTTCAGTCCCGGTTCAGTCCCGGTTCAGTCCCGGTTCAGTCCTGGTTCTTTCCCGGTTCAGGTCTGGAGCCTCCTGTGGACACAGACTTCGTGAAGCGCCTGAAGGAGATGGAAGTCCAGAGGAAGCAGGTCCAGGACCGGAGCCAGGACGAGTCCATCGCCCTGATCCCGGCGTCTGTGCCGCAGATGCAGGAGATGCTCAAACTGTGCTGCCTCAAACCGCCGCACCTCCCGTCACAGGTACAGCACCAGCACCTGAGGCCAGGGTTACTACAGCTGTCCTCCCTGGATTATAGTCTTAATTTAGCTTCTAAACCTTTTCCCCCTAATGAAGTGTTCTACCTCCTTTTGTTCAGTCCAACCTGTTATTTCACATCTGCTGCTGTAGTTGTGTCATGAGGCTGTGAGAAAAGCTACAGGACCAGAAATAGAGATGAAAATTCCCACTCTTTTATACAAAACCCACAGCAAACATGTAGAAACAACTTTTTGGACATAAAAAATGCTTAATTTAGGGCCTGAGCTACAAAAATGCAAAATCTCAAGTCTGTAAGTAAATTAAAAATCTCCTTATTGCCCTAAAAACAAAAAAAGTGCAGTGGCTCCATGACTTTCCTGGTCCAGTCCTGGAAACAGCTCCTGTCAGGACCACGGCCAGAGCCACAGCACTTCTGCATTTCCAGGGTGGAAATTACATTTGGATTTGTTCATTTGACTGAAATAAACCTTTAAATAAAAATAGAAAGAGATGCACAATTACACACACCAAGATGTGTCATTTTCCATGTGTGTGAGAATTAACTCCACTTAGAGCGACTTTTTCCCTCGTTCTAAACACACACAGTCAGAGGAGTCGACCATCTTGACTCACTTCACTCTTTGGCAAAGTTTGGCTCGATCAAAATGGACGGAGCGCATGAGTTTGGGGAAAACAAAGTTCCTGTTGGACACTCGTTTTGCTCCCGTCATCACACAGCGTGAGTGTGACGTAGGATAAAGCCGCAGAAATGTACGGAAACCTCTATGTCTGCACTTTCAGAGGGGAAAAGGACGTTTCTGTCTTTTACACTTACAAAGTTCTGCGGTTATACAAACATGTTCCTCTGTGTCGTGGACGATGTCCTAGAGTCTTCGAGGGTTAAAATCCTTTATTTTCCTCAAAAGTCCTCGGGGTGCTTCATGTGTGTTACTTCTGTGCTCACTGACCTCCAACCGATTTGATCCCCTCAAAAGTCTGTCAAAATGTTTTAGGAATTTTGTAAACTACGAAGGGATGAAAGTCCCAGAGACACTCACAGGACAGAAATCCGCACATATCTGGGAAATCCGTGTGTGTCTGGGAAATCCGTGTGGTCTTTACCGGGACTACGCCAGAACTAAACCAGGTCTTTACCGGGACGACGACAGAACTAAACCAGGTCTTTACCGGGACGACGACAGAACTAAACCAGGTCTTTACCGGGACTACGACAGAACTAAACCAGGTCTTTACCGGGACTACGACAGAACTAAACCAGGTCTTTACCGGGACTACGACAGAACTAAACCAGGTCTTCACCGGGACTACGACAGAACTAAACCAGGTCTTCACCGGGACTACGACAGAACTAAACCAGGTCTTTACCGGGACTACGACAGAACTAAACCAGGTCTTCACCGGGACTACGACAGAACTAAACCAGGTCTTCACCGGGACTACGACAGAACTAAACCAGGTCTTTACCGGGACTACGACAGAACTAAACCAGGTCTTTACCGGGACTACGACAGAACTAAACCAGGTCTTCACCGGGACTACGACAGAACTAAACCAGGTCTTTACCGGGACTACGACAGAACTAAACCAGGTCTTTACCGGGACTACGACAGAACTAAACCAGGTCTTTACCGGGACTACGACAGAACTAAACCAGGTCTTTACCGGGACTACGACAGAACTAAACCAGGTCTTCACCGGGACTACGACAGAACTAAACCAGGTCTTCACCGGGACTACGACAGAACTAAACCAGGTCTTTACCGGGACTACGACAGAACTAAACCAGGTCTTTACCGGGACTACGACAGAACTAAACCAGGTCTTTACCGGGACTACGACAGAACTAAACCAGGTCTTTACCGACTACGACAGAACTAAACCAGGTCTTTACCGGGACTACGACAGAACTAAACCAGGTCTTTACCGGGACTACGACAGAACTAAACCAGGTCTTTACCGGGACTACGACAGAACTAAACCAGGTCTTTACCGGGACTACGACAGAACTAAACCAGGTCTTCACCGGGACTACGACAGAACTAAACCAGGTCTTTACCGGGACTACGACAGAACTAAACCAGGTCTTTACCGGGACTACGACAGAACTAAACCAGGTCTTTACCGGGACTACGACAGAACTAAACCAGGTCTTTACCGGGACTACGACAGAACTAAACCAGGTCTTTACCGGGACTACGACAGAACTAAACCAGGTCTTTACCGGGACTACGACAGAACTAAACCAGGTCTTTACCGGGACTACGACAGAACTAAACCAGGTCTTTACCGGGACTACGACAGAACTAAACCAGGTCTTTACCGGGACTACGACAGAACTAAACCAGGTCTTTACCGGGACTACGACAGAACTAAACCAGGTCTTTACCGGGACTACGACAGAACTAAACCAGGTCTTTACCGGGACTACGACAGAACTAAACCAGGTCTTTACCGGGACTACGACAGAACTAAACCAGGTCTTTACCGGGACTACGACAGAACTAAACCAGGTCTTTACCGGGACTACGACAGAACTAAACCAGGTCTTTACCGGGACTACGACAGAACTAAACCAGGTCTTTACCGGGACTACGACAGAACTAAACCAGGTCTTTACCGGGACTACGACAGAACTAAACCAGGTCTTCACCGGGACTACGACAGAACTAAACCAGGTCTTTACCGGGACTACGACAGAACTAAACCAGGTCTTTACCGGGACTACGACAGAACTAAACCAGGTCTTTACCGGGACTACGACAGAACTAAACCAGGTCTTTACCGGGACTACGACAGAACTAAACCAGGTCTTTACCGGGACTACGACAGAACTAAACCAGGTCTTTACCGGGACTACGACAGAACTAAACCAGGTCTTTACCGGGACTACGACAGAACTAAACCAGGTCTTTACCGGGACTACGACAGAACTAAACCAGGTCTTTACCGGGACTACGACAGAACTAAACCAGGTCTTTACCGGGACTACGACAGAACTAAACCAGGTCTTTACCGGGACTACGACAGAACTAAACCAGGTCTTTACCGGGACTACGACAGAACTAAACCAGGTCTTTACCGGGACTACGACAGAACTAAACCAGGTCTTTACCGGGACTACGACAGAACTAAACCAGGTCTTCACCGGGACTACGACAGAACTAAACCAGGTCTTTACCGGGACTACGACAGAACTAAACCAGGTCTTTACCGGGACTACGACAGAACTAAACCAGGTCTTTACCGGGACTACGACAGAACTAAACCAGGTCTTTACCGGGACTACGACAGAACTAAACCAGGTCTTTACCGGGACTACGACAGAACTAAACCAGGTCTTTACCGGGACTACGACAGAACTAAACCAGGTCTTTACCGGGACTACGACAGAACTAAACCAGGTCTTTACCGGGACTACGACAGAACTAAACCAGGTCTTCACCGGGACTTAACGCGGCGTAGGAGTATGTCCCACAAACACACACCGGGGCTGGATTTGGAGATCTTGATCTGGGACAAAATGTCCAAACTGGAGCTGCGCCATTTTCCCCTCAAAAAATCTTTGGTTTGAAATAAAACACTGGATTCATGGTTGGATTTGATTGGATCCGAGCGTTCGGCCAAAACCCTCTGCCCAACAAACTGGAGCGTTTCATATGGTGCACAGGCTTTGGACTTAATGTTCTTAATCGATCGCCGGGAGAATTAACCATCGATTTTAATTAATACTTAACATTATTTATATTAAAATGATCATCACAATTATTCCTGTTCCTAATCTGCATAAATACGTTAGACCATCGAGAGGTCGGCTCTATCCTCCTTCTGCTGTGGCTTTAGAAAATAAATAACGAGCATTTAATTATGATTAACGAGGGTTTAATTATGATTAATGAGGATTTAATTATGATTAACGAGGGTTTAATTATGATTAATGAAGGTTTAATTATGATTAATGAAGGTTTAATTATGATTAACGAAGGTTTAATTATGATTAACGAAGGTTTAATTATGATTAAAGAGGACTTAATTATGGTCTAAACCAGATCTAAACCAGGTCTAAACCCGTTTTAAACCAGGTCTAAACCAGGTCTAAACCAGGACTAAACCAGGACTAAACCAGGATTAAACCAGGACTAAACCAGGACTAAACCAGGACTAAACCAGGTCTAAACCAGGACTAAACCAGGACTAAACCAGGACTAAACCAGGACTAAACCAGGTCTAAACCAGGACTAAACCAGGTCTAAACCAGGACTAAACCAGGACTAAACCAGGACTAAACCAGGACTAAACCAGGTCTAAACCAGGACTAAACCAGGTCTAAACCAGGACTAAACCAGGACTAAACCAGGACTAAACCAGGACTAAACCAGGTCTAAACCAGGACTAAACCAGGTCTAAACCAGGACTAAACCAGGACTAAACCAGGTCTAAACCAGGACTAAACCAGGACTAAACCAGGACTAAACCAGGTCTAAACCAGGACTAAACCAGGACTAAACCAGGACTAAACCAGGACTAAACCAGGACTAAACCAGGTCTAAACCAGGACTAAACCAGGACTAAACCAGGACTAAACCAGGTCTAAACCAGGACTAAACCAGGTCTAAAACCAGGACTAAACCAGGACTAAACCAGGTCTAAACCAGGACTAAACCAGGACTAAACCAGGACTAAACCAGGTCTAAACCAGGACTAAACCAGGACTAAACCAGGACTAAACCAGGACTAAACCAGGACTAAACCAGGTCTAAACCAGGACTAAACCAGGACTAAACCAGGTCTAAACCAAGACTAAACCAGGTCTAAACCAGGACTAAACCAGGACTAAACCAGGTCTAAACCAGGACTAAACCAGGTCTAAACCAGGACTAAACCAGGACTAAACCAGGTCTAAACCAGGACTAAACCAGGACTAAACCAGGACTAAACCAGGTCTAAACCAGGACTAAACCAGGTCTAAACCAGGACTAAACCAGGACTAAACCAGGTCTAAACCAGGACTAAACCAGGACTAAACCAGGTCTAAACCAGGACTAAACCAGGACTAAACCAGGACTAAACCAGGACTAAACCAGGACTAAACCAGGACTAAACCAGGACTAAACCAGGTCTAAACCAGGACTAAACCAGGACTAAACCAGGTCTAAACCAGGACTAAACCAGGACTAAACCAGGACTAAACCAGGACTAAACCAGGGTGGATCACTGAATCCTTTTTATTTGCTACAAGCAGGATTCTAATAGACATTTAGTAAGAATGTGTTTAATGCAGCTTTGCGCACATTTGTTTCTGTTTTAGAGAAACGAAACCTCATGGCTCATTTGCATAAACTGTATTTGCGTGTTCTCCCTGTGACAGAGGACGTTTGTCGTTCTCGCGGGAAAGTGAGAGAGGAAGTGACGACAGAAAGGCGACAGGAAGTCTGGGCCAATGTGAAATGTACGCACTGTGCAAAAAAAATTCAGCTTTCCGGAAAAAACAAATGGGTTTGACCTGCACAAAGCTGCTGCGCACACGCCGCAGGGTCACGTGAGGCGAATAAAACCGAGCGACGACGAAAATGAAGGGAAAAGGAGCGGACGTCCCTGTTTCCCCGGGACATTCCCAGTTTAGAGTTGGGAAAATCGGGCCATGACTCATCTGTTTCTGTTTCAGATGATGAAGGGGCTGCTCCAAAACAGACTCCCGCACAACAGCTTCTACAGACACCGTGAGTCTCCCCCTAACGGCTGAACCTCCCCCTAACGGCCGAGTCTCCCCCTAACACCTGAGTCTCCCCCTAACACCTGAACCTCCCCCTAACACCTGAGTCTCCCCCTAACACCTGAGTCTCCCCCTAACGGCCGAGTCTCCCCCTAACGCCTGAACCTCCCCCTAACACCTGAGTCTCCCCCTAACACCTGAGTCTCCCCCTAACACCTGAGTCTCCCCCTAACACCTGAGTCTCCCCCTAACGCCTGAACCTCCCCCTAATGACTGAGTCTCCCCCTAACGCCTGAACCTCCCCCTAACGACTGAGTCTCCCCCTAACACCTGAGTCTCCCCCTAACGGCTGAACCTCCCCCTAACGGCCGAGTCTCCCCCTAACACCTGAACCTCCCCCTAACACCTGAGTCTCCCCCTAACGCCCGAGTCTCCCCCTAACCCCTGAGTCTCCCCCTAACACCTGAACCTCCCCCTAACACCTGAGTCTCCCCCTAACGGCCGAGTCTCCCCCTAACACCTGAGTCTCCCCCTAACACCTGAGTCTCCCCCTAACGGCTGAATCTCCCCCTAACGCCTGAACTTGCCCCTAACGCCTGAACCTGCCCCTAACACCTGAACCTCCCCCTAACACCTGAACCTCCCCCTAACACCTGAACCTCCCCCTAACACCTGAACCTCCCCCTAACATCTGACTCTGCCCCCCTCTTGTGTTCTCATGTGTTCTCACGTGTTCTCACGTGTTCTCACGTGTTCTCTTGTGTTCTCTTGTGTTCTCATGTGTTCTCATGTGTTCTAACGTGTTCTCTTGTCTCAGTGTTCGAGTGCATCAGCGCTGAGGACACCAGACACTCTCTCCAGCAGAACCTGCACCTCATCTCCGTCCCAGTGCAGGTGGTCTGGGGCCAGCAAGACCAGGTCTGGATCAGGACTAAACTAGGACTGAAGTAGGACTAAACCAGAACTTAACCAGGACTTTCTCCCCGAGTTTATATCCTGTGGTCCGCACACAGATCCCGTTGTTTTATACCAGCCTACCTTTCGATTGAGCTGCTGCATTCAGCACCATGGACAGCGAGAGATGTAAAATATGACAGAAGTGTTTGAATAAAGGTCATGATGAAGGGATGTGGGAATAGACGCCAAAAACCATAAGCAGCGATACGACGCTAGCAACTTTAGCTTTAGCACTTTAGTTTTAGCACTTTAGCTTTAGCACTTTAGCTTTAGCACTTTAGCTTTGGCACTTTAGCTTTAGCACTTTAGCTTTAGCACTTTAGCTTTAGCACTTTAGCTTTAGCACTTTAGCTTTGGCACTTTAGCTTTAGCACTTTAGCTTTGGCACTTTAGCTTTAGCACTTTAGCTTTAGCACTTTACCTTTAGCACTTTAGCTTTGGCACTTTAGCTTTAGCACTTTAGCTTTGGCACGTCTTATCATATTCTCCTCGTGTCTGTGGTGTTTGCGTTTTGTGTTGCACGTTTAAAAATCATTTACGACTGAAAAATCCTCCAGTGTGTCAGTGACGGCCTTAAGATAGGACCAGGACTTAGACTTTACCAAGACCAAAACAAGACTAAACCAGGACTAGGGAATAAACTAGACCTAATACTGGACCAGAGCTGCACTGGAACGAGGTCTGGGCCAGAACTAGGACTAGATCAGGGCTGGACTGGGACTAAACGCACTCTAAACCCCGTCTAAACCCGCTCTAAATGCACTCTAAACGCGCTGTACCCCCGCTCTAAACCCGTCTCTAAACCCGTCTCTAAACGCGCTCTAAACCCGTCTCTAAACCTGCTCTAAACCCGTCTCTAAACCCGTCTCTAAACGCGCTCTAAACCCGTCTCTAAACCCGTCTCTAAACCCGTCTCTAAACCCGCTCTAAACCCGTCTCTAAACCCGTCTCTAAACCCGTCTCTAAACCCGACTCTAAACCCGTGTCTAAACCCGCTCTAAACCCGTCTCTAAACCCGCTCTAAACCCGTTCTAAACCCGTCTCTAAACCCGTCTCTAAACCCGTCTCTAAACCGTCTCTAAACCCGCTCTAAACCCGTCTCTAAACCGTCTCTAAACCCGCTCTAAACCCGTCTCTAAACCCGTCTCTAAACCCGTCTCTAAACCCGTCTCTAAACCCGTCTCTAAACCCGTCTCTAAACCCGCTCTAAACCCGTCTCTAAACCCGTCTCTAAACCCGCTCTAAACCCGTCTCTAAACCCGTCTCTAAACCCGTCTCTAAACCCGTCTCTAAACCCGCTCTAAACCCGTCTCTAAACCCGTCTCTAAACCCGTCTCTAAACCCGTCTCTAAACCCGTCTCTAAACCCGTCTCTAAACCCGTCTCTAAACCCGCTCTAAACCCGTCTCTAAACCCGCTCTAAACCCGTCTCTAAACCCGTCTCTAAACCCGTCTCTAAACCCGTCTCTAAACCCGTCTCTAAACCCGCTCTAAACCCGTCTCTAAACCTGCTCTAAACCCGTCTCTAAACCCGTCTCTAAACCCGTCTCTAAACCCGTCTCTAAACCTGCTCTAAACCCGTCTCTAAACCCGTCTCTAAACCCGTCTCTAAACCGTCTCTAAACCCGTCTCTAAACCCGTCTCTAAACCCGTCTCTAAACCCGCTCTAAACCGTCTCTAAACCCGCTCTAAACCCGCTCTAAACCCGTCTCTAAACCCGTCTCTAAACCGTCTCTAAACCCGTCTCTAAACCCGTCTCTAAACCGTCTCTAAACCCGTCTCTAAACCGTCTCTAAACCCGCTCTAAACCCGCTCTAAACCCGTCTCTAAACCCGTCTCTAAACCCGTCTCTAAACCTGCTCTAAACCCGTCTCTAAACCCGTCTCTAAACCCATCTCTAAACCGTCTCTAAACCCGTCTCTAAACCCGTCTCTAAACCCGTCTCTAAACCTGCTCTAAACCCGCTCTAAACCCGTCTCTAAACCCGTCTCTAAACCCGTCTCTAAACCCGTCTCTAAACCCGCTCTAAACCCGTCTCTAAACCCGCTCTAAACCCGCTCTAAACCCGCTCTAAACCCGTCTCTAAACCCGTCTCTAAACCCGTCTCTAAACCCGTCTCTAAACCCGCTCTAAACCCGCTCTAAACCCGCTCTAAACCCATCTCTAAACCGTCTCTAAACCCGTCTCTAAACCCGTCTCTAAACCCGTCTCTAAACCTGCTCTAAACCCGCTCTAAACCCGTCTCTAAACCCGTCTCTAAACCCGTCTCTAAACCCGTCTCTAAACCCGCTCTAAACCCGTCTCTAAACCCGCTCTAAACCCGCTCTAAACCCGTCTCTAAACCCGTCTCTAAACCCGTCTCTAAACCCGTCTCTAAACCCGTCTCTAAACCCGTCTCTAAACCCGCTCTAAACCCGCTCTAAACCCGCTCTAAACCCGTCTCTAAACCCGTCTCTAAACCCGTCTCTAAACCCGTCTCTAAACCCGCTCTAAACCCGTCTCTAAACCCGCTCTAAACCCGTCTCTAAACCCGTCTCTAAACCCGTCTCTAAACCCGTCTCTAAACCCGCTCTAAACCCGTCTCTAAACCCGTCTCTAAACCCGCTCTAAACCCGCTCTAAACCCGTCTCTAAACCCGTCTCTAAACCCGTCTCTAAACCCGTCTCTAAACCCGTCTCTAAACCCGCTCTAAACCCGTCTCTAAACCCGTCTCTAAACCGTCTCTAAACCCGCTCTAAACCCGCTCTAAACCCGTCTCTAAACCCGCTCTAAACCCGCTCTAAACCCGCTCTAAACCCGTCTCTAAACCCGTCTCTAAACCCGTCTCTAAACCCGTCTCTAAACCCGCTCTAAACCCGTCTCTAAACCCGTCTCTAAACCCGTCTCTAAACCCGTCTCTAAACCGTCTCTAAACCCGTCTCTAAATCTGCTCTAAACCGTCTCTAAACCCGTCTCTAAACCCGCTCTAAACCCGTCTCTAAACCCGTCTCTAAACCCGCTCTAAACCCGTCTCTAAACCCGTCTCTAAACCCGTCTCTAAACCCGCTCTAAACCCGTCTCTAAACCCGTCTCTAAACCCGTCTCTAAACCCATCTCTAAACCCGCTCTAAACCCGTCTCTAAACCCATCTCTAAACCCGGCTCTAAACGCGCTCTATAAACCCGCTCTAAACCGTCTCTAAACCCGTCTCTAAACCCGTCTCTAAACCGTCTCTAAACCCGTCTCTAAACCCTCTCTAAACCCGTCTCTAAACCCGTCTCTAAACCCGTCTCTAAATCCGCTCTAAACCCGTCTCTAAACCCGTCTCTAAACCTGCTCTAAACCCGTCTCTAAACCCGTCTCTAAACCCGTCTCTAAACCCGTCTCTAAACCCGCTCTAAACCCGTCTCTAAACCTGTCTCTAAACCCGCTCTAAACCTGCTCTAAACCCGCTCTAAACCCGTCTCTAAACCCGCTCTAAACCCGCTCTAAACCCGCTCTAAACCCGTCTCTAAACCCGTCTCTAAACCCGCTCTAAACCCGTCTCTAAACCCGTCTCTAAACCCGCTCTAAACCTGCTCTAAACCCGTCTCTAAACCCGCTCTAAACCCGTCTCTAAACCCGTCTCTAAACCTGCTCTAAACCCGCTCTAAACCCGTCTCTAAACCCGTCTCTAAACCCGTCTCTAAACCCGTCTCTAAACCCGCTCTAAACCCGTCTCTAAACCCGCTCTAAACCGTCTCTAAACCGTCTCTAAACCCGTCTCTAAACCCGTCTCTAAACCCGTCTCTAAGCCCGTCTCTAAACCCGTCTTTAAACCCGTCTCTAAACCCGCACTAACACCGGCTTAAACCCGCTCTAAACCCGTCTCTAAACCCGTCTCTAAACCCGTCTCTAAACCCGTCTCTAAACCCGCTCTAAACCCGTCTCTAAACCCGTCTCTAAACCCGCTCTAAACCCGTCTCTAAACCCGTCTCTAAACCCGTCTCTAAACCCGTCTCTAAACCCGCTCTAAACCCGTCTCTAAACCCGTCTCTAAACCCGCTCTAAACCCGCTCTAAACCCGTCTCTAAACCCGTCTCTAAACCCGTCTCTAAACCCGTTTCTAAACCCGTCTCTAAACCCGCTCTAAACCCGTCTCTAAACCCGTCTCTAAACCGTCTCTAAACCCGCTCTAAACCCGCTCTAAACCCGTCTCTAAACCCGCTCTAAACCCGCTCTAAACCGTCTCTAAACCCGTCTCTAAACCCGTCTCTAAACCCGTCTCTAAACCCGTCTCTAAACCCGCTCTAAACCCGTCTCTAAACCCGTCTCTAAACCCGTCTCTAAACCCGTCTCTAAACCGTCTCTAAACCCGTCTCTAAATCTGCTCTAAACCGTCTCTAAACCCGTCTCTAAACCCGCTCTAAACCCGTCTCTAAACCCGTCTCTAAACCCGCTCTAAACCCGTCTCTAAACCCGTCTCTAAACCCGTCTCTAAACCCGCTCTAAACCCGTCTCTAAACCCGTCTCTAAACCCGTCTCTAAACCCATCTCTAAACCCGCTCTAAACCCGTCTCTAAACCCATCTCTAAACCCGTCTCTAAACCCGCTCTAAACCCGCTCTAAACCGTCTCTAAACCCGTCTCTAAACCCGTCTCTAAACCGTCTCTAAACCCGTCTCTAAACCCTCTCTAAACCCGTCTCTAAACCCGTCTCTAAACCCGTCTCTAAATCCGCTCTAAACCCGTCTCTAAACCCGTCTCTAAACCTGCTCTAAACCCGTCTCTAAACCCGTCTCTAAACCCGTCTCTAAACCCGTCTCTAAACCCGCTCTAAACCCGTCTCTAAACCCGTCTCTAAACCCGCTCTAAACCTGCTCTAAACCCGCTCTAAACCCGTCTCTAAACCCGCTCTAAACCCGCTCTAAACCCGTCTCTAAACCCGTCTCTAAACCCGTCTCTAAACCCGCTCTAAACCCGTCTCTAAACCCGTCTCTAAACCCGCTCTAAACCTGCTCTAAACCCGTCTCTAAACCCGCTCTAAACCCGTCTCTAAACCCATCTCTAAACCCGTCTCTAAACCTGCTCTAAACCCGTCTCTAAACCGTCTCTAAACCCGTCTCTAAACCCGCTCTAAACCCGCTCTAAACCCGTCTCTAAACCCGCTCTAAACCCGCTCTAAACCCGTCTCTAAACCCGTCTTTAAACCTGCTCTAAACCCGTCTCTAAACCCGTCTCTAAACCGTCTCTAAACCCGTCTCTAAACCCGCTCTAAACCCGTCTCTAAACCCGTCTCTAAACCCGTCTCTAAACCCGCTCTAAACCCGTCTCTAAACCCGTCTCTAAACCTGCTCTAAACCCGTCTCTAAACCGTCTCTAAACCCGTCTCTAAACCCGCTCTAAACCCGTCTCTAAACCCATCTCTAAACCCGTCTTTAAACCTGCTCTAAACCCGTCTCTAAACCCGTCTCTAAACCCGCACTAAACCCGTCTCTAAACCCGTCTCTAAACCCGCTCTAAACCCGTCTCTAAACCCGTCTCTAAACCCGTCTCTAAACCCGTCTCTAAACCCGTCTCTAAACCCGCTCTAAACCCGTCTCTAAACCCGTCTCTAAACCCGTCTCTAAACCCGTCTCTAAACCCGTCTCTAAACCTGCTCTAAACCCGCTCTAAACCCGTCTCTAAACCCGTCTCTAAACCGTCTCTAAACCCGTCTCTAAACCCGTCTCTAAACCTGCTCTAAACCCGCTCTAAACCCGTCTCTAAACCCGTCTCTAAACTCGTCTCTAAACCCGTCTCTAAACCCGCTCTAAACCGTCTCTAAACCCGTCTCTAAACCCGCTCTAAACCCGTCTCTAAACCCGTCTCTAAACCCGCTCTAAACCCGTCTCTAATCCCGCTCTAAACCCGTCTCTAAACCCGTCTCTAAACCCGTCTCTAAACCCGCTCTAAACCGTCTCTAAACCCGTCTCTCAACCCACTCTAAACCCGTCTCTAAACCCGTCTCTAAACCCGCTCTAAACCCGCTCTAAACCCATCTCTAAACCCGCTCTAAACCCGTCTCTAAACCCGTCTCTAAACCCGCTCTAAACCCGCTCTAAACCCATCTCTAAACCCGTCTCTAAACCCGTCTCTAAACCCGTCTCTAAACCCGCTCTAAACCCGTCTCTAAACCCGTCTCTAAACCCGCTCTAAACCCGTCTCTAAACCCGTCTCTAAACCCGTCTCTAAACCCGTCTTTAAACCCGTCTTTAAACCTGCTCTAAACCCGTCTCTAAACCCGCTCTAAACCCGCTCTAAATGCACTATAAACGCGCTGTACACCCGCTCTAAACCCGTCTCTGTACCCGTCTCTAAACGCGCTCTAAACCCGTCTCTAAACGCGCTCTAAACCCGCTCTAAACCCGCTCTAAACCCGTCTCTAAACCCGTCTCTAAACCCGTCTCTAAACCCGTCTCTAAACCCGTGTCTAAACCCGCTCTAAACCCGTCTCTAAACCCGCTCTAAACCCGTTCTAAACCCGTCTCTAAACCCGTCTCTAAACCCGTCTCTAAACCCGTCTCTAAACCCGTCTCTAAACCGTCTCTAAACCCGCTCTAAACCCGTCTCTAAACCGTCTCTAAACCCGTCTCTAAACCCGTCTCTAAACCCGTCTCTAAACCCGCTCTAAACCCGTCTCTAAACCCGTCTCTAAACCCGCTCTAAACCCGTTCTAAACCCGTCTCTAAACCCGTCTTTAAACCCGTCTCTAAACCCGTCTCTAAACCCGTGTCTAAACCCGTCTCTAAACCCGCTCTAAACCCGTCTCTAAACCCGTCTCTAAACCTGTCTCTAAACCCGCTCTAAACCCGTCTCTAAACCCGTCTCTAAACCCGCTCTAAACCCGTCTCTGTACCCGTCTCTAAACGCGCTCTAAACCCGTCTCTAAACGCGCTCTAAACCCGCTCTAAACCCGCTCTAAACCCGCTCTAAACCCGTCTCTAAACCCGTCTCTAAACCCGTCTCTAAACCCGTCTCTAAACCCGTGTCTAAACCCGCTCTAAACCCGTCTCTAAACCCGCTCTAAACCCGTTCTAAACCCGTCTCTAAACCCGTCTCTAAACCCGTCTCTAAACCCGTCTCTAAACCGTCTCTAAACCCGCTCTAAACCCGTCTCTAAACCGTCTCTAAACCCGTCTCTAAACCCGTCTCTAAACCCGTCTCTAAACCCGCTCTAAACCCGCCTCTAAACCCGTCTCTAAACCTGCTCTAAACCCGTCTTTAAACCCGTCTCTAAACCCGTCTCTAAACCCGTGTCTAAACCCGTCTCTAAACCCGCTCTAAACCCGTCTCTAAACCCGTCTCTAAACCTGTCTCTAAACCCGTCTCTAAACCGTCTCTAAACCCGTCTCTAAACCCGTCTCTAAACCCGCTCTAAACCCGTCTCTAAACCTGCTCTAAACCCGTCTCTAAACCCGTCTCTAAACCTGTCTCTAAACCCGTCTCTAAACCCGTCTCTAAACCTGCTCTAAACCCGTCTCTAAACCCGTCTCTAAACCCGTCTCTAAACCCGTCTCTAAACCTGCTCTAAACCCGTCTCTAAACCCGTCTCTAAACCCGTCTCTAAACCGTCTCTAAACCCGTCTCTAAACCCGTCTCTAAACCCGTCTCTAAACCCGCTCTAAACCCGTCTCTAAACCCGTCTCTAAACCTGCTCTAAACCCGCTCTAAACCCGTCTCTAAACCCGTCTCTAAACCCGTCTCTAAACCGTCTCTAAACCCGTCTCTAAACCTGCTCTAAACCCGTCTCTAAACCCGTCTCTAAACCCGTCTCTAAACCCGTCTCTAAACCCGTCTCTAAACCCGTCTCTAAACCCGCTCTAAACCCGTCTCTAAACCCGTCTCTAAACCTGCTCTAAACCCGTCTCTAAACCCGTCTCTAAACTCCGTCTCTAAACTCCGCTCTAAACCCGTCTCTAAACCGCTCTAAACCCGTCTCTAAACCCGTCTCTAAACCTGCTCTAAACCCGTCTCTAAACCCGTCTCTAAACCGTCTCTAAACCGTCTCTAAACCCGCTCTAAACCCTCTCAAAACCCGTCTCTAAACTCCGCTCTAAACCCGTCTCTAAACCCGTCTCTAAACCTGCTCTAAACCCGCTCTAAACCCGCTCTAAACCCGTCTCTAAACCCGTCTCTAAACCGCTCTAAACCCGCTTCTAAACTCCGCTCTAAACCGCTCTAAACCGCTCTAAACCCGTCTCTAAACCCGTCTCTAAACCCGTCTCTAAACCCGCTCTAAACCCGCTCTAAACCGTCTCTAAACCCGTCTCTAAACCCGTCTCTAAACCCGCTCTAAACCCATCTCTAAACCCGCTCTAAACCCGGTCTAAACTGTCTCTAAACTGTCTCTAAACCCGTCTCTAAACCCGTCTCTAAACCCGTCTCTAAACCGTCTCTAAACCCGTCTCTAAACCCGCTCTAAACCCGTCTCTAAACCCGTCTCTAAACCCGTCTCTAAACCCGCTCTAAACCCGTCTCTAAACCCGTCTCTAAACCCGTCTCTAAACCGTCTCTAAACCCGCTCTAAACCCATCTCTAAACCCGTCTCTAAACCCGCTCTAAACCCGTCTCTAAACCCGTCTCTAAACCCGTCTCTAAACCCGTCTCTAAACCCGTCTCTAAACCCGTCTCTAAACCCGTCTCTAAACCCGCTCTAAACCCGTTCTAAACCCGTCTCTAAACCCGTCTCTAAACCCGTCTCTAAACCGTCTCTAAACCCGCTCTAAACCCGTCTCTAAACCGTCTCTAAACCCGCTCTAAACCCGTCTCTAAACCCGTCTCTAAACCTGCTCTAAACCCGTCTCTAAACCCGTCTCTAAACCCGTCTCTAAACCCGTCTCTAAACCCGCTCTAAACCCGTCTCTAAACCTGCTCTAAACCCGTCTCTAAACCCGTCTCTAAACCCGTCTCTAAACCCGTCTCTAAACCTGCTCTAAACCCGTCTCTAAACCCGTCTCTAAACCCGTCTCTAAACCCGTCTCTAAACCCGTCTCTAAACCCGTCTCTAAACCCGTCTCTAAACCCGCTCTAAACCCGTCTCTAAACCCGTCTCTAAACCGTCTCTAAACCCGTCTCTAAACCGTCTCTAAACCCGTCTCTAAACCCGTCTCTAAACCCGTCTCTAAACCTGCTCTAAACCCGTCTCTAAACCCGTCTCTAAACCCGCTCTAAACCCGCTCTAAACCCGTCTCTAAACCCGTCTCTAAACCCGTCTCTAAACCTGCTCTAAACCCGTCTCTAAACCCGTCTCTAAACCCATCTCTAAACCGTCTCTAAACCCGCTCTAAACCCGTCTCTAAACCCGTCTCTAAACCCGTCTCTAAACCCGCTCTAAACCCGCTCTAAACCCGCTCTAAACCCGTCTCTAAACCCGTCTCTAAACCCGTCTCTAAACCCGTCTCTAAACCCGCTCTAAACCCGTCTCTAAACCCGTCTTTAAACCTGCTCTAAACCCGTCTCTAAACCCGTCTCTAAACCGTCTCTAAACCGTCTCTAAACCCGCTCTAAACCCGTCTCTAAACCCGTCTCTAAACCCGTCTCTAAACCCGCTCTAAACCCGTCTCTAAACCCGTCTCTAAACCCGCTCTAAACCCGTTCTAAACCCGTCTCTAAACCCGTCTCTAAACCCGTCTCTAAACCCGTCTCTAAACCGTCTCTAAACCGTCTCTAAACCCGCTCTAAACCGTCTCTAAACCCGTCTCTAAACCCGCTCTAAACCCGCTCTAAACCCGTCTCTAAACCCGTCTCTAAACCTGCTCTAAACCTGCTCTAAACCCGTCTCTAAACCCGTCTCTAAACCCGTCTCTAAACCCGTCTCTAAACCCGCTCTAAACCCGTCTCTAAACCCGTCTCTAAACCCGTCTCTAAACCCGTCTCTAAACCGTCTCTAAACCCGTCTCTAAACCCGTCTCTAAACCCGTGTCTAAACCCGTCTCTAAACCCGCTCTAAACCCGTCTCTAAACCCGTCTCTAAACCCGTCTCTAAACCCGTCTCTAAACCGTCTCTAAATCCGTCTCTAAACCCGTCTCTAAACCCGCTCTAAACCCGTCTCTAAACCTGCTCTAAACCCGTCTCTAAACCCGTCTCTAAACCCGTCTCTAAACCCGTCTCTAAACCTGCTCTAAACCCGTCTCTAAACCCGTCTCTAAACCCGTCTCTAAACCTGCTCTAAACCCGTCTCTAAACCCGTCTCTAAACCCGTCTCTAAACCGTCTCTAAACCCGTCTCTAAACCCGTCTCTAAACCCGTCTCTAAACCCGCTCTAAACCCGTCTCTAAACCCGTCTCTAAACCCGTCTCTAAACCCGCTCTAAACCCGTCTCTAAACCTGCTCTAAACCCGCTCTAAACCCGCTCTAAACCCGTCTCTAAACCCGTCTCTAAACCCGTCTCTAAACCCGCTCTAAACCCGCTCTAAACCGTCTCTAAACCCGTCTCTAAACCCGTCTCTAAACCGTCTCTAAACCCGCTCTAAACCCATCTCTAAACCCGCTCTAAACCCGCTCTAAACCTGCTCTAAACCCGCTCTAAACCCGTCTCTAAACCCGTCTCTAAACTCGTCTCTAAACCCGTCTCTAAACCCGCTCTAAACCCGTCTCTAAACCCGCTCTAAACCCGTCTCTAAACCTGCTCTAAACCCGCTCTAAACCCGCTCTAAACCCGTCTCTAAACCCGTCTCTAAACCCGTCTCTAAACCCGCTCTAAACCCGCTCTAAACCGTCTCTAAACCCGTCTCTAAACCCGTCTCTAAACCCGCTCTAAACCCGCTCTAAACCGTCTCTAAACCCGTCTCTAAACCCGTCTCTAAACCCGTCTCTAAACCTGCTCTAAACCCGCTCTAAACCCGCTCTAAACCCGCTCTAAACCCATCTCTAAACCCGCTCTAAACCCGTCTCTAAACCCGTCTCTAAACCCGTCTCTAAACCGTCTCTAAACCCGCTCTAAACCCGTCTCTAAACCCGCTCTAAACCCGTCTCTAAACCTGCTCTAAACCCGCTCTAAACCCGTCTCTAAACCCGTCTCTAAACCCGTCTCTAAACCCGCTCTAAACCTGCTCTAAACCTGCTCTAAACCCGCTCTAAACCCGTCTCTAAACCCGTCTCTAAACCCGTCTCTAAACCCGTCTCTAAACCCGCTCTAAACCCGTCTCTAAACCTGCTCTAAACCCGCTCTAAACCCGCTCTAAACCCGTCTCTAAACCCGTCTCTAAACCCGTCTCTAAACCCGCTCTAAACCCGCTCTAAACCCGCTCTAAACCGTCTCTAAACCCGCTCTAAACCCGCTCTAAACCCGCTCTAAACCCATCTCTAAACCCGCTCTAAACCCGCTCTAAACCTGCTCTAAACCCGCTCTAAACCTGCTCTAAACCCGCTCTAAACCCGTCTCTAAACCCGTCTCTAAACTCGTCTCTAAACCCGTCTCTAAACCCGCTCTAAACCGTCTCTAAACCCGTCTCTAAACCCGTCTCTAAACCCGTCTCTAAACCCGCTCTAAACCGTCTCTAAACCCGTCTCTAAACCCGTCTCTAAACCCGTCTCTAAACCCGCTCTAAACCCGTCTCTAAACCCGTCTCTAAACCCGCTCTAAACCCGTCTCTAAACCCGCTCTAAACCCGTCTCTAAACCCGTCTCTGAACCCGTCTCTAAACCCGCTCTAAACCGTCTCTAAACCCGTCTCTCAACCCACTCTAAACCCGTCTCTAAACCCGTCTCTAAACCCGCTCTAAACCCGTCTCTAAACCCGCTCTAAACCCGCTCTAAACCCGCTCTAAACCCGTCTCTAAACCCGTCTCTAAACCCGTCTCTAAACCCGGCTCTAAACCCGTCTCTAAACCCGTCTCTAAACCCGCTCTAAACCCGTCTCTAAACCCGCTCTAAACCCGTCTCTAAACCCGCTCTAAACCTGTCTCTAAACCCGCTCTAAACCTGTCTCTAAACCCGTCTCTAAACCCGTCTCTAAACCCGTCTCTAAACCCGTCTCTAAACCCGTCTCTAAACCCGCTCTAAACCTGTCTCTAAACCCGTCTCTAAACCCGTCTCTAAACCCGTCTCTAAACCCGTCTCTAAACCCGTCTCTAAACCCGCTCTAAACCCGTCACTAAACCCGACACTAAACCCGCTCTAAACCCGTCTCTAAACCCGCTCTAAACCTGTCTCTAAACCCGTCTCTAAACCCGTCTCTAAACCCGTCTCTAAACCTGCTCTAAACCCGTCTCTAAACCCGCTCTAAACCTGTCTCTAAACCCGTCTCTAAACCCGTCTCTAAACCCGTCTCTAAACCCGCTCTAAACCCGTCTCTAAACCCTTCTCTAAACCCGCTCTAAATCCGCTCTAAACCCGTCTCTAAACCCGTCTCTAAACCCGCTCTAAACCCGTCTCTAAACCCGTCTCTAAACCCCCTCTAAACCCGTCTCTAAACCCGCTCTAAACCCGTCTTTAAACCTGCTCTAAACCCGTCTCTAAACCCGCTCTAAACCCGTCTCTAAACCCGTCTCTAAACCCGCTCTAAACCCGTCTCTAAACCCGTCTCTAAACCCGCTCTAAACCCGTCTCTAAACCTGTTCTAAACCCGCTCTAAACCCGCTCTAAACCCGCTCTAAACCCGTCTCTAAACCCGTCTCTAAACCCGTCTCTAAACCCGCTCTAAACCCGCTCTAAACCCGTCTCTAAACCCGTCTCTAAACCTGCTCTAAACCCGCTCTAAACACGCTCTAAACCCGTCTCTAAACCCGTCTCTAAACCCGTCTCTAAACCCGCTCTAAACCCGTCTCTAAACCTGCTCTAAACCCGCTCTAAACCCGCTCTAAACCCGTCTCTAAACCCGTCTCTAAACCCGTCTCTAAACCCGCTCTAAACCCGCTCTAAACCCGCTCTAAACCGTCTCTAAACCCGCTCTAAACCCGTCTCTAAACCCGTCTCTAAACCCGTCTCTAAACCCGCTCTAAACCCGTCTCTAAACCCGTCTCTAAACCTGCTCTAAACCGTCTCTAAACCCGTCTCTAAACCCACTCTAAACCCGCTCTAAACCCGCTCTAAACCCGCTCTAAACCCGCTCTAAACCCGTCTCTAAACCCGCTCTAAACCCGTCTCTAAACCCGCTCTAAACCGTCTCTAAACCGTCTCTAAACCCGTCTCTAAACCCGTCTCTAAACCCGTCTCTAAACCCGCTCTAAACCCATCTCTAAACCCGTCTCTAAACCCGTCTCTAAACCGTCTCTAAACCCGCTCTAAACTCCGTCTCTAAACCGCTCTAAACCCGTCTCTAAACTCCGCTCTAAACCCGCTCTAAACTCCGCTCTAAACCCGTCTCTAAACTCCGCTCTAAACCCGTCTCTAAACTCCGCTCTAAACTCCGCTCTAAACCCGCTCTAAACCGCTCTAAACTCCGCTCTAAACCCGTCTCTAAACTCCGCTCTAAACTCTCTAAACCGCTCTAAACTCCGCTCTAAACCCGTCTCTAAACCCGTCTCTAAACTCCGCTCTAAACCCGTCTCTAAACTCCGCTCTCTAAACCCGCTCTAAACCCGCTCTAAACCTGCCTCTAAACTCCGTCTCTAAACCCGTCTCTAAACTCCGCTCTAAACCCGCTCTAAACCGCTCTAAACCCGTCTCTAAACTCCGCTCTAAACCCGCTCTATACCCTTCTCTAAACCCGTCTCTAAACCCACTCTAAACCCGCTCTAAACCCGCTCTAAACCCGCTCTAAACCCGCTCTAAACCCCGCTCGAAACCCGCTCTAAACCCGGCGCTAAAACCGCTCTAAACTCTCTAAACCGCTCTAAACCCGCTCTAAACTCCGCTCTAAACCCGCTCTAAACCGCTCTAAACCCGTCTCTAAACCTCTCTAAACCCGATCTAAACTCGCTCTAAACCCGTCTCTAAACCTGTCTCTAAACCCGCTCTAAACTCCGTCTCTAAACCGCTCTAAACCCGCTCTAAACCTGCTCTAAACCCGCTCTAAACCCGCTCTAAACTCTCTAAACCCGCTCTAACCTGCTCTAAACCCGCCTCTAAACCCGCTCTTAACCCGCTCTAAACACGCTCTATACCCTTCTCTAAACCCGCTCTAAACCCGTCTCTAAACCCGTCTCTAAACCCACTCTAAACCCGCTCTAAACCCGCTCTAAACTCCGTCTCTAAACCGTCTCTAAACCCGCTCTAAACCCGTCTCTAAACCCGTCTCTAAACCGCTCTAAACCCGCTCTAAACCGTCTCTAAACTCCGCTCTAAACTCCGCTCTAAACCGTCTCTAAACTCCGCTCTAAACCTGCTCTAAACCCGCTCTAAACCCGCTCTAAACTCTCTAAACCCGCTCTAAACCCGCTCCAAACCCGTCTCTAAACCGCCTCTAAACCCGCTCTAAACTCCGTCTCTAAACTCCGTCTCTAAACCGCTCTAAACCCGTCTCTAAACCCGTCTCTAAACCCCGTCTCTAAACTCCGCCTCTAAACCCGCTCTAAACCTGCTCTAAACCCGCTCTAAACCGCTCTAAACCATCTCTAAAACCCGCTCTAAACTCCGCTCTAAACTCCGTCTCTAAACCCGTCTCTAAACCGCTCTAAACCCGTCTCTAAACCCGCTTAAACCTGCTCTAAACCCGCTCTAAACCGCTTCTAAACTCTCTAAACTCCGCTCTAAACCCGCTCTAAACCGCTTCTAAACCCGTCTCTAAACTCCGCTCTAAACTCCGCTCTAAACCGCTCTAAACCCGTCTCTAAACTGCTCTAAACCGCTCTAAACCCGCTCTAAACCTGCTCTAAACCCGCACTAAACCCGACTCTAAACCCGTCTCTAAACTCCGCTCTAAACTCCGCTCTAAACTCCGCTTCTAAACCCGTCTCTAAACCCGCTCTAAACCCGATCTAAACTCGCTCTAAACTCCGCTCTAAACCCGTCTCTAAACCGCTCTAAACCCGTCTCTAAACCGCTCTAAACCGCTCTAAACCCGTCTCTAAACCGTCTCTAAACCCGTCTCTAAACCCGCTCTAAACCCGTTCTAAACCGTCTCTAAACCCGTCTCTAAACCCGCTCTAAACCCGCTCTAAACCCGCTCTAAACCCGCTCTAAACCCGTCTCTAAACCCGCTCTAAACCCGCTCTAAACCCGTCTCTAAACCCGCTCTAAACTCCGTCTCTAAACTCCGTCTCTAAACCCGTCTCTAAACCCGTCTCTAAACTCCGTCTCTAAACCCGCTCTAAACTCCGCTCTAAACCGCTCTAAACCCGTCTCTAAACTCCGCTCTAAACTCCGCTCTAAACCCGTCTCTAAACCCGCTCTAAACCCGCTCTAAACCCGTCTCTAAACCCGTCTCTAAACCCGTCTCTAAACCCGCTCTAAACCCGTCTCTAAACCCGCTCTCTAAACCCGCTCCAAACCGCTCTAAACCCGCTCCAAACCCGCTCTAAACCCGCTCCAAACCCGCTCTAAACCCGCTCCAAACCCGCTCTAAACCCGCTCTAAACCCGCTCCAAACCCGCTCTAAACCCGCTCCAAACCCGCTCTAAACCCGCTCTAAACGCGTCTCTAAACCCGCTCTAAACCCGTCTCTAAACCGTCTCTAAACCCGCTCTAAACCCGTCTCTAAACCGTCTCTAAACCCGCTCTAAACCCGCTCTAAACCCGCTCTAAACCCGTCTCTAAACCCGCTCTAAACCCGCTCTAAACCCGTCTCTAAACCCGTCTCTAAACCGTCTCTAAACCCGTCTCTAAACCCGCTCTAAACCCGTCTCTAAACCCGCTCTAAACCCGTCTCTAAACCGTCTCTAAACCCGCTCTAAACCCGCTCTAAACCCGCTCTAAACCCGTCTCTAAACCCGTCTCTAAACCCGTCTCTAAACCCGTCTCTAAACCCGCTCTAAACCCGCTCTAAACCCGTCTCTAAACCCGTCTCTAAACCCGCTCTAAACCCGTCTCTAAACCCGCTCTAAACCCGTCTCTAAACCCGCTCTAAACCCGTCTCTAAACCGTCTCTAAACCCGCTCTAAACCCGCTCTAAACCCGTCTCTAAACCCGTCTCTAAACCCGCTCTAAACCCGTCTCTAAACCCGCTCTAAACCCGCTCTAAACCCGCTCTAAACCCGATCTAAACCCGTCTCTAAACCCCCTCTAAACCCGCTCTAAACCCGTCTCTAAACCCGTCTCTAAACCCGTCTCTAAACCCGCTCTAAACCCGTCTCTAAACCCGTCTCTAAACCCGTCTCTAAACCCGTCTCTAAACCCGCTCTAAAGCCACTCTAAACCCGTCTCTAAACCCGTCTCTAAACCCGTCTCTAAACCCGTCTCTAAACCCGTCTCTAAACCCGCTCTAAACCCGTCTCTAAACCCGTCTCTAAACCCGTCTCTAAACCCGCTCTAAACCCGTCTCTAAACCCGTCTCTAAACCCGTCTCTAAACCCGCTCTAAACCCGTGTCTCAACCCGTCTCTAAACCCGTCTCTAAACCCGTCTCTAAACCCGTCTCTAAACCCGCTCTAAAGCCACTCTAAACCCGTCTCTAAACCCGTCTCTAAACCCGTCTCTAAACCCGTCTCTAAACCCGTCTCTAAAGCCGCTCTAAACCCGTCTCTAAACCCCGTCTCTAAACTCCGTCTCTAAACTCCGTCTCTAAACCCGCTCTAAACCGCTCTAAACCCGCTCTCTAAACCCGCTCTAAACCGCTCTAAACTCCGTCTCTAAACCCGTCTCTAAACCCGTCTCTAAACCCGCTCTAAACCCGTCTCTAAACCCGTCTCTAAACCGTCTCTAAACCCGTCTCTAAACCCGTCTCTAAACCCGTCTATAAACCGTCTCTAAACCCGTCTCTAAACCCGTCTCTAAACCCGTCTCTAAACCCGTCTCTAAACCCGTCTCTAAACCCGTCTCTCAACCCGCTATAAACCCGTCTCTAAACCCGTCTCTAAACCCGCTCTAAACCCGTCTCTAAACCGCTCTAAACCCGTCTCTAAACCCGTCTCTAAACCCGTCTCTAAACTCCGTCTCTAAACCGTTATCTAAACCGTCTCTAAACCCGTCTCTAAACCCGTCTCTAAACCCGTCTCTAAACCCGTCTCTAAACCCGTCTCTAAACCCGTCTCTAAACCCGCTCTAAACCCGCTCTAAACCCGTCTCTAAACCCGCTCTAAACCCGTCTCTAAACCCGTCTCTAAACCCGCTCTAAACCCGCTCTAAACCCGTCTCTAAACCCGTCTCTAAACCCGTCTCTAAACCCGTCTCTAAACCCGTCTCTAAACCCGCTCTAAACCCGTGTCTAAACCCGTCTCTAAACCCGTCTCTAAACCCGTCTCTAAACCCGTCTCTAAACCCGTCTCTAAACCCGTCTCTAAACCCGCTCTAAACCCGCTCTAAACCCGCTCTAAACCCGCTCTAAACCCGCTCTAAACCCGTCTCTAAACCCGTCTCTAAACCCGCTCTAAACTCCGTCTCTAAACCCGTCTCTAAACTCCGTCTCTAAACCCGTCTCTAAACTCCGTCTCTAAACCCGTCTCTAAACCCTCTCTTAACCGGCTCTAAACCCGTCTCTAAACCCGCTCTAAACCCGTCTCTAAACTCCGTCTCTAAACCCGCTCTCTAAAACCCGTCTCTAAACCCGTCTCTAAACCCCGTCTCTAAACCTGTCTCTAAACTCCGCTCTAAACTCCGCTCTAAACCCGTCCCTAAACCCGTCTCTAAACCCGCTCTAAACCCGTCTCTAAACCCGCTCTAAACCCGTCTCTAAACCCGTCTCTAAACCCCCTCTAAACCCTCTCTAAACCCGTCTCTAAACCCGCTCTAAACCCGTCTCTAAACCCGTCTCTAAACCGTCTCTAAACCCGCTCTAAACCCGTCTCTAAACCCGCTCTAAACCCGTCTCTAAACCCGTCTCTAAACCCGTCTCTAAACCCGCTCTAAACCCGTCTCTAAACCCGTCTCTAAACCCGTCTCTAAACCCGCTCTAAACCCGTCTCTAAACCCGGCTGTAAACCCGTCCTCTCTAAACCCGTCTCTAAACCCGCTCTAAACCCGTTCTAAACCCGTCTCTAAACCCGTCTCTAAACCCGCTCTAAACCCGTCTCTAAACCCGTCTCTAAACCCGTCTCTAAACCCGCTCTAAACCCGCTCTAAACCCGTCTCTAAACCCGTCTCTAAACCCGCTCTAAACCCGTCTCTAAACCCGTCTCTAAACCCGTCTCTAAACCCGTCTCTAAACCCGTCTCTAAACCCGTCTCTAAACCCGTCTCTAAACCCGTCTCTAAACCGTCTCTAAACCCGTCTCTAAACCCGTCTCTAAACTCCGTCTCTAAACTCCGTCTCTAAACCCGTCTCTAAACTCCGTCTCTAAACTCCGCTCTAAACCCGTCTCTAAACCGTCTCTAAACCCGCTCTAAACCCGTCTATAAACCCGTTCTAAACCCGTCTCTAAACCCGTCTCTAAACCCGTCTCTAAACCCGTCTCTAAACCCGTCTCTAAACCCGTCTCTAAACCCGCTCTAAACCCGTCTCTAAACCGCTCTAAACCGTCTCTAAACCCGTCTCTAAACCCGTCTCTAAACCCGTCTCTAAACCCGTCTCTAAACCCGTCTCTAAACCCGTCTCTAAACCCGTCTCTAAACTCCGTCTCTAAACCCGTCTCTAAACTCCGCTCTAAACCCGCTCTAAACCCATCTCTAAACCCGTCTCTAAACCCGTCTCTAAACCCGTCTCTAAACCCGTCTCTAAACCCGCTCTAAACCCGTCTCTAAACCCGTCTTTAAACCCGTCTCTAAACCCGTCTCTAAACCCGTCTCTAAACCCGTCTCTAAACCCGCTCTAAACCCGTCTCTAAACCCGTCTCTAAACCCGCTCTAAACCCGTCTCTAAACCCGCTCTAAACCCGTCTCTAAACCCGCTCTAAACCCGTCTCTAAACCCGTGTCTAAACCCATCTCTAAACCCGCTCTAAACCCGTCTCTAAACCCGCTCTAAACCCGTCTCTAAACCCGTGACTAAACCCGTCTAAACCGGTCTCTAAACCCGTCTCTAAACCCGTCTCTAAACCGGTCTCTAAACCCGTCTCTAAACCCGTCTCTAAACCCGTCTCTAAACCCGTGTCTAAACCCGTCTCTAAACCCTTCTCTAAACCCTTCTCTAAACCCGTCTCTAAACCCGCTCTAAACCCGTCTCTAAACCCGTCTCTAAACCCGTCTCTAAACCCGTCTCTAAACCCGTCTCTAAACCCGTCTCTAAACCCGCTCTAAACCCGTGTCTCCTCTCTCAGGTCCTCCATGTCTCTGGCGCCTCGGTGATCTCAGCTGCTCTTCCTCACAGCCAGGTGGCGCTGCTGGAGAACTGTGGTCACTCTGTGGCTCTGGAGCGCCCCCGCAAGCTCGCCACGGTCCTCTGCAACTTCCTGTCTGCGCAGGAAGTGACCCGCGGCAACGCCCACAAGAAGAACTCTTGAGGAACACGTCCGTCCTTCAGCGACGCACGTCCATCATTTCACTGTTTTAGTTTCAGTTTTATTTTCGCTGTGATCTCGTGTGATCGTTCCTGGAGCTCCGTATTAAACTTTCCTGACGTCAGGTCTGATCTTCTGTGGCTTTAAAGCTCTTATATTACCCAAAAAATAAGTCTTTGTGGTGAATCCAGGTGCGTTTGTGACGAGGAAACGACATTCGAACAGATCGGAGACATAAACAGAATATTACTTTATATTCTAGCTCCACGGGCATTTTCGTCTTTTTTAACAATGATTTCAATTTGGAGACCAACCAACTCAGGTCCAGACCTGGATTTAACCTGGACCTGACTTGGACTAAACCAGTGAGTCCTGGTTAAGTCCACATTAGGACCAAACCCTGGATTTTTTGGGTTTTTGCACTGAATATACGTCCGTGTTGAATCATTCCTTTAACTTTAAATCCTGCAGCTTTGAGTCTTTTCTCGTTGGCTGCTGTACTGTATGAAAGATGCTGTGTTTTTATTTTATTATAATATATTATTATAGAAGAGAAAATCCTGTGGACCTCATGTAAAATAGATCAATATAATAGAATTAATTCATGAATAAAATTCAACTAAACTAAACTCTCCTCCTCAGACTGTGTTTAAATATGTAATTATAACATTTAGACGGGAAACTACAGCCAAAATTATTTCACTCAAACAGATTCTACTTTATGAAACAAGAGATTTTATCACATTATTATTGAGGATATCAGGAGATTTTTTATTTAATACTTCAAAATATCAGGTACAAACAAACTGGCACTTTACAAGAGGATATACGATCATATGAAAAAACCAAAAAACTGGTTTAGACCTGGTTTAGTCCTGCTTTAGTCCTGGTTTAGACCTGGTTTAGTCCTGGTTTAGTCCTGCTTTAGTCCTGGTTTAGACCTGGTTTAGTCCTGGTTTAGTCCTGCTTTAGTCCTGGTTTAGACCTGGTTTAGTCCTGGTTTAGACCTGGTTTAGTCCTGCTTTAGTCCTGGTTTAGACCTGGTTTAGACCTGGTTTAGTCCTGGTTTAGTCCTGGTTTAGTCCTGGTTTAGACCTGGTTTAGTCCTGGTTTAGTCCTGCTTTAGTCCTGGTTTAGACTTGGTTTAGTCCTGGTTATTATTATTATTATTATTATTATTATTATTATTATTATTATTATTATTATTATTCGTCGCATTTCAGTTCACACTCCTCATCAGCGGGTGGCGCTAATCATAGACCGTACATATGCCTTATTTGGTCTGTGGCCGTAACGCACCAGGAAGTTCCGTAGAAGAAGAGATAAGAGAGCGCATGCGCAGAGTGAGCAGCCCGCACGTTCGCAGACACGCTGAGGGTGAGATTGTTTGTTTGTTTGTTTGTTTGTTTGTTTGTTTGGTTGTTTGGTTGTTTGTGTAAAAACGTGAATTGAACGCGTGATTATTTGACCTTTACGTCTCTCCGCGTGTTCAGAGCGTCTTTAAGCGGAAGTGGAGCCGCGGTTTGACCCGAAGGTTTCACCGAACACGTTTAAAATGTCACGTCCTCAGAGGGACACAAACCGCGGGGGATAATGGAGCACTGCGGGACATTTTCTGCCCGGGAGCTCGCACAGTACCACGTTAAACGTACCAGTCTCCATGGAGACAAGAACGCGCCGCTGTCATGTCATGTTATGCACTGGTTTAGGTCCTGGTTTAGGTCCTGGTTTAGACCTGATTTAGACCTTGTTTAGTCCTGGTTTAGACCTGATTTAGTCCTGGTTTAGTCCTGGTTTAGACCTGGTTTAGACCTGGTTTAGTCCTGGTTTAGTCCTGGTTTAGACCTGGTTTAGTCCTGGTTTAGTCCTGGTTTAGACCTGATTTAGTCCTGGTTTAGACCTGATTTAGACCTGGTTTAGACCTGGTTTAGACCTGATTTAGTCCTGATTTAGACCTGATTTAGACCTGGTTTAGACCTGGTTTAGACCTGGTTTAGACCTGGTTTAGACCTGGTTTAGACCTGATTTAGTCCTGGTTTAGTCCTGGTTTAGACCTGGTTTAGACCTGATTTAGACCTGATTTAGACCTGATTTAGACCTGGTTTAGACCTGGTTTAGTCCTGGTTTAGACCTGGTTTAGACCTGGTTTAGTCCTGGTTTAGACCTGATTTAGTCCTGGTTTAGACCTGATTTAGACCTGGTTTAGACCTGGTTTAGACCTGATTTAGTCCTGATTTAGACCTGATTTAGACCTGGTTTAGACCTGGTTTAGTCCTGGTTTAGTCCTGGTTTAGACCTGATTTAGACCTGGTTTAGTCCTGGTTTAGACCTGATTTAGTCCTGGTTTAGTCCTGGTTTAGACCTGATTTAGTCCTGGTTTAGTCCTGGTTTAGTCCTGGTTTAGTCCTGGTTTAGACCTGATTTAGACCTGGTTTAGTCCTGGTTTAGTCCTGGTTTAGACCTGATTTAGTCCTGGTTTAGACCTGATTTAGACCTGGTTTAGACCTGATTTAGTCCTGATTTAGACCTGGTTTAGACCTGGTTTAGACCTGGTTTAGTCCTGGTTTAGACCTGATTTAGACCTGGTTTAGTCCTGATTTAGACCTGGTTTAGTCCTAATTTAGCCCTGGTTTAGACCTGGTTTTGTCCTGATATAGTCCTGGTTTGGTCTAAACCTGATATAGTCCTGGTTTAGTCCTGGTTTAGTCCTGGTTTAGACCTGATTTAGTCCTGGTTTAGACCTGATTTAGACCTGGTTTAGACCTGATTTAGTCCTGATTTAGACCTGGTTTAGACCTGGTTTAGACCTGGTTTAGACCTGGTTTAGTCCTGGTTTAGACCTGATTTAGACCTGGTTTAGTCCTGATTTAGACCTGGTTTAGTCCTAATTTAGACCTGGTTTAGTCCTAATTTAGCCCTGGTTTAGACCTGGTTTTGTCCTGATATAGTCCTGGTTTGGTCTAAACCTGATATAGTCCTGGTTTAGTCCTGGTTTAGTCCTGGTTTAGTCCTGGTTTAGACCTGGTTTAGACCTGGTTTAGTCCTGGTTTAGTCCTGGTTTAGTCCTGGTTTAGACCTGGTTTAGACCTGGTTTTAGTCCTGGTTTAGTCCTGGTTTAGACCTGGTTTAGTCCTGGTTTAATCCTGGTGTAGTCCTGGTTTTAGTCCTGGTTTTAGTCCTTGTTTAGTCCTGGTTCAGTCCTTGTTTAGTCCTGGTTTAGTCCTGGTTTAGACCTGGTTTAGTCCTGGTTTAGTCCTGGTTTAGACCTGGTTTAGTCCTGGTTTAGTCCTGGTTTAGTCCTGGTTTAGTCCTGGTTTAGACCTGGTTTAGACCTGGTTTAGACCTGGTTTAGACCTGGTTTAGTCCTGGTTTAGTCCTGGTTTAGTCCTGGTTTAGACCTGGTTTAGACCTGGTTTAGACCTGGTTTAGACCTGGTTTAGTCCTGGTTTAGTCCTGGTTTAGTCCTGGTTTAGACCTGGTTTAGACCTGGTTTAGTCCTGGTTTAGTCCTGATATAGTCCTGGTTTAGACCTGGTTCAGTCCAGGGTCTGATGTGTTGTTTCCACAGGAGGAGATGAGTTTTGCTGCAGATTTCCACCAGGAGACGCCGAAAAAGGACCAGAGTCCAGAGAGATTCCTGAAGATTCAATTGTACGTGTGGACCTGGACTGGACCTGGACTGGACCTGGACTGGACCTGGACTGGACCTGGACTGGACCTGGACTGGACCTGGACTGGACCTGGACTGGACCGGGACTGGACCGGGACTGGACCGGGACTGGACCGGGACTAAACCAGGTCTAAACCAGGTCTAAACCAGGTCTAAACCAGGTCTAAACCAGGTCTAAACCAGGTCTAAACCAGGTCTAAACCAGGTCTAAACCAGGTCTAAACCAGGTCTAAACCAGGTCTAAACCCTCTTGTTCCTCGGTGTGTCTCAGGGAGCTGGAGGAGGCGGTGAGTCTGACTGAAGTGGAGCTGAGGTTCTTCATCATCTCGGGACTACGGAGTCTTCATGGAGAAGTACGACCACAGACCGTTTAGAAACGACCACAGACCGTTTAGAAACGACCACAGACCGTTTAGAAACGACCACAGACCGTTTAGAAACGACCACAGACCGTTTAGAAACGACCACAGACCGTTTAGAAACGACCACCGACCGATTATACACGACCACACACCGTTTAGAACCGACCACAGACCGTTGAGAAACGACCCCAGACCGTTTAGAAACGACCACAGACCGTTTAGAAACAACCACAGACCGTTTAGAAACGACCACAGACCGTTTAGAAACGACCACAGACCTTTTAGAAACGACCACAGACCGTTTAGAAACGACCACAGACCGTTTAGAAACGACCACAGACCGTTTAGAAACGACCACAGACCGTTTAGAAACGACCACAGACCGTTTAGAAACGACCACAGACCGTTTAGAAACGACCACAGACCGTTTAGAAACGACCACAGACCGTTTAGAAACGACCACAGACCGTTTAGAAACGACCACAGACCGTTTAGAAACGACCACAGACCGTTTAGAAACGACCACAGACCGTTTAGAAACGACCACAGACCGTTTAGAAACGACCACAGACCGTTTAGAAACGACCACAGACCGTTTAGAAACGACCACAGACCGTTTAGAAACGACCACAGACCGTTTAGAAACGACCACAGACCATTTAGAAACGACCACAGACCGTTTAGAAACGACCACAGACCGTTTAGAAACGACCACAGACCGTTTAGAAACGACCACAGACCGTTTAGAAACGACCACAGACCGTTTAGAAACGACCACAGACCGTTTAGAAACGACCACAGACCGTTTAGAAACGACCACAGACCGTTTAGAAACGACCACAGACCGTTTAGAAAAGACCACAGACCGTTTAGAAGCGACCGCGGACCATTTAGAAACGACCACAGACCATTTAGAAACGACCACAGACCGTTTAGAAACGACCACAGACCGTTTAGAAACGACCACAGACCGTTTAGAAACGACCACAGACCGTTTAGAAACGACCACAGACCGTTTAGAAACGACCACAGACCGTTTAGAAACGACCACAGACCGTTTAGAAACGACACGGACCGTTTAGAAACGACCACAGACCGTTTAGAAACGACCACAGACCGTTTAGAAACGACCACAGACCGTTTAGAAACGACCACAGACCGTTTAGAAACGACACGGACCGTTTAGAAACGACCACAGACCGTTTAGAAACGACACGGACCGTTTAGAAACGACCACAGACCGTTTAGAAACGACCACAGACCGTTTAGAAACGACCACAGACCGTTTAGAAACGACCACAGACCGTTTAGAAACGACCACAGACCGTTTAGAAACGACCACAGACCGTTTAGAAACGACCACAGACCGTTTAGAAACGACCACAGACCGTTTAGAAACGACCACAGACCGTATAAAAAACACCACACACCGTTTAGAAACGACCACTGACCGTTTAGAAACGACCACAGACCGTTTAGAAACGACCACAGACCGTTTAGAAACGACCACAGACCGTTTAAAAAAGACCACAGACCGTTTAGAAACGACCACGGACCGTTTAGAAACGACCACAGACCGTTTAGAAACGACCACAGACCGTTTAGAAACGACCACAGACCGTTTAGAAACGACCACAGACCGTTTAGAAACGACCACGGACCGTTTAGAAACGACCACAGACCGTTTAGAAACGACACGGACCGTTTAGAAACGACCACAGACCGTTTAGAAACGACCACGGACCGTTTAGAAACGACCACGGACCGTTTAGAAACGACCACGGACCGTTTAGAAACGACACGGACCGTTTAGAAACGACCACAGACCGTTTAGAAACGACCAGGGACCGTTTAGAAACGACCACGGACCGTTTAGAAACGACCACGGACCGTTTAGAAAGTGTCCGCGGGGGCGTCTGGAGTCTTTAAAGCGTCCGTGGGGGCGTGGCTGAACTGTCCGTGGTGCTGCTCTCTGTGCTGTTCTTCATCACATTTCCGTTTTGTTTGTGCAGGTGGGAGCGGCGCTGAACTTCGACCTCCTGGAGCACGATGAGGATTCAAACGTGGCTCTGCTCAGAGTGTCCAGAGAGTGAGTGACTGATCCCCGTGTGCCCTCGTGCCCTTGGGCAAAACACCTCCCACCCTGTTTATGATGAATGTGCTGTGTGAGGCCACGGCTCTGCTGCTGTGTTTGGAACTCAAGAACTGAACCAGGATCGAACCAGGGCCACACTAGAACTAAGGTCTAAACCAGGACTAAACCAGGTCTAAACCAGGACTAAACCAGGTCTGAACCAGGTCTGAACCAGGCCTGAACCAGGCCTGAACCAGGTCTGAACCAGGCCTGAACCAGGCCTGAACCAGGCCTGAACCAGGCCTGAACCAGGCCTGAACCAGGCCTGAACCAGGCCTGAACCAGGCCTGAACCAGGCCTGAACCAGGCCTGAACCAGGCCTGAACCAGGCCTGAACCAGGTCTGAACCAGGCCTGAACCAGGCCTGAACCAGGCCTGAACCAGGCCTGAACCAGGCCTGAACCAGGCCTGAACCAGGCCTGAACCAGGCCTGAACCAGGCCTGAACCAGGCCTGAACCAGGACTAAACCAGGTCTAAACCAGGTCTAAACCAGGTCTTGTGTTTTTTTTTTTTTTTTTACAGAGGTCTGGTGAAACTCTGGAGCTCCTTGACTTTGCTCGGATTTTACAAGAACCAGCGCTGTGCTTTCAGAGTCCTACAGGTACTGGACCAGGACTGGACCAGGACTAGTTCTTTATTTCTTTAGTTGCCCGTACTTGGACTAAACCAGATCTGTACTTTTTTTATCAGGTCTCCTCAAGTCCTCCAGAAAGTTGAGAGTGATGTGGCTTTGGGCTGGTCTCAGGTCTGGTCTCGGGTCTGGTCTCGGGCCTGGTCTCGGGCCTGGTCTCAGGTCTGGTCTCGGGCCTGGTCTCGGGCCTGGTCTCGGGCCTGGTCTTGGGTCTGGTCTCAGGTCTGGTCTCAGGTCTGGTCTCGGGCCTGGTCTCAGGTCTGGTCTCGGGCCTGGTCTTGGGTCTGGTCTCAGGTCTGGTCTCGGGCCTGGTCTCAGGTCTGGTCTCAGGTCTGGTCTCGGGTCTGGTCTCAGGTCTGGTCTCGGGCCTGGTCTCGGGCCTGGTCTCAGGTCTGGTCTCGGGCCTGGTCTCGGGCCTGGTCTCGGGCCTGGTCTTGGGTCTGGTCTCAGGTCTGGTCTCAGGTCTGGTCTCGGGCCTGGTCTCAGGTCTGGTCTCGGGCCTGGTCTCGGGCCTGGTCTCGGGCCTGGTCTCGGGCCTGGTCTCGGGCCTGCTCGTGGTCTGGACTTGCCCTGGTCCAGATCTGGTCTTCGGTCTCTTCACGTTGGTCAGGTTTTCACGTTGACCAGGACTTTCTCTGAGCAGGACCTGGTTGAGTTCTCGGTTCTGACCGGGGACTCGAACCCTCTCCACCTGGACCCGGACTTTGCCAAAACCACGGCCTTCTCCAGACCTGTAGTCCACGGAGTCCTGGTGAGTCCCGGAGCGGGTTTGGGCCATGACGAGACAATGTTTATAATAAATAAATTACATGATCCAGGTCCCAGTTTTGGGCTCAGCATTTTTGATTCACTTTAATCTTTCTGCAAAAAAGTCTGGCGAAATGTAAGATCTAAACACTTAAATCTGTCAGAAAATGACTTAAAAGTAGTGAAATGATGTGTCCATGCAGAAGGACCATTTTACTGGACAAGTTCTCTTCAAATACACGACCTCTAGACGAGAATGAAGCGTCTCTGAGAGTTCAGGGGCTGGAAATAAGTTTATGGACGTGAAGTTTGAGATAAACAGACTTAAAAACGGCTCATGATGAGTGTTCATGGCCTGGGAATAAATTCAAAGATGCCGTAGTTCGTCGTATCAAGAAAATCTGTGTCACTGAATCTAAAAACAAGTGAAGTGTTGCAGGGAAAAATGGATCGAAGCTTCTTCTTTTGAACATTTATCGCCTCAATTTCAGATTTTCTGACGAGTTGAGTCATGGAAGAAAAATCTGTGTCAAGTAAGTTGATCATGAATCTGAAAACAAGATAAAAGTGTGAAAATCTTGTCCGGATCAGAGAAATGTGCAGAGTGCTGTTTGGGAGTTGGAGCTGTGGATATAATAATAATATACATTAATTCACTGTAAATCTTCAGTTGTTTCTAAAACTTCGGTTTGGCTCTGTTCATTTTCAGTCGGTTTATTTAGGCGACATTTCCTGTTCTTCTGCCTCTTTACGTCATATTTAAAGAGTCGCTCGGCCTAATGGTGTTTTTGTACGATATTCTCACCAGTAAATAAAGTTCTGTAAGTAAACTACCGCTGTTAGCCTTTAGCGGTAAATGTGTGTGCGCCGCGGTAATGAATGATCTGCTAAATGCAGATAATTCACACCTCTGTTCACAGCTCATTTCCATATCAGTGTGTGTCCAGTAACATATATACGGCCACTATAGTCACTTTACAGACGCTGACAGAAGAGAAAACAGCCTGTTTATGTGTGCGAGCTACAGCAGCTAATCGCTAACCAATGAGAAAGAACCAAAACGAGCTTCAAACCGACACATTTCAACACTCAGCCTCACACAGGCTCCTCTCAGATCAGCACTAAGAACTGTCCTTTAATCCAGACTCACACTGAGCGGCCGCAAAAACAACACAAAACATTAAAGGGTGAATGTTAAAGTGTGAATGTTAAAGTGTAAATGTTAAAGTGTGAATGTTAAAGTGTAAATGTTAAAGTGTAAATGTTAAAGTGTAAATGTTAAAGTGTAAATGTTAAAGTGTAAATGTTAAAGTGTAAATGTTAAAGTGTAAATGTTAAAGTGTAAATGTCGGTGTTTTCGTCTGCGTCCTCAGGTGAACGCTCTGATCTCCGCTCTCCTCAGCTCAAACGCTCCCGGCTGTGTCCTTCTGAAGCAGGACATTCGGTTCCCCGCTCCGCTCTTCCTCGCTGAACCGGCCCTGGCCCAGGTCCAGGTCCAGAGAGTCCGGCTTTCTACGGCCCTGGTCTCAGTCCGGGTCCAGACCGGAGACCAGACCCAGGACCCAAAAGTGGTCCTAGAGGGAACTGTGACCGTCAAGATTCACCAGGACCAGCGAGGGCAGACCTGAGCAGACAGAACGTACTCCAGACCAGGACCAGGCTCGGGACCGGGCTCGGGACCAGGCTCGGGACCAGGCTCGGGACCAGGCTCGGGACCAGGCTCGGGACCAGGCTCAGGACCAGGCTCGGGACCAGGTCCACTGCTCCGGGCACGTTTAAGGACGGGTCAAATGCAGGTCTAACAGAGTCCCTGAAGGATGAGACGGATCAACGTGTTTCCTTACACGGACAATAAAAGACGAAACGAGTTCAGAATCTTCATATTAAAACAGTTTTACGTTTTGTCCTAGTTTTAAGGTGGTGTTTTTGAGTCAAAACTCTTTATAATAACTGATATTTCTGTGCGTTTTAGGTAAAATAATCATGTACTTGTCAATAAAAATCATTATACGGGTGTAATGCTTTTCCTAACTCCTACTGTTTACTAGACTTGGACAAACTTTATTGATCCACAAAGGAAATTATTTGGAGAAGACAAGTTTATGTGAAACATTTTCAAGTGGGTAAAATAGATGGACCTAAATGACACCATCTAACTACATGTATAATCTTTGCAAATAACCCTTTTTATATTTGTTTCATTCATAAAATATAAAAAGACAATAACAGTTTCATATCAGACATGTGAGAAATGAATGAAAAGGAGCAGAAAGAAGAAACTAAATAAGTTTCCAAATAACCTTAATTTGAATACATTTTAACTATTTACTACTATTTATGCAGAAATAGTCTTTCTAAATGTCTGTGTTTTTAATAAATGAACTAAATGTATAAATCTTTGTAAATGTGTTAAATAAACTTCAAAAGTAATCTTTCTAAATTTCTCTATTTTGAATAAACTTAAATGTATAAGTAATCTTTCTAAATATCTATATTTTTATTACCATAACTTTAAGTGTATAAGTAATCTTTGTAAATGTCTATTTTTAATACACTTTAACTAAATGTTTAAGTAATCTTTCTACATTTCTCTTTTTAATAAACATTAATTGTATAAGTAATCTTTGTAAATGTATAATTAATCTTTGTAAATTTCTGTATTTTTAATAAATGAACTAAATGTATAAATAATCTTTCCAAATGTCTGTTTTTAATAAACTTTAACTAAATGTGTAATAATCTAAATGTTTATATTTTGAATAAATGTGCTTTTGTTGTTTACATGGGGCTGTGGGCGTGTCTCCCGTACCAACATGGCGGCTGCGTCAGTACGTATGACGCGCTGACGTCTCTTCCGCGTTCGGGTGAAGCTCCGGCTCTAGTCAGCGGCTCTCAGACTCCCTCCGCCCGTCGCCTCTGCTCCCGGGGCCCCACCGCAGTGACCCGGCTCCTGTCGCCCTCTCCGCGGGCCATCCCCTCTCCTCCGCCCGCCTGCCGATGCCCGGGGCCGGGATGTCTTCTTACCTGGAGACGCCGAGCCCTGGACGGCAGCTCCTGGATGACACGGTCCCGCTGAGTGCCACCATCGAAGCCAGCCAGAACCTGCAGTCCCACACGGTACCCGAACCCGCGACCCGCACCCGCGACCCGAACCCGCACCCGCGACCCGAACCCGCACCCGCGACCCGAACCCGCGTGTTCTGTCCGACTAAACCCACTTTTAATTTGCTCTACAATCCCGCCCAGAGCGCTATCTGCGTCAGTAGATCCATTATCGGACACCGCGTTGGCCCGCGTTCAGACACGTTTATCGCGTTCGTGCGGAATGTTCCGGTGTGGGGCTTTACTTGTGACACGGGGCTCGGGCTCCACGGCGGGGGACACGGGGCCAGCCGACTCCTGCAGCCTCTGATCAGGCAACATCCTGCTCCTCTTTCCTCAGATGCACTTGCAAAACATTTACACCGGTGTCGTAAAAGTGGAACTTTAACCAACATGTTTAAAATGTTCAGGATATTGTGCGGAATTTAGTTTAGTTCAGGCTCAAATAGGACGTTTATCTAAAATTCTGGAGTGGAGGTAAAATAAAGCGAACAGAATATATTTTACAATGATAATCTTGGGTTTTATGACATTTGAACAAAAAATAAGCAACTGTTTTGAATTTACTTTGCTTCTCTTTTAAGAGGGATGGAAAAAATGTTGAATTATATGTCTAATTATATGTATAATTTATGATGAAATGTGTAATAAACATGTAGATGGAGTGAAAAACAGGATCTGTCCAGTAAAACCTCAAAATGTGGATTTTGCCTTCTTAAAAATGCTTCATAAACTCTCGGCAGACAAACAAATAATGTAAAACACACAATAAAGAAACTCGACTGAAAAACACAATAAATGTTTTTAAACTGAGCTCTGATCTCACTCACATGCGTCCGAGCGGTTTTCAGTTGCCAAATTGTTCTTGATTTTTCATAATTTGTGATATTCTGAAGTTAATCCCAGTTTTTCCCATTAAAATCCCATGATGTGATGTTCCGCTTCACTTTTGCCTCTACTCCGGAAATTAGAATGTTTTTGTTTACAGCTTTTCAACGAACAAGACCTGGTTTAGACCTGGTTTAGTTCTGAGTTAGTCCTGGTTTAGTTCTGAATTAGTCCTGGTTTAGACCTGGTTTAGTTCTGAGTTAGTCCTGGTTTAGACCTGGTTTAGTTCTGAGTTAGTCCTGGTTTAGTTCTGAATTAGTCCTGGTTTAGACCTGGTTTAGTTCTGAGTTAGTCCTGGTTTAGACCTGGTTTAGTTCTGAGTTAGTCCTGGTTTAGTTCTGAATTAGTCCTGGTTTAGACCTGGTTTAGTTCTGAGTTAGTCCTGGTTTAGTTCTGAATTAGTCCTGGTTTAGACCTGGTTTAGTTCTGAGTTAGTCCTGGTTTAGACCTGGTTTAGTTCTGAACTAGTCCTGGTTTAGACCTGGTTTAGTTCTGAATTAGTCCTGGTTTAGACCTGGTTTAGTTCTGAATTAGTCCTGGTTTAGACCTGGTTTAGTTCTGAACTAGTCCTGGTTTAGACCTGGTTTAGTTCTGAATTAGTCCTGGTTTAGACCTGGTTTAGTTCTGAATTAGTTCTGGTTTAGTTCTGAATTAGTCCTGGTTTAGACCTGGTTTAGTTCTGAGTTAGTCCTGGTTTAGACCTGGTTTAGTTCTGAGTTAGTCCTGGTTTAGTTCTGAATTAGTCCTGGTTTAGACCTGGTTTAGTTCTGAGTTAGTCCTGGTTTAGTTCTGAATTAGTCCTGGTTTAGACCTGGTTTAGTTCTGAGTTAGTCCTGGTTTAGACCTGGTTTAGTTCTGAACTAGTCCTGGTTTAGACCTGGTTTAGTTCTGAATTAGTCCTGGTTTAGACCTGGTTTAGTTCTGAATTAGTCCTGGTTTAGACCTGGTTTAGTTCTGAACTAGTCCTGGTTTAGACCTGGTTTAGTTCTGAATTAGTCCTGGTTTAGACCTGGTTTAGTTCTGAATTAGTCCTGGTTTAGACCTGGTTTAGTTCTGAACTAGTCCTGGTTTAGACCTGGTTTAGTTCTGAATTAGTCCTGGTTTAGACCTGGTTTAGTTCTGAATTAGTCCTGGTTTAGTTTGCTCAGCTTTAGGGTCTGTGGTTTTAGTCAACATAATTATTTATTATTATTTATTAATTATTATTATTAGTTTTTTAAATATAAGATGACATTTTAACACTTTATTTTTATTATTTATTGCTTGTTGATTTCATGTGCAGTGCAGACGAAACTAACGCGTCAGTTTCTGTTCTCTGGAAACACATTTCATCACAAATGCAAAACCTTTCCTCTGTATTAACCTCCAAACCACGTTTTTGCCAACGCAGTTTCAGCCCTTTCACTTCGTAATAAGCGTGAATTTTCCTTACGGACACTTTTCAAACACTGATTAGCCAAATCCCGTAATTAAAAACGACCTTTGAGACCAACAAAAACACTGCGGACTGTTCAGCTTTAACGAATCCTATTCACGTAGACGTCAATTTAACAACTAAAGCTAAAATTTAACCTTTGTCTTACTGTCCAAACGTAGAAAAGAAGCATATTTGGAGTTTTTAGAATATGTTTAATAATTCGGCTAAAGTGGAATTAATGAAATAATGTTATATTTCTTAAAAATCTAAGGAAAACATAAATAGTCACTACTAAATCTGACGTTAAAGTGTTATTCCGGTTAGGCGCAGATGCTAACATGTGTTTTTGGATATTTAATAGGATATTTGAGTGGGGTTTTGGACTGAATGAGGGCTGTGCGGTTGGGGCGGAAGGGTCAGCGGTGGTTCCCGGGAGAAAGTGTCCGAGAATGGGCGCTGTGCCTCGGGTTTGTTGTTGTTGACGTGAGCCGCCGATCAGCTGAGTTAGCTTAGCATGCTAAGAGGCTAACGGGCTAACGGGACGGACTGTAAACAGAAGAAGAAGGAGAAAGGAGGAGAGAAGGAGGGAGCTAAGGAGGGAGAAAAAGAAAAGGAGGCAGAGAAGGAGGGAGAGAAGGAGAAAGAGAAGGAGAAAAGGAGGGAGAGAAGGAGGAAGAGAAGGAGGGAGAGAAGGAGGGAGAGAAGGAGGGAGAGAAGGAGAAAGAGAAGGAGGGAGAGAAGGAGGGAGCTAAGGAGGGAGAAAAAGAAAAGGAGGGAGAGAAGGAGGGAGAGAAGGAGAAAGAGAAGGAGAAAAGGAGGGAGAGAAGGAGGGAGAGAAGGAGGAAGAGAAGGAGGAAGAGAAGGAGGGAGAGAAGGAGGGAGAGAAGGAGGGAGCTAAGGAGGGAGAAAAAGAAAAGGAGGGAGAGAAGGAGAAAGAGAAGGAGAAAAGGAGGGAGAGAAGGAGGAAGAGAAGGAGGAAGAGAAGGAGGAAGAGAAGGAGGGAGAGAAGGAGGGAGAGAAGGAGGAAGAGAAGGAGGGAGAGAAGGAGGGAGAGAAGGAGGAAGAGAAGGATGGAGAGAAGGAAGAAGAGAAGGAGGGAGAGAAGGAGGGAGAAGAAAAGAGGGAGACAAAAAAAGGAAGGTTCTGGTTTAGTTCTGAGTTAGTCCTGGTTTAGTTCTGTGTTAGTCCTGGTTAAGTTCTGAGTTAGTCCTGGTTTAGTTCTGGCTTAGTCCTGGTTTAGTCCTGGTTTAGTCCTGGTTTAGACCTGGTTTAGTCCCTGGTTTAGTCCTGTTTAGTCCTGGTTTAGACCTGGTTTAGTCCCTGGTTTAGTCCTGGTTTAGTTCTGGCTTAGTCCTGGTTTAGTTCTGCGTTGGTCCTCATTTCTTTAGAGTGTGTAAACGTATATATAATAAATGAACTAAAGGTTTTGGGGTTTTGTTCCCGTGCCTCCTTTGGGCCTGAGGCTGGTCCGTCGGCTCCAGGAAACGCTCGGGAACGTCAGGAGTACGATCCCGGATTTAGGTCGGGACAAGTGTCTTGCCCAAGAGCACGAGAGCAACAGTCTGACTTCACCAACGGTTGTTTTTCAGGAGTACATCATCCGAGTGCAGCGGGGCCTGTCCTCAGACAACTGCTGGCAGGTAACGCCCCTCAGACCGGGTTTAGACCCGGTTTAGACCCGGTTAAGACCGGGGTTAGATCGGGTTTAGACCCGGTTAAGACCGGGGTTAGATCGGGTTTAGGCCGGGTTTTTGACTGGGGTTAGACCCGGTTTAGACCGGGGTTAGACTGGGTTTAGACTGGGTTTAGACTGGGTTTAGACTGGGTTTAGACTGGGTTTAGACCCGGTTTAGACCCGGTTTAGACCCGGTTTAGACCCGGTTAAGACCCGGTTAAGACCGGGGTTAGAATGTGTTTAGGCCGGGTTTTTGACTGGGCTTAGACCCAGTTTAGACTGGGTTTAGACCCGGTTTAGACCGGGGTTAGATCGGGTTTTTGACCGGGTTTAGACCCGGTTTAGACCCGGCTTAGACCCGGGTTTAGACCGGGATTAGGCCGGGTTTAGACCCGGTTTAGACCCGGTTTAGGCCGGGTTTTTGACCGGGTTTAGACCGGGTTTAGACCCGGTTTAGACTCGGGATTAGGCCGGGTTTAGACCCGGTTTAGACCGGGGTTAGATCGGGTTTAGGCCGGGTTTTTGACCGGGTTTAGACCCGGTTTAGACCCGGGTTTAGACCGGGTTTAGGCCGGGATTAGGCCGGGTTTAGACCAGGTTTAGTCCCAGTTTAGACCCGGGTTTAGGCCGGGATTAGGCCGGGTTTAGATCGGGTTTAGTCCCAGTTTAGACCTGCTTTAGTCCCGGCTCAGTCCCGGTTTTGGTCCAGTCTTTGTTTTTGTTCTTGCAGGTGATTCGTCGATACAGCGACTTTGACGCACTAAACTCCGCCCTCCTGGTGAGTCCTTTTATTTGAAACTTTTACTGCATTTTCTAAGTTTAAGTTTAGTCCTGGTTTGGACCTGGTTTTGTCCTGGTTTTGTCCTGGTTTAGTCCTGGTTTAGTCCTGGTTTTGTCCTGGATTAGTCCTGGATTAGTCCTGGTTTGGACCTGGTTTTGTCCTGGTTTAGTCCTGGTTTAGTCCTGGTTTTGTCCTGGATTAGTCCTGGTTTGGACCTGGTTTAGACCTGGTTTAGTCCTGGTTTAGACCTGGTTTAGACCTGGTTTAGACCTGGTTTAGACCTGGTTTAGTCCTGGTTTAGTCCTGGTTTAGACCTGGTTTAGACCTGGTTTAGTCCTGGTTTAGACCTGGTTTAGCCCTGGTTTACTCCTGGTTTAGCCCTGGTTTAGACCTGGTTTAGACCTGCTTTAGTCCTGGTTTAGCCCTGGTTTAGACCTTGTTTAGACCTGGTTTAGTCTGGGTTTAGTCCTGGTGTTGACTGTTTCTGAATTCTTCTGAAACAGGAAAATGTTTTTGTGCTGAATTTTAGTTTTCCTCTTCCTGTTTCTCTATGAGCCCAGCACCCGCTCCCAAAATCCTGGTTTAGACCTGGTTTAGACCTGGTTTAGACCTGGTTTAGTCCTGGTTTAGTCCTGGTTTAGTCCTGGTTTAGTCCTGGTTTAGTCCTGGTTTAGACCTGGTTTCGTCCTGCTTTAGACCTGGTTTAGACCTGGTTTAGACCTGGTTTAGTCCTGGTTTAGACCTGCTTTAGACCTGCTTTAGACCTGGTTTAGCCCTGGTTTAGCCCTGGTTTAGTCCTGATTTAGCCCTGGTTTAGTCCTGGTTTAGTCCTGGTTTTAGCCCTGGTTTCGTCCTGCTTTAGACCTTGTTTAGACCTGGTTTCGACCTGGTTTAGTCCTGGTTTAGACCTGGTTTAGCCCTGGTTTAGCCCTGGTTCAGCCCTGGTTTAGCCCTGGTTTAGTCCTGGTTTATACCTGCTTTAGACCTGGTTTAGTCCTGGTTTAGACCTGGTTTAGTCCTGGTTTGTTTCCAGCTCCATTGCCATTGTTTTTCGATCGACATTGTGATTAAAAGGTTTGTGCTGTAAAGAACGTTGAGCCTTGAAGGTGGAAAAGCGTTTTATAGAACCGTGCCCGGGAATCGGTATTGGTGTCAGTGTCAGCCGATCCCGAGCTGATCTCCGTGCCCCTTCCTCCTGCAGGTGAGCGGGATTTCCTTGCCGCTGCCTCCCAAGAAGCTCCTGGGGAACATGGAGCGGGACTTCATCGCCGAGCGGCAGAGGGGACTGCAGGCCTACCTGGACTACATTACCCAGCATCCTCTGCTCTGCTCCTGCCTCAGCGTCAAGAGGTTCCTCGACCCCAACAACTACGCCACCAACTACACAGGTGTGAGCTGGTTTAGTCCCGCTTTAGTCCCGCTTTAGTCCCGCTTTAGTCCCGCTTTAGTCCCGCTTTAGTCCTGCTTTAGTCCTGCTTTAGTCCTGCTTTAGTCCTGCTTTAGTCCCGCTTTAGTCCTGCTTTAGTCCTGCTTTAGTCCTGCTTTAGTCCTGCTTTAGTCCTGCTTTAGTCCTGCTTTAGTCTCGCTTTAGTCCTGCTTTAGTCCTGCTTTAGTCCCGCTTTAGTCCTGCTTTAGTCCTGCTTTAGTCCTGCTTTAGTCCTGCTTTAGTCCTGCTTTAGTCCTGGTTTAGTCCTGCTTTAGTCCTGCTTTAGTCCTGCTTTAGTCCTGCTTTAGTCCTGCTTTAGTCCTGCTTTAGTCCTGCTTTAGTCCCGCTTTAGTCCTGCTTTAGTCCTGCTTTAGTCCTGCTTTAGTCCCGCTTTAGTCCTGCTTTAGTCCCGCTTTAGTCCTGCTTTAGTCCCGCTTTAGTCCTGCTTTAGTCCCGCTTTAGTCCTGCTTTAGTCCCGCTTTAGTCCTGCTTTAGTCCTGCTTTAGTCCTGCTTTAGTCCCGCTTTAGTCCTGCTTTAGTCCTGCTTTAGTCCTGCTTTAGTCCTGCTTTAGTCCTGCTTTAGTCCCGCTTTAGTCCTGCTTTAGTCCTGCTTTAGTCCTGCTTTAGTCCTGCTTTAGTCCCGCTTTAGTCCTGCTTTAGTCCTGCTTTAGTCTTGCTTTAGTCCCGCTTTAGTCCTGCTTTAGTCCCGCTTTAGTCCTGCTTTAGTCCCGCTTTAGTCCTGCTTTAGTCTCGCTTTAGTCCTGCTTTAGTCCTGCTTTAGTCCTGCTTTAGTCCTGCTTTAGTCCTGCTTTAGTCCTGCTTTAGTCCTGCTTTAGTCCTGCTTTAGTCCCGCTTTAGTCCTACTTTAGTCCCGCTTTAGTCCTGCTTTAGTCCCCACTTTAGTCCTGCTTTAGTCCTGGTTTAGTCCCGCTTTAGTCCCGCTTTAGTCCCGCTTTAGTCCTACTTTAGTCCCGCTTTAGTCCTACTTTAGTCCCGCTTTAGTCCCGCTTTAGTCCTGCTTTAGTCCCGCTTCAGTCTTGCTTTAGTCCCGCTTTAGTCCTGCTTCACTCCTGCTTCACTCCTGCTTTAGTCCCGCTTCAGTCTTGCTTTAGTCCCGCTTTAGTCCCGCTTTAGTCCTGCTTCACTCCTGCTTTAGTCTCGCTTTAGTCTCTCTTTAGTCCTGCTTCACTCCTGCTTTAGTCTTGCTTTAGTCCCGCTTTAGTCCCGCTTTAGTCCTGCTTTAGTCCTGCTTTAGTCCTGCTTTAGTCCTGCTTTAGTCCCGCTTTAGTCCTGCTTTAGTCCCGCTTTAGTCCTGCTTTAGTCCCGCTTTAGTCCTGCTTTAGTCCCGCTTTAGTCCTGCTTTAGTCCTGCTTTAGTCTTGCTTTAGTCCCGCTTTAGTCCTGCTTTAGTCCCGCTTTAGTCCTGCTTTAGTCCCGCTTTAGTCCTGCTTTAGTCCCGCTTTAGTCCCGCTTTAGTCCTGCTTTAGTCCCGCTTTAGTCTTGCTTTAGTCTCGCTTTAGTCCTGCTTTAGTCCCGCTTTAGTCTTGCTTTAGTCTCGCTTTAGTCCCGCTTTAGTCCTGCTTTAGTCCTGCTTTAGTCCCGCTTTAGTCCTGCTTTAGTCTCAGTTTAGTTCCGCTTTAGTCTTGCTTTAGTCCTGCTTTAGTCTCGCTTTAGCTCCGCTTTAGCCCCGCTTTAGTCTTGCTTTAGTCTTGCTTTAGTCCTGCTTTATTCCTGCTTTAGTCCCGCTTTGGTCGCGCTTTAGTCTCAGTTTAGTCCCGCTTTAGTTCCGCTTTAGTCCTGCTTTAGTCTCAGTTTAGTTCCGCTTTAGTCCCGCTTTAGTCTCAGTTTAGTTCCGCTTTAGTCTTGCTTTAGTCTCACTTTAGCCCCGCTTTAGTCCTGCTTTAGTCCTGCTTTAGTCCTGCTTTAGTCCTGCTTTAGTCCTGCTTTAGTCCTGCTTTATTCCTGCTTTAGTCCTGCTTTAGTCGCGCTTTAGTCTCAGTTTAGTCCCGCTTTAGTCTCAGTTTAGTCCCGCTTTAGTCCCGCTTTAGTCTCAGTTTAGTCCCGCTTTAGTCCGGCTTTAGTCCGGCTTTAGTCCGGCTTTAGTCCTGCTTTAGTCGCGCTTTAGTCCTGCTTTAGTCCCGCTTTAGTCTCAGTTTAGTCCCGCTTTAGTCTCAGTTTAGTCCCGCTTTAGTCTCAGTTTAGTCCCGCTTTAGTCCGGCTTTAGTCTCAGTTTAGTCCCGCTTTAGTCTCAGTTTAGTCCCGCTTTAGTCTCAGTTTAGTCCCGCTTTAGTCCCGCTTTAGTCTCAGTTTAGTCCCGCTTTAGTCTCAGTTTAGTCCCGCTTTAGTCCCGCTTTAGTCTCAGTTTAGTCCCGCTTTAGTCTCAGTTTAGTCCCGCTTTAGTCCCGCTTTAGTCTCAGTTTAGTCCCGCTTTAGTCTCAGTTTAGTCCCGCTTTAGTCTCAGTTTAGTCCCGCTTTAGTCTCAGTTTAGTCCCGCTTTAGTCCCGCTTTAGTCTCAGTTTAGTCCCGCTTTAGTCCGGCTTTAGTCCTGCTTTAGTCGCGCTTTAGTCCTGCTTTAGTCCCGCTTTAGTCTCAGTTTAGTCCCGCTTTAGTCCGGCTTTAGTCCTGCTTTAGTCGCGCTTTAGTCCTGCTTTAGTCCCGCTTTAGTCTCAGTTTAGTCCCGCTTTAGTCCCGCTTTAGTCTCAGTTTAGTCGCGCTTTAGTCCGGCTTTAGTCCTGCTTTAGTCGCGCTTTAGTCCTGCTTTAGTCTCAGTTTAGTACCGCTTTAGTCCGGCTTTAGTCTCAGTTTAGTCCCGCTTTAGTCCGGCTTTAGTCTCAGTTTAGTCCCGCTTTAGTCCCGCTTTAGTCTCAGTTTAGTCCCGCTTTAGTCTCAGTTTAGTCCCGCTTTAGTCCGGCTTTAGTCCTGCTTTAGTTGCGCTTTAGTCCTGCTTTAGTCTCAGTTTAGTCCCGCTTTAGTCCGGCTTTAGTCTCAGTTTAGTCCCGCTTTAGTCCCGCTTTAGTCTCAGTTTAGTCCCGCTTTAGTCCCGCTTTAGTCTCAGTTTAGTCCCGCTTTAGTCCGGCTTTAGTCTCAGTTTAGTCCCGCTTTAGTCCCGCTTTAGTCTCAGTTTAGTCCCGCTTTAGTCCCGCTTTAGTCTCAGTTTAGTCCCGCTTTAGTCCGGCTTTAGTCCTGCTTTAGTCGCGCTTTAGTCGTGCTTTAGTCCCGCTTTAGTCTCAGTTTAGTCCCGCTTTAGTCCCGCTTTAGTCTCAGTTTAGTCCCGCTTTAGTCCTGCTTTAGTCTCAGTTTAGTCCCGCTTTAGTCCTGCTTTAGTCTCAGTTTAGTCCCGCTTTAGTCTCAGTTTAGTCCCGCTTTAGTCCGGCTTTAGGCTCAGTTTAGTCCCGCTTTAGTTCCGCTTTAGTCCCGCTTTAGTCTCAGTTTAGTCCCGCTTTAGTCCCGCTTTAGTCCCGCTTTAGTCCCGGTTTAGTCCGGCTTTAGTCTCAGTTTAGTCCCGCTTTAGTCCCGCTTTAGTCTCAGTTTAGTCCCGCTTTAGTCCGGATTTAGTCTCAGTTTAGTCCCGCTTTAGTCCCGCTTTAGTCTCAGTTTAGTCCCGCTTTAGTCCCGCTTTAGTCTCAGTTTAGTCCCGCTTTAGTCCCGCTTTAGTCCTGCTTTAGTCTCGGTTTAGTCTCAGTTTAGTCCCGCTTTAGTCCCGCTTTAGTCTCAGTTTAGTCCCGCTTTAGTCCCGCTTTAGTCTCAGTTTAGTCGTGCTTTAGTCCCGCTTTAGTCTCAGTTTAGTCCCGCTTTAGTCCTGCTTTAGTCTCAGTTTAGTCCCGCTTTAGTCTCAGTTTAGTCCCGCTTTAGTCCGGCTTTAGTCTCAGTTTAGTCCCGCTTTAGTCCCGCTTTAGTCCCGGTTTAGTCCCGCTTTAGTCCCGCTTTAGTCCTGCTTTAGTCTCGGTTTAGTCTCAGTTTAGTTCCGGTTTAATCTCGGTTTAGTCCCGGTTTAGTCCCGCTTTAGTCTCGGTTTAGTCCCGCTTTAGTCCCGGTTTAGTCCCGCTTTAGTCCTGCTTTAGTCTCGGTTTAGTCTCAGTTTAGTCCCGGTTTAATCTCGGTTTAGTCCCGGTTTAGTCCTGCTTTAGTCTCGATTTAGTCCCGGTTTAGTCTCAGTTTAGTCCCGGTTTAATCTCGGTTTAATCCCGGTTTAGTCCCGCTTTAGTCTCGGTTTAGTCCTGCTTTAGTCCCGTTTTAGTCTTGCTTTAGTCCCGCTTTAGTCCCGGTTTAGTCCCGGTTTAGTCCCGCTTTAGTCCCGCTTTAGTCCCGCTTTAGTCCCGGTTTAGTCCCGCTTTAGTCCCGCTTTAGTCCTGCTTTAGTCTCGGTTTAGTCTCGGTTTAATCCCGGTTTAATCTCGGTTTAGTCCCGCATTAGTCCCGCTTTAGTCCCGCTTTAGTCCCGCTTTAGTCCTGCTTTAGTCCCGGTTTAATCTCGGTTTAGTCCCAGTTAAATCTCGCTTTAGTCTCGGTTTAGTCCCAGTTAAATCTCGGTTAAATCTTGGTTTAGTTTCGGTTTAGTCCCAGTTAAATCTCGGTTAAATCTCGGTTTCGTCCCGGTTTAGTCCCTTTTTAATTTCGGTTTAGTCCCGGTTTATATATATATATATATATATATATATACATACATATATATACACATATATATATATATATATATATATATATATATTTATACATATATATATACATATATACATACACATACATACATACATACATACACATACATACATACATACATACACATACATACATACATACATACACATACATACATACATACACATACATACATACATACATACATACATACACATACATACATACATACACATACATACATACATACACATACATACATACATACATACATACATACATACATACACATACATACATACATACACATACATACATACATATACATACATACATACATACATACATACATACATACACATACATACATACATACACATACATACATACATACATACACATACATACATACATACACATACATACATACACATACATACATACACATACATACATACATACACATACATACATACATACATACATACACATACATACATACATACACATACATACATACATACATACATACACATACATACATACATACACATACATACATACATACACATACATACATACACATACATACATACATACATACACATACATACATACATACATACATACATACATACACATACATACATACATACATACATACATACACATACATACATACATACACATACATACATACATACATACACATACATACATACATACACATACATACATACACATACATACATACTAGGGGTGGGCGATATCTCGATATTTAAAATATATCGAGATATTTTTGAAACTCGATATGAATTCTGACATATCGATATATCGCTATAATGCTTATGTTTACTTCTGGTTTCGCCGCTTCGCTTGTTTCGCATTCTCTGTGCAGCTGCCTCCGCCTCCTGCTTTTGTCCCTGAGCTCCTCCGCGGAGCCCGGACCTGGCCGCGGACTAAACCAGGACTAGAACTAAACCAGGACTAAACGGCCGCAGGCCCGGGGCTCGGCCACGGACTAAACCAGGACTAGGACCAGGGCTCTGCAGTGCGCCCATTTCACTCGCATTTGCGAGCAAATATTTCGTCGTGCGAACGTGGAAAACCAAACAGGCGCATCTGTGCGAGTGTTTCTGCAGCCACAATAAGGAGCTGCGCACAGGCGTAACGTGACGAGTTAAACTTTCTAAATGCACGTTTCCCAGCGGCGCAACCACATGACACCTCCGATCGCGCACGACCCCAGCACGAGCTCGCGTGTGTGCAGATATCACGAACAAACTCCGCTTCAAAACACACCCACGCCCCTTAAACGAGGAGCCCCGCGCAGCAGGACCCACACCTGCCCCACCACTCACAGACACCCGCGTGCCGCTGGACAAAGCGAGAGCTTTGACTTTGTCTTAGGTCTTGTCTCGGACTCGAGCGCATTTGGACTCGGTCTTGTCATGAACTCAAGGTCTGAATACTGAGTGCGGTCATTTTTCATTAATGCCGCTGCTGTTGCCAATAAACTCATCCCGGTGTGCGGGAGTGCGTGAGGAGCGTGCGGGAGCGCGCGGAAGTCTTGTGAGGCGTGCGGGGCTTCTCTCTGCAGCCTGTACCAAATGCCAAATAAATCCGTTTGTCACACTGTGCGTTTGATTTGGTAAATGTGCAGAGACTAAATACCACTTTAAAACAAGAGAACGTAACTCCAGTTTGGAATTTGAAAATAGAGGTTTAAAAATCCTGCACACTTTATTCACTTTGAAGCAGTTTTGTGTCAGTGGAAGTCCTCTTAAAGAAGAGGTTCTTAAACTGTGGGTGAGGGTCCAAAAAGGGGTGTCAAGAGTGTTTAAGTGCAGAACTAAATGAATATTAATCAGATAAAATTTGTTTTTTTGTTTTTGCAGTAGTTTGGGGGGGCTGTATTTTTTCCTGTAAAGATATCGAGATATATATCGTATATCGAGATATAGCAAAATATATCGAGATATATTTTTTGGTCCATATCGCCCAGCCCTAATACATACATACATACACATACATACATACATGTCTCATGTTAGAGCTTTAGATGACGTTTGGTCCATGTGTTTCCGCAGAGATCGCGCTGCAGCAGGTCTCCATGTTCTTCAGGTCTGACCCCAAGTGGGAGGTTCAGGAGCCGCTCAAAGACATGGGTAAAAACACACACGGGGGTAAAAACACACACGGGGGTAAAAACACACGCACGGGGGTAAAAACACACACGGGGGTAAAAACACACACACACGGGGGTAAAAACACACGCACGGGGGTAAAAACACAGGCACGGGGGTAAAAACACACGCACGGGGGTAAAAACACTGCATACGGGGTAAAAACACACGCACGGGGGTAAAAACACACGCACGGGGAGTAAAAACACACACACGGGGGTAAAAACACGCGCACCGGGGTAAAACACACGCATACGGGGTAAAAACACACGACGGGGTAAAAACACACACGGGGGCAAACACACACCCACGGGGGTAAAAACACACACGGGGGTAAAAACACGCACGGGGGTAAAAACACATGCACGAGGGTAAAAACACACGCACGGGGGTAAAAACACACGCACGGGGGTAAAAACACACACACAGGGGTAAAAACACACACGGGGGTAAAAACACACGCACGGGGGTAAAAACACACACACGGGGGTAAAAACACATGCACGAGGGTAAAAACACACGCACGGGGGTAAAAACACACACGGGGTAAAAACACACGCACAGGGGTAAAAACACACACGGGGGTAAAAACACACGCACGGGGGTAAAAACACATGCACGAGGGTAAAAACACACGCACGGGGGTAAAAACACACGCACGGGGGTAAAAACACACACGGGGGTAAAAACACACGCACGAGGGTAAAAACACACGCACGGGGGTAAAAACACACACACAGGGGTAAAAACACACACGGGGGTAAAAACACACGCACGGGGGTAAAAACACATGCACGAGGGTAAAAACACACGCACGGGGGTAAAAACACACGCACGAGGGTAAAAACACACGCACGGGGGTAAAAACACACGCACAGGGGTAAAAACACACACGGGGGTAAAAACACACGCACGGGGGTAAAAACACATGCACGAGGGTAAAAACACACGCACGGGGGTAAAAACACACACACAGGGGTAAAAACACACACGGGGGTAAAAACACACGCACGGGGGTAAAAACACACACACGGGGGTAAAAACACATGCACGAGGGTAAAAACACATGCACGGGGGTAAAAACACACACGGGGTAAAAACACACGCACAGGGGTAAAAACACACACGGGGGTAAAAACACACGCACGGGGGTAAAAACACGCACGGGGGTAAAAACACACGCACGGGGGTAAAAACACACGCACGGGGGTAAAAACACACACACGGGGGTAAAACACACACGGGGGTCAAAACACACGCACGGGGGTAAAAACACACGCACGGGGGTAAAAACACACGCACGGGGGTAAAAACACACAAGGGGTAAAAACACACACGGGGGAAAAACACACACACGGGGGTAAAAACACACACGGGGGTAAAAACACAAGCACGGGGGTAAAAACACACACGGGGTAAAAACACACGCACGGGGGTAAAAACACACGCACGGGGGTAAAAACACACGCACGGGGGTAAAAACACATACGGGGGTAAAAACACACGCACGGGGGTAAAAACACACGCACGGGGGTAAAAACACACACACCGGGGTAAAAACACACACGGGGGAAAAACACACGGGGGTAAAAACACACACAAGGGGTAAAAACACACGCACGGGGGTAAAAACACACACGGGGGTAAAACACACACACGGGGGTAAAAACACACATACAGAGTAAAAACACACACAGATAAAAAAACACGTGAGGGTAAAGACACACATGGCGGGTAAAAACACACAGAGTAAAAACACACACGAGGATAAAAACACACGTGAGGGTAAAAACACACATACAGAGTAAAAACACACACAGGCGTAAAACACACACACGGGGGTAAAAACACACACACGGGGTAAAAACACACACACACGGGGGTAAAAACACACACACAGGGGGTAAAAACACACACACAGATAAAAAAACACGTGAGGGTAAAAACACACATGGTGGGTAAAAACACACGGGTAAAAACACACGGCGGGTAAAAACACACAGAGTAAAAACACACACGAGGATAAAAACACACGTGAGGGTAAAAACACACATACACGGGTAAAAACACACACACGGGGTAAAAACACACACGGGTAAAAACACACACGTGAGGGTAAAAACACACACACACGGGTAAAAACACACACGTGAGGGTAAAAACACACACACGGGTAAAAACACACGGGTAAAACACACGGGTAAAAACACACGGGTAAAAACACACGGGTAAAAACACACGGGTAAAAACACACGGGTAAAAACACACGGGTAAAAACACACGGGTAAAAACACACGGGTAAAAACACACATACAGAGTAAAAACACACACACGGGGATAAAAAACACACGTGAGCATAAAAACACATACAGAGTAAAACACACACAGGGGTAAAACACACACGGGGGGTAAAAACACACATGAGGTAAAAACACACAAGGTTGAAAAACACACACGGGGGGGTAAAAACACACATGGGGTAAAAACACACAAGGTTAAAAAACACATACAGAGTAAAAACACACACATGAGGGGTAAAAACACATACATGGGGCTAAAAACACACATACAGGATAAAAACACACACTGGGGTAAAAACACACACACGGGGGGTAAAAACACAGTGTAAAAACACACACGTGAGGGTAAAAACACACACATGAGGGTAAAAACACACACATACGGGGTAAAAAACACACATGAGGGGTAAAAACACATACACAGGGCTATAAACACACACGAGGGGTAAAAACACATACACGGGGGCTAAAAACACATACAGGGTAAAAACACACAAGGGTAAAAAAACACATACGGGGTTAAAAACAGGCATACGGGGTAAAACACACAAGGGGTAAAAACACGCACGGGGGTAAAAACACACACACGGGGATAAAAACACACATACAGAGTAAAAACACACACACGGATAAAAAAACACGTGAGGGTAAAAACACACATACAGAGTAAAAACACACACAGGCGTAAAACACACACGGGGGTAAAAACACACATACAGAGTAAAAACACACACGGGGTAAAAACACACACGGGTAAAAACACACACGGGTAAAAACACACACGGGGGTAAAAACACACATACAGAGTAAAAACACACACACAGGGATAAAAAACACACGTGAGCATAAAAACACATACAGAGTAAAACACACACAGGGGTAAAACACACACGGGGGGGTAAAAACACACATGGGGTAAAAACACACAAGGTTAAAAAACACACACGGGGTAAAAACACACGAGGTAAAAACACATGCAGAGTAAAAACACACACATGAGGGGTAAAAACACATACATGGGGCTAAAAACACACATACAGGATAAAAACACACACTGGGGTAAAAACACACACACGGGGGGTAAAAACACAGTGTAAAAACACACACGGGAGGGTAAAAACACACACATGAGGGTAAAAACACACATACGGGGTAAAAAACACACATGAGGGGTAAAAACACATACACAGGGCTATAAACACACACGAGGGGTAAAAACACATACACGGGGGCTAAAAACACATACAGGGTAAAAACACACAAGGGTAAAAAAACACATACAGGGTAAAAACAGGCATACGGGGTAAAACACACACAAGGGGTAAAAACACGCACGGGGGTAAAAACACACACACGGGGATAAAAACACACATACAGAGTAAAAACACACACACGGATAAAAAAACACGTGAGGGTAAAAACACACATACAGAGTAAAAACACACACAGGCGTAAAACACACACGGGGGTAAAAACACACATACAGAGTAAAAACACACACGGGGTAAAAACACACACGGGTAAAAACACACACGGGTAAAAACACACACGGGGGGTAAAAACACACACGGGTAAAAACACACACGTGAGGGTAAAAACACACACACACGGGTAAAAACACACACACGGGGTAAAAACACACACGGGTAAAAACACACACGGGGGTAAAAACACACATACAGAGTAAAAACACACACACGGGGATAAAAAACACACGTGAGCATAAAAACACATACAGAGTAAAACACACACAGGGGTAAAACACACACGGGGGGTAAAAACACACATGAGGTAAAAACACACAAGGTTGAAAAACACACACGGGGGGGTAAAAACACACATGGGGTAAAAACACACAAGGTTAAAAAACACATACAGAGTAAAAACACACACATGAGGGGTAAAAACACATACATGGGGCTAAAAACACACATACAGGATAAAAACACACACTGGGGTAAAAACACACACACGGGGGGTAAAAACACAGTGTAAAAACACACACGTGAGGGTAAAAACACACACATGAGGGTAAAAACACACACATACGGGGTAAAAAACACACATGAGGGGTAAAAACACATACACAGGGCTATAAACACACACGAGGGGTAAAAACACATACACGGGGGCTAAAAACACATACAGGGTAAAAACACACAAGGGTAAAAAAACACATACGGGGTTAAAAACAGGCATACGGGGTAAAACACACACAAGGGGTAAAAACACGCACGGGGGTAAAAACACACACACGGGGATAAAAACACACATACAGAGTAAAAACACACACACGGATAAAAAAACACGTGAGGGTAAAAACACACATACAGAGTAAAAACACACACAGGCGTAAAACACACACGGGGGTAAAAACACACATACAGAGTAAAAACACACACGGGGTAAAAACACACACGGGTAAAAACACACACGGGTAAAAACACACACGGGGGTAAAAACACACATACAGAGTAAAAACACACACACAGGGATAAAAAACACACGTGAGCATAAAAACACATACAGAGTAAAACACACACAGGGGTAAAACACACACGGGGGGGTAAAAACACACATGGGGTAAAAACACACAAGGTTAAAAAACACACACGGGGTAAAAACACACGAGGTAAAAACACATGCAGAGTAAAAACACACACATGAGGGGTAAAAACACATACATGGGGCTAAAAACACACATACAGGATAAAAACACACACTGGGGTAAAAACACACACACGGGGGGTAAAAACACAGTGTAAAAACACACACGGGAGGGTAAAAACACACACATGAGGGTAAAAACACACATACGGGGTAAAAAACACACATGAGGGGTAAAAACACATACACAGGGCTATAAACACACACGAGGGGTAAAAACACATACACGGGGGCTAAAAACACATACAGGGTAAAAACACACAAGGGTAAAAAAACACATACGGGGTTAAAAACAGGCATACGGGGTAAAACACACACAAGGGGTAAAAACACGCACGGGGGTAAAAACACACACACGGGGATAAAAACACACATACAGAGTAAAAACACACACACGGATAAAAAAACACGTGAGGGTAAAAACACACATACAGAGTAAAAACACACACAGGCGTAAAACACACACACGGGGGTAAAAACACGCACGGGGGTAAAAACACACACACGGGGGTAAAAACACACATACAGAGTAAAAACACACACACGGATAAAAAAACACGTGAGGGTAAAAACACACATACAGAGTAAAAACACACAGGTGTAAAACACACACACGGGGGTAAAAACACACATACAGAGTAAAAACACACATACAGAGTAAAAACACACACAGGCGTAAAACACACACAGGGGTAAAAAAACACACACACAGAGTAAAAACACACGCACAGGGGGTAAAAACACACACGGGTAAAAACACACACGAGGGGTAAAAACACACACGAGGGATAAAAACACACACACGGGGGTAAAAACACACACACAGTAAAAACACACACACGGATAAAAAACACGTGAGGGTAAAAACACACATACAGAGTAAAAACACACACAGGCGTAAAACACACACAGGGGTAAAAAAACACACACACAGAGTAAAAACACACGCACAGGGGGTAAAAACACACACGGGTAAAAACACACACGAGGGGTAAAAACACACACGAGGGATAAAAACACACACACGGGGGTAAAACACACACACAGTAAAAACACACACACGGATAAAAAACACGTGAGGGTAAAAACACACATACAGAGTAAAAACACACACACGGGGGTAAAAACACACACATACAGAGTAAAAACACACACGGGGTAAAAACACACACTGGTAAAAACACACATGGCGGGTAAAAACACACAGAGTAAAAACACACATGGGGATAAAAACACACGTGAGGGTAAAAACACACATACAGAGTAAAAACACACACAGGCGTAAAACACACACACGGGGGTAAAAACACACACACACAGAGTAAAAACACACGGGGGTAAAAACACACACACAGAGTAAAAACACACACGGGTAAAAACACACACACAGGGGGTAAAAACACCCACGGGTAAAAACACACATGGGGTAAAAACACACATACAGAGTAAAAACACACACACGGGGGTAAAAACACACACATACAGAGTAAAAACACACACGGGGTAAAAACACACACGGGGTAAAAACACACATGGCGGGTAAAAACACACAGAGTAAAAACACACACGGGGATAAAAACACACATACAGAGTAAAAACACACATACAGAGTAAAAACACACAGGTGTAAAACACACACACGGGGGTAAAAACACACACACACACAGTAAAAACACACACATAGGGGGTAAAAACACACACACAGAGTAAAAACACACACAGGCATAAAACACACACACGGGGGTAAAAACACACACACACAGAGTAAAAACACACACACACGGGGGTAAAAACACACACACGGGTAAAAACACACACACAGGGGGTAAAAACACACACATACAGAGTAAAAACACACACAGGCATAAAACACACACACGGGGGTAAAAACACACACACACAGAGTAAAAACACACACGGGTAAAAACACACACACAGGGGGTAAAAACACACACGGGTAAAAACACACACACGGGGATAAAAAACACACATGAGCATAAAAACACATACAGAGTAAAACACACACAGGGGTAAAACACACACACACGGGGGATAAAAACACACATGGGGTAAAAACACACACACAGGGGGTAAAAACACACACATACAGAGTAAAAACACACACAGGCATAAAACACACACACGGGGGTAAAAACACACACACACAGAGTAAAAACACACACGGGTAAAAACACACACGGGGGTAAAAACACACATACAGAGTAAAAACACACACACGGGGATAAAAAACACACGTGAGCATAAAAACATACAGAGTAAAACACACACAGGGGTAAAACACACACACACGGGGGGTAAAAACACACATGGGGTAAAAACACACGGGTAAAAACACAAGGTTAAAACACACACGAGGGTAAAAACACACACATGAGGGTAAAAACACACACCGGGATAAAAACACACATACAGGGTAAAAACACACACGAGGGTAAAAACACACACGAGGGTAAAAACACATACAGGGTAAAAACACACATACAGGGTAAAAACACACACGAGGGTAAAAACGCACACATACGGGGGTAAAAACACACACAAGGGGTAAAATGCATAAATAAAGTGTCATCTTTAGAGTGATGTGTGTGTGTTTCAGGCTGGAGAATCAGGAAACAGTATTTCATGATCAAAAACAAGGAACAGCCCAAAGAGAGATACCTCCTCAGCTGGGTAAGACCTGGTTTAGTCCTGGTTTAGACCTGGTTCAGTCCTGGGTTAGACCTGGTTCAGTCCTGGTTTAGACCTGGTTCAGTCCTGGGTTAGACCTGGTGTAGTCCTGATTTGGACCTTGGGTCAGTCCCATGTTATATATTAGTGTAAATGAACTTCGTTAGTTTTAGTAAATGACTCGAGGTCTGGAGTTTTCTCCTGCAGCACCAACAACTGCACCAGGAGATACTGCAGTACTGGGAGTTGTATGGATTTGTAGTAGCAGTAGTTATAGTAGTATTTGTTGTATTTGTAGTATTTGTAGTAGTATTTGTAGTATTTGTAGTAGTATTTGTAGTAGTATTTGTAGTATTTGTAGTATTTGTAGTAGTATTTGTAGTAGTATTTGTAGTAGTATTTGTAGTATTTGTAGTAGTATTTGTAGTAGTATTTGTAGTATTTGTAGTAGTACTTCTCTTCTCTTTCTGTGTTCCAGGTGGATCTGGGTCCAGACAAGTTCCTCTCAGACAAAGATCTGCAATCGGCCGTGAAACTGCTGTCTGCCCTGCCTGTACGTGTGGGAGGGCATCTGACGCACGGGGAGGGCATCTGATGCACGGGGAGGGCATCTGACGCACTGTTTCAGTAGTAACGGGTGGTGATGTTTCCGTAGTAACGGGTGGTGGTGTTTCCGTAGTAACGGGTGGTGGTGTTTCCGTAGTAACGGGTGGTGGTGTTTCCGTAGTAACGGGTGGTGTTCCTCAGGGCTCGGTGGTGTTTCCGTAGTAACGGGTGGTGTTCCTCAGGGCTCGGTGGTGGTGTTTCCATAGTAACGGGTGGTGTTCCTCAGGGCTCGGTGGTGGTGTTTCCATAGTAACGGGTGGTGTTCCTCAGGGCTCGGTGGTGGTGTTTCCATAGTAACAGGTGGTGTTCCTCAGGGCTCGGTGGTGGTGCCGGTCGTGTTCTTCAGTCTCAGTGAATCTTCAGCTTTGATCATCAGAGAGTTCAGTGAGAGAGGCTCCCTCCGAGACCACATCTGCAAGGTACGAGTACTGCGAGTACTACTGCGAGTACTGCGAGTACTACTGTGAGTACTACTGCGAGGACTACTGCGAGGACTACTGCGAGTACTACTGCGAGTACTGCGAGTACTACTGCGAGTACTACTGCGAGTACTACTGCGAGTACTACTGCGAGTACTACTGCGAGTACTACTGCGAGTACTACTGCGAGTACTACTGCGAGTACTACTGCGAGTACTACTGCGAGTACTACTGTGAGTACTACTGTGAGTACTACTGCGAGTACTACTGCGAGTACTACTGCGAGTACTACTGCGAGTACTACTGCGAGTACTACTGCGAGTACTACTGCGAGTACTACTGCGAGTACTGCGAGTACTACTGCGAGTACTACTGCGAGTACTACTGCGAGTACTACTGCGAGTACTACTGCGAGTACTACTGCGAGTACTACTGCGAGTACTACTGCGAGTACTACTGTGAGTACTACTGCGAGTACTGCGAGTACTACTGCGAGTACTACTGCGAGTACTACTGCGAGTACTACTGCGAGTACTACTGCGAGTACTACTGCGAGTACTACTGCGAGTACTACTGCGAGTACTACTGCGAGTACTACTGCGAGTACTACTGCGAGTACTACTGCGAGTACTACTGCGAGTACTACTGCGAGTACTACTGCGAGTACTACTGCGAGTACTGCGAGTACTACTGCGAGTACTACTGCGAGTACTGCGAGTACTACTGCGAGTACTACTGCGAGTACTACTGCGAGTACTACTGCGAGTACTACTGCGAGTACTACTGCGAGTACTACTGCGAGTACTACTGCGAGTACTGCGAGTACTACTGCGAGTACTGCGAGTACTACTGCGAGTACTGCGAGTACTACTGCGAGTACTACTGCGAGTACTACTGCGAGTACTACTGCGAGTACTACTGCGAGTACTACTGCGAGTACTACTGCGAGTACTACTGCGAGTACTAGTACTGCAGTACTGCAGTACTACCGCGAGTACCGCGAGTACTGTGAGTACTATGTGAGTACTACTGCGAGTACTACTGCGAGTACTACTGCGAGGACTACTGCAAGGACTACTGCGAGTACTACTGCGAGGACTACTGCAAGGACTACTGCGAGGACTACTGCGAGGACTACTGCGAGTACTACTGCGAGTAGTACTGCGAGTAGTACTGCGAGTACTACTGTGAGGACTACTGCGAGGACTAGTGTGAGTACTACTGCGAGGACTACTGCAAGGACTACTGCGAGTACTACTGCGAGTACTGCGAGTACTGCGAGTACTACTGCGAGTACTGCGAGTACTACTGCGAGTACTACTGCGAGTACTACGAGTACTACTGCGAGTACTACTGCGAGTACTGTGAGTACTACGAGTACTACGAGTACTACTGCGAGTACTGCGAGTACTACTGCGAGTACTACTGCGAGTACTACTGCGAGTACTACTGCGAGTACTACTGCGAGTACTACTGTGAGTACTACTACTGTGAGTACTACTGCGAGTACTACTGTGAGTACTGTGAGTACTACGAGTACTACTGCGAGTACTACTGCGAGTACTGTGAGTACTACGAGTACTACTGCGAGTACTACTGCGAGTACTACGAGTACTACTGCGAGTACTACTGCGAGTACTACGAGTACTGCGAGTACTACGAGTACTACTGCGAGTACTACGAGTACTACTGCGAGTACTACTGCGAGTACTGTGAGTACTACGAGTACTACTGCAGATCCTTCTGTCCCGTCTGTGCAGGTGAAGCCGCGGGAGTCGTATCTGAAGAAATACTGTAACCCCAAAAAGAGCCAAGGTCTGGACCTGCCGTCCATCAAACTGTACGGACGCAGCATCCTGGAGGTGAGACCCAGGCCCGGTCCAGGCCCGGTCCAGGCCCGGTCCAGGCCCGGTCCAGGCCCGGTCCAGGCCCGGTGCAGGCCCGGTGCAGGCCCGGTCCAGGCCCGGTGCAGGCCCGGTGCAGGCCCGGTGCAGGCCCGGTGCAGGCCCGGTGCAGGCCCGGTCCAGGCCCGGTGCAGGCCCGGTGCAGGCCCGGTCCAGGCCCGGTCCAGGCCCGGTGCAGGCCCGGTGCAGGCCCGGTCCAGGCCCGGTCCAGGCCCGGTCCAGGCCCGGTGCAGGCCCGGTCCAGGCCCGGTGCAGGCCCGGTGCAGGCCCGGTCCAGGCCCGGTCCAGGCCCGGTCCAGGCCCGGTCCAGGCCCGGTCCAGGCCGGTTCTCGCCGGGTTCTCTCTTGGTCTTTCTCCTTTGTAGTCCTGGTTCAGTCCTGGTTCAGTCCTTGTTTAGTCCTGGTTCAGTCCTGGTTCAGGCCTGGTTTAGTCCTGGTTCAGGCCTGCTTTATTCCTGCTTTATTCCTGCTTTATTCCTGCTTTAGTCCTGCTTTAGTCCTGATCTAGTCCTGATCTAGCCCCGGTCTCATCCCAGTCTAACCTGATCTAACCCGGTCTAGTCCCGGTCTAGTCCCGGTCTAGTCCTGGTCTAGTCCTGGTCTAGTCCTGGTCTAGTCCTGGTCTAATCCGGTCTAGTCCTGGTCTGACCCGGTCTAGCCCCGGTCTAGTCCCAGTCTAGTCCCAGTCTAGTCCCGGTCTAACCCGGTCTAGTCCTGGTCTACTCCGGTCTAGTCCCGGTCTAACCCGGTCTAGTTCCGGTCTAGTCCCGGTCTAGTCCCGGTCTAGTCCTGGTCTAACCCGGTCTAGTCCTGGTCTAATCCGGTCTAACCCGATCTAGCCCGGTCTAGTCCCGGTCTAGTCCCGGTCTAGTCCCGGTCTAGTCCCGGTCTAACCCGATCTAACCCGGTCTAGTCCCGACCTAGTCCCAGTCTAGTCCCGGTGTAACCCGGTCTAGTCCCTTTCTAACCCGGTCTAGTCCCGGTCTGACCCGGTGTAGTTCCGGTCTGACCCGGTCTAACCCTGGTCTGGACCCGGTCTAACCCTGGTCTGACCCGGTCTGACCCAGTCTGACCCGGTCTAGTCCCGGTCTGACCCGGTCTAGTCCCAGTCTAGTCCTGGTCTAACCCGGTCTGACCCGGTCTGACCCGGTCTGACCCGGTCTAGTCCCGGTCTAACCCGGTCTGACCTGGTCTGACCCGGTCTGAGCCGGTCTAACCCTCGTCTGACCCGGTCTGACCCGGTCTGAGCCGGTCTAACCCTCGTCTGACCCGGTCTGACCCGGTCTGAGCCGGTCTAACCCTCGTCTGACCCGGTCTGACCCGGTCTGACCCGGTCTGACCCGGTCTAGTCCCGGTCTAGTCCCGGTCTAGTCCCGGTCTAGTCCCGGTCTAACCCGGTCTGACCTGGTCTGACCTGGTCTGACCCGGTCTAGTCCCGGTCTAACCCTCGTCTGACCCGGTCTGACCCGGTCTGAGCCGGTCTAACCCTCGTCTGACCCGGTCTGACCCGGTCTGACCCGGTCTGACCCGGTCTAGTCCCGGTCTAGTCCCGGTCTAGTCCCGGTCTAGTCCCGGTCTAGTCCCGGTCTAACCCGGTCTGACCTGGTCTGACCCGGTCTGAGCCGGTCTAACCCTCGTCTGATTCGGTCTAACCCGGTTTGACCCGGTTTGACCCGGTCTGACCCGGTCTGACCCGGTCTGACCCAGTCTGACCCGGTCTGACCCGGTCTGACCCGGTCTGACCCGGTCTGACCCGGTCTGACCCGGTCTAGTCCCGGTCTAGTCCCGGTCTAGTCCCGGTCTAGTCCCGGTCTAACCCGGTCTGACCTGGTCTGACCCGGTCTGAGCCGGTCTAACCCTCGTCTGATTCGGTCTAACCCGGTTTGACCCGGTTTGACCTGGTCTGACCCGGTCTGACCCGGTCTGACCCAGTCTGACCCGGTCTAACCCGGTCTGACCCGGTCTGACCCGGTCTGACCCGCTCTGACCCGGTCTCTGCAGACCCTGCGGCTCCTCCACAGCTCTGGCCTGTTCTTCGGGCATCTGCACAGTGGTAATGTTCTGGTGGAGGACGGCGCCGTGCGGCTGCTGGACGTGGAGGCAGGTCTGCTGGGAGCTCCATCCGCCCTCCGCCCTCTCTTCACCCACTGCAGGAAAATCAACGTAAGAAACTCTTCAGACCTGCAGGAAGTCGCCCCGTCAAACGCAAACCTGCACGAAAACTCTGTCCCTCGTTTGTGCTGCTTTAGTTTAGGAGAAATGAACGATTCTTTTACAGGTCAAACTGGGGTCAGACCCACAGGAAGAAGAAAAATGCTCCAAAACGCCCAAAATGAGTCAGTCGACGGGTCTGGGGATCTGGTCCCCGGTCTTGTTCCGTCCTCTGTGCGTTGGATCCGTGCGGCGAAAGCGGTAACACGCTGGGGGCCTCAGGTCCGGGCTGCGGGCCTCAGGTCCGGGCTGCGGGCCTCAGGTCCGGGCTGGGGGCCTCAGGTCCGGGCTGCGGGCCTCAGGTCCGGGCTGCGGGCCTCAGGTCCGGGCTGGGGGCCTCAGGTCCGGGCTGCGGGCCTCAGGTCCGGGCTGGGGGCCTCAGGTCCGGGCTGCTCCGGTTCTCCTGCTCGAGGATCTCGGTTCCGCGGTCGTGCATATGGACAGAAGTTTGGTTCATTATCATTAGTTCTGAGGTCTGTCCTCTGCACTTGGTTCTTCCCGGGGAAAAGCACCGAACACTTCCTGCTCCAACTCAGCTGAGCCTGAACCAGAGCCGAGCATCGGGTTAGAAGAGACGACAGGCTGGAACTTTAATCGCGTTAACGTTGACAGCCCTACTAAAGACTGTTAGACTTTTCCTCAGCCTCAGGTCGTTTCTCTTCTCTAGTTTTGTGGAGTTTGTCTCCGTCAGCTGAGCAGAAATGACGTCCTGTAATTACCACAGAAATAATCATGAAGAATTTTAGAAATAAACTCACACAAATGAAACTGTCACAGCACAAAACAGCACAAACCAAATACAAACGTTTTCTACCATTTTCTTCCTGTTTTGAGGCTGTTTCACATTCTGAGGTTCTGGACGACGTCATCGACCAAAATAAAACTGAAGAACCAGAATCACACAAACTGAACTTTCTGCAGAACAAACGACTGACTCCATTATGTTTTCTTCTTCCTGTGGGTCTGACCCCAGTTTGACCTGTAAAAGAATTGTTCATTTCTCCAAAACTAAAGCGGCACAAACGACGGACAGAGTTTTTGTGCAGGTTTGAGTTTGACGGGGCGACTTCCCACAGGTAAGATTCAAACACAAATGACAAAGAATCTCTTTGCTCTAAATCTGGTGCCAAATGTCTCTGTGTCTGAGGTCTTTTGTGTCACGTCTCCAAAGCTTTAGCAATGTTCCTACATCTAGGTTCTCCTCACGTTCTTAAGTCCTCATGGTTCTTCTGGTTCTCCTGTAGTTCCTCTTGTTGTTCTCATGGTTCTTCTGGTTCTCCTGTAGTTCCTCTCGTTGTTCTCCTGTCTTCATGGTTCTCCTGTAGTTCCTCTTGCTGTTCTCATGGTTCTTCTGGTTCTCCTGTAGTTCCTCTTGTTGTTCTCATGGTTCTTCTGGTTCTCCTGTAGTTCCTCTCGTTGTTCTCCTGTCTTCATGGTTCTCCTGTAGTTCCTCTTGCTGTTCTCATGGTTCTTCTGGTTCTCCTGTAGTTCCTCTCGTTATTCTTCTGTCCTCATGGTTCTCCTGTAGACCACGGAGAGTGTAGACGTCTTCTCCTTGTTCTCCTATAGTTCCTCTTGTTGTTCTCATGGTTCTTCTGGTTCTCCTGTAGACCACAGAGAGCATAGTCATCTTCTCGTTGTTCTCCTGTAGTTCCTCTCGTTGTTCTCCTGTCCTCATGGTTCTCCTGGTTCTCCTGTAGTTCCTCTTGTTGTTCTCATGGTTCTCCTGGTTCTCCTGTAGTTCCTCTCGTTGTTCTCCTGTCTTCATGGTTCTCCTGTAGTTCCTCTTGCTGTTCTCATGGTTCTTCTGGTTCTCCTGTAGTTCCTCTTGTTGTTCTCATGGTTCTTCTGGTTCTCCTGTAGTTCCTCTCGTTGTTCTCCTGTCTTCATGGTTCTCCTGTAGTTCCTCTTGCTGTTCTCATGGTTCTTCTGGTTCTCCTGTAGTTCCTCTTGCTGTTCTCATGGTTCTTCTGGTTCTCCTGTAGTTCCTCTTGTTGTTCTCATGGTTCTTCTGGTTCTCCTGTAGTTCCTCTCGTTGTTCTCCTGTCTTCATGGTTCTCCTGTAGTTCCTCTTGCTGTTCTCATGGTTCTTCTGGTTCTCCTGTAGTTCCTCTTGTTGTTCTCATGGTTCTTCTGGTTCTCCTGTAGTTCCTCTCGTTGTTCTCCTGTCCTCATGGTTCTCCTGTAGTTCCTCTTGCTGTTCTCATGGTTCTTCTGGTTCTCCTGTAGTTCCTCTTGTTGTTCTCATGGTTCTTCTGGTTCTCCTGTAGTTCCTCTCGTTGTTCTCCTGTCTTCATGGTTCTCCTGTAGTTCCTTTTGCTGTTCTCATGGTTCTTCTGGTTCTCCTGTAGTTCCTCTTGTTGTTCTCATGGTTCTTCTGGTTCTCCTGTAGTTCCTCTCGTTATTCTCCTGTCCTCATGGTTCTCCTGTAGTTCCTCTTGCTGTTCTCATGGTTCTTCTGGTTCTCCTGTAGTTCCTCTCGTTGTTCTCCTGTCCTCATGGTTCTCCTGTAGTTCCTCTTGTTGTTCTCATGGTTCTTCTGGTTCTCCTGTAGTTCCTCTCGTTGTTCTCCTGTCCTCATGGTTCTCCTGTAGTTCCTCTTGCTGTTCTCATGGTTCTTCTGGTTCTCCTGTAGTTCCTCTTGCTGTTCTCATGGTTCTTCTGGTTCTCCTGTAGTTCCTCTTGCTGTTCTCATGGTTCTTCTGGTTCTCCTGTAGTTCCTCTCGTTATTCTTCTGTCCTCATGGTTCTCCTGGTTCTCCTGTAGACCACGGAGAGTGTAGACGTCTTCTCCTTGTTCTCCTATAGTTCCTCTTGTTGTTCTCATGGTTCTTCTGGTTCTCCTGTAGACCACAGAGAGCATAGTCATCTTCTCGTTGTTCTCCTGTAGTTCCTCTCGTTGTTCTCCTGTCCTCATGGTTCTCCTGGTTCTCCTGTAGTTCCTCTTGTTGTTCTCATGGTTCTCCTGGTTCTCCTGTAGTTCCTCACATTGTTCTCCTGTCCTCATGGTTCTTTTGGTTCTCCTGTAGACCACGGAGAGCGTAGACGTCTTCTCTTTCGGGGTGGTTCTGTATGAGATGACGTACGGTCGGCCTCCAGACTCTGTCCCCGTCGACCAGTTTCCAGATGTCCCACACCCAACAGTAGGTCAGTGAACGCAACGCAGCACCAACGCAGTACTGACGGCAACGCAGTACCGACGCCAACGCAGTACCGACGCCAACGCAATACCGAGGCCAACGCAGTACCGAGGCCAACGCAGTACCGACGCCAACGCAATACCGAGGCCAACGCAGTACCGACGCCAACGCAGTACCGACGCCAACGCAGTACCGACGCCAACGCAGTACCGAGGCCAACGCAGCACCAACGCAGTACCGACGCCAACGCAGTACCGAGGCCAAAGCAGTACCGACGCCAACGCAATACCGACGCCAACGCAGTACCGAGGCCAAAGCAGTACCGAGGCCAAAGCAGTACCGAGGCCAAAGCAATACCGACGCCAACGCAATACCGACGCCAACGCAATACCGAGGCCAAAGCAGTACCGAGGCCAAAGCAGTACCGACGCCAACGCAATACCGACGCCAACGCAGTACCGACGCCAAAGCAGTACCGACGCCAATGCAATACCGACGCCAACGCAGTACCGACGCCAATGCAATACCGACGCCAACGCAATACCGACGCCAACGCAATACCGAGGCCAACGCAATACCGAGGCCAACGCAGTACCGACGCCAACGCAGTACCGACGCCAACGCAGTACCGACGCCAACGCAATACCGAGGCCAACGCAGTACCGAGGCCAACGCAGTACCGAGGCCAACGCAGCACCAACGCAGTACCGATGCCAACGCAGTACCGAGGCCAAAGCAGTACCGACGCCAACGCAGTACCGAGGCCAAAGCAGTACCGAGGCCAAAGCAGTACCGAGGCCAAAGCAGTACCGACGCCAACGCAATACCGACGCCAACGCAATACCGAGGCCAACGCAATACCGACGCCAACGCAGTACCGACGCCAACGCAATACCGACGCCAACGCAATACCGAGGCCAACGCAATACCGAGGCCAACGCAATACCGACGCCAACGCAGTACCGACGCCAACGCAGTACCGACGCCAACGCAATACCGAGGCCAACGCAGTACCGAGGCCAACGCAGTACCGAGGCCAACGCAGCACCAACGCAATACCGAGGCCAACGCAATACCGAGGCCAACGCAATACCGACGCCAACGCAATACCGACGCCAACGCAATACCGACGCCAACGCAATACCGACGCCAACGCAATACCGAGGCCAACGCAGTACCGAGGCCAACGCAGTACCGAGGCCAACGCAATACCGAGGCCAACGCAGTACCGACGCCAACGCAGTACCGACGCCAACGCAGTACCGACGCCAACGCAGTACCGAGGCCAACGCAGTACCGACGCCAACGCAGTACCGACGCCAACGCAGTACCGACGCCAACGCAGTACCGACGCCAACGCAGTACCGACGCCAACGCAGTACCGAGGCCAACGCAGTACCGAGGCCAACGCAGTACCGACGCCAACGCAGTACCGACGCCAACGCAGTACCGAGGCCAACGCAGTACCGAGGCCAACGCAGTACCGAGGCCAACGCAGTACCGACGCCAACGCAGTACCGACTCCAACGCAGTACCGACTCCAACGCAGTACCGAGGCCAACGCAGTACCGAGGCCAACGCAGTACCGAGGCCAACGCAGTACCGAGGCCAACGCAGTACCGACGCCAACGCAGTACCGACGCCAACGCAGTACCGAGGCCAACGCAGTACCGACGCCAACGCAGTACAGACGCCAACGCAGTACCGAGGCCAACGCAGTACCGAGGCCAACGCAGTACCGAGGCCAACGCAATATTCACACCAACGCAGTACCGACACCGACACCAACGCAATACCGACACCGACACCAATGCAATACCGACATGACACCAACGCAATACCGACATGACACCAACGCAATACCGACATGACACCAACGCAATACCGACATGACACCAACGCAATACCGACATGACACCAACGCAATACCGACGCCGACACCAACGCAATACCGACACCAACGCAATACCGACATGACACCAACGCAACACCGACATGACACCAACGCAATACCGACATGACACCAACGCAATACCGACATGACACCAACGCAATACCGACATGACACCAACGCAACACCGACATGACACCAACGCAATACTGACACCAACGCAATACCGACATGACACCAACGCAACACCGACATGACACTAACGCAATACTGACACCAACGCAATACCGACATGACACCAACGCAACACCGACATGACACCAACGCAATACTGACACCAACGCAATACCGACATGACACCAACGCAACACCGACATGACACTAACGCAATACCGACACCAACGCAACACCGACATGACACTAACGCAATACCGACACCAACGCAACACCGACATGACACCAACGCAATACCGACACCAACGCAATACCGACATGACACCAACGCAATACCGACACCGACACCAACGCAATACCGACATGACACCAACGCAACACCGACACCAACGCAATAACGACACCAACGCAATACCGACGCAATACCGACACGACACCAACGCAATACCGACATGACACCAACGCAACACCGACACCAACGCAATAACGACACCAACGCAATACCGACGCAATACCGACACGACACCAACGCAATACCGACATGACACCAACGCAACACCGACACCAACGCAATAACGACACCAACGCAATACCGACGCAATACCGACACGACACCAACGCAATATCGACACCAACACGACACCAACATAATACTGACACGACACCTAGGCAATATCCACACCAACACCAACGCAATACCGACACGACACCAACGCAATACCGACACGACACCAACGCAATACCGACACGACACCAACGCAATCTCGACACGACACCAACGCAATACCGACACGACACCAGCGCAATCTCGACACGACACCAACCCAATATCTGCACCAACGTGACACCGACAGCAGCATGACGCCAACACGACACTGATTTTAAGTCCGATCTTAGGCCCCACGAGCCTGAGCTGGAGCCCTCAGACGTCAGAGCGTGAAAATTTAAAGCTTTGAGAACAAACAATAAAATCTTTAAATCAAACAGGAATCATTTTTGGTTCCTGCTAAAGGTCGTGCGGTGGAGTTCTTCAGCACCCCACTGTAAATAGATGTAAATGCCGTCTTTCTACTTCTGATTTTCCTACAGTTTTAACTAGTTTTATTCAAAGCCCATGTCGGGTAAAAGTTCTTTCAGATTTGCGTTGTGTGACCTGATTTTTGTGCTGTTTCCAGGTTCGGTTCTTCAGTCTCTTCTGTCCGCAGAGGCTCTGAAGTCTGGGCTCCCCTCAGTCTCGGCGCTGCTTCAGACGCCGTACGTGTGTTTTCTACATTTTCTACCATAACGTGAACCGATCTTTATCATGTCTGACGCGGGTCACAATCAATTAAAATCAGATCTAAACGGGACAACAAACACTCTCCAAGGTTTCCAATAATTGTGAAATTTGTCAGCGAATTTGTCTCGTAGAAAATGTCAGGTTTTCTATGACATTAATAGTGTCGAACGTTATCACTAAACCATCTTTTTGTAAGACGCTTCTCGCCAGAAACTAAGTAATGTTTTAATGTAGAGCTGGAATTGTGTTTGTTTAATCCTCACGTGTTTGACAAACTCTTTATTATTATTCTGTTTATATCCCCAAAGCTCCAAACGCTCTTGTTTGACTAACTCTTTTAGTCCTGGTTTAGACCTGGTTTAGACCTGGTTTAGACCTGGTTTAGACCTGGTTTAGACCTGGTTTAGTCCTGGTTTAATCCTGGTTTTAGACCCGGATTAGTCATGGTTTAGTTTTGGTTTAGTCCTGGATTAGACCTGGATTAGACTTGTTTTAGACCTGGTTTAGTCCTGGATTAGACCTGGTTTAGTCCTAGTTTAGACCTGGTTTAGACCTGGTTTAGACCTGGTTTAGACCTGGTTTAGACCTGGTTTAGTCCTGGTTTAGTCCTGGTTTAGACCTAGTTTAGACTTGTTTTAGACCTGTATTAGTCCTGGTTTTAGACCTGGTGTAGACCTGGTGTAGACCTGTTTTAGACCTGGTTTAGTCCTGGTTTAGAACTGGTTTAGACCTGGTTTAAAACGGGTTTAGTCCTGGATTAGACCTGGTTTAGTCCTAGTTTAGACCTGGTTTAGACCTGGTTTAGACCTGGTTTAGACCTGGTTTAGACCTGGTTTAGTCCTGGTTTAGTCCTGGTTTAGACCTAGTTTAGACTTGTTTTAGACCTGTATTAGTCCTGGTTTTAGACCTGGTGTAGACCTGGTGTAGACCTGTTTTAGACCTGGTTTAGACCTGGTTTAGACCTGTTTTAGTCCTGGTTTAGACCTTTTTTAGACCTGGTTTAGACCTGTTTTAGTCCTGGTTTAGACCTGTTTTAGATCTGGTTTAGTCCTGGTTTAGACCTAGTTTAGACTTGTTTTAGACCTGTATTAGTCCTGGTTTTAGACCTGGTGTAGACCTGGTGTAGACCTGTTTTAGACCTGGTTTAGACCTGGTTTAGACCTGTTTTAGTCCTGGTTTAGACCTTTTTTAGACCTGGTTTAGACCTGTTTTAGTCCTGGTTTAGACCTGTTTTAGATCTGGTTTAGTCCTGGTTTAGTCCTAGTTTCAGTCAGTCTGGATTCTAAACACAACCTTTAGTATCACGGGTCTACAAAATAAAATCTTACCTGTGAAACCTTTTGCTTCCCGTTACCAAGATGGCGCCAAGAGACCGAAAGCGACATCTACCGTTCTGTATCTCCCCTGGTTTTCTGTGGTGGTTTTGCTCTCCCTGCCTTCTCAAGATGGCCGCCGCAGCTGTCTCCGTGCTCCTCTAGCGTTATTAACCCCTGGTGCGTTTGTGTGTGCAGGTTGTTCAGTGACGTCCCGCTGCAGCACTCGGAAAAACAACAGTTCAAGGTACAAAGCACACGTTTTAGAGGCTTTTCCATTCTTCTTTTGTTCTGCTGATGCTTTTAGTGCTTTTCCAAACGGTTCTGAAGGGTAAATGTGTTTGTGCAGGTCCCGAGTCGCTTAAAAGAGCCTCTGAAATCTGCCAAAGAGAATCTAGAAAGAAGATTACAGGACGAGCAGAGACAGGTCTGAACCAGGACTGAACCAGGACTGAACCAGGACTGAACCAGGACTGAACCAGGACTAAACCAGGACTAAACCAGGACTGAACCAGGACTGAACCAGGACTGAACCAGGACTGAACCAGGACTGAACCAGGTCTGAACCAGGACTGAACCAGGACTGAACCAGGACTGAACCAGGACTAAACCAGGACTGAACCAGGACTGAACCAGGACTGAACCAGGACTGAACCAGGACTAAACCAGGACTAAACCAGGACTAAACCAGGACTAAACCATGTCTTAGCCATTTCTAAGGCCGGTCTAAGGCCTGGTCTAAGGCCTGGTCTAATGCCTGGTCTAATGCCGGTCTAATGCCGGTCTAAGGCCGGTCTAAGCCCGGTCTAAGGCCGGTCTAAGCCCGGTCTAAGCCCGGTCTAAACCCGGTCTGTGTCTCAGCTCCATCAGCACAGGCGTCTGACCCGGGCTCAGTCTCATCACTGCTCCGACGAGGAGAGGAAGAAGAGGAAGCTGCTCGCACGCAAGGTACTTCAAAATAAAACCCTTCAGAATAAAACCCTTCAGAATAAAACACGACTGAATAAAACCCTTCAGAATAAAACACGACTGAATAAAACCCTTCAGAATAAAACACGACTGAATAAAACCCTTCAGAATAAAACACGACTGAATAAAACCCTTCAGAATAAAACACGACTGAATAAAACCCTTCAGAATAAAACCCTTCAGAATAAAACCCTTCAGAATAAAGTTCTGTTGTTGAAGATTTTATTCTGAAACAGTTTTTTGTTTTTCAGAAGTGTCGACAGTCGGCGTTTGAGAACGAGGAGGAAGTTTCTGTACGAAACAACAACAACTCGGGTCAGAAAACATGACCTGAACCAGGACTGAACCAGGACTGAACCAGGACTGACCCAGGACTGAACCAGGACTAAACCAGGACTGAACCAGGACTGAACCAGGACTGACCCAGGACTAAACCAGGACTAAACCAGGACTAAACCAGGACTGAACCAGGACTGAACCAGGACTAAACCAGGACTGAACCAGGACTGAACCAGGACTAAACCAGGACTGAACCAGGACTGAACCAGGACTGACCCAGGACTGAACCAGGACTAAACCAGGACTGAACCAGGACTGAACCAGGACTGACCCAGGACTAAACCAGGACTAAACCAGGACTAAACCAGGACTGAACCAGGACTGAACCAGGACTAAACCAGGACTGAACCAGGACTGAACCAGGACTAAACCAGGACTGAACCAGGACTGAACCAGGACTGAACCGGGACTGAACCAGGACTAAACCAGGACTGACCCAGGACTAAACCAGGACTGAACCAGGACTGAACCAGGACTGAACCAGGACTAAACCAGGACTAAACCAGGACTGAACCAGGACTAAACCAGGACTGAACCAGGACTGAACCGGGACTGAACCAGGACTAAACCAGGACTGAACCAGGACTGAACCAGGACTGAACCAGGACTGAACCAGGACTGACACAGGACTAAACCAGGACTGAACCAGGACTGAACCAGGACTAAACCAGGACTGAACCAGGACTAAACCAGGACTAAACCGGGACTGAACCGGGACTGAACCAGGACTAAACCAGGACTGAACCAGGACTAAACCAGGACTGAACCAGGACTAAACCAGGACTAAACCAGGACTGAACCAGGACTAAACCAGGACTGAACCAGGACTGAACCAGGACTGAACCGGGACTGAACCAGGACTAAACCAGGACTAAACCAGGACTGAACCAGGACTGAACCAGGACTGAACCAGGACTGACACAGGACTGACACAGGACTGAACCAGGACTAAACCAGGACTAAACCAGGACTAAACCAGGACTAAACCAGGACTGAACCAGGACTGAACCAGAACTAAACCGGGACTGAACCGGGACTGAACCGGGACTAAACCGGGACTAAACCGGGACTGAACCAGGACTGAACCAGGACTGAACCAGAACTAAACCAGGACTGAACCGGGACTGAACCGGGACTGAACCGGGACTGAACCGGGACTGAACCGGGACTAAACCAGGACTAAACCAGGACTGAACCGGGACTGAACCGGGACTAAACCGGGACTAAACCGGGACTGAACCAGGACTGAACCAGGACTGAACCAGAACTAAACCGGGACTGAACCGGGACTGAACCGGGACTAAACCGGGACTAAACCGGGACTGAACCAGGACTGAACCAGGACTGAACCAGAACTAAACCAGGACTGAACCAGGACTGAACCAGGACTAAACCAGGACTGAACCAGGACTGAACCAGGACTGAACCAGGACTGAACCAGGACTAAACCAGGACTAAACCAGGACTAAACCAGGACTGAACCGGGACTAAACCGGGACTGAACCGGGACTGAACCGGGACTGAACCAGGACTAAACCAGGACTAAACCAGGACTGAACCAGGACTGAACCAGGACTGACACAGGACTGACACAGGACTGAACCAGGACTAAACCAGGACTAAACCAGGACTAAACCAGGACTAAACCAGGACTAAACCAGGACTAAACCAGGACTGAACCAGGACTGAACCAGAACTAAACCAGGACTGAACCAGGACTGAACCAGAACTAAACCGGGACTAAACCGGGACTGAACCGGGACTGAACCGGGACTAAACCGGGACTAAACCGGGACTGAACCAGGACTGAACCAGGACTGAACCAGAACTAAACCAGGACTGAACCAGGACTGAACCAGGACTGAACCAGAACTAAACCAGGACTAAACCAGGACTGAACCAGGACTGAACCAGGACTGAACCAGGACTAAACCGGGACTGAACCGGGACTGAACCAGAACTAAACCAGGACTGAACCAGGACTGAACCAGAACTAAACCGGGACTAAACCGGGACTGAACCAGGACTAAACCAGGACTAAACCAGGACTAAACCAGGACTGAACCAGGACTAAACCAGGACTGAACCAGAACTAAACCAGGACTAAACCGGGACTGAACCGGGACTAAACCGAGACTGAATCTGGACTAAACCGGGACTAAACCGGGACTGAACCAGGACTAAACCAGGACTGAACCAGAACTAAACCAGGACTGAACCAGGACTGAACCAGGACTAAACCAGGACTGAACCAGGACTGAACCAGAACTAAACCAGGACTAAACCAGGACTGAACCAGGACTGAACCAGGACTAAACCGGGACTGAACCGGGACTGAACCAGAACTAAACCAGGACTGAACCAGGACTGAACCAGAACTAAACCGGGACTAAACCGGGACTGAACCAGGACTAAACCAGGACTAAACCAGGACTGAACCAGAACTAAACCAGGACTAAACCGGGACTGAACCGGGACTAAACCGAGACTGAATCTGGACTAAACCGGGACTAAACCGGGACTGAACCAGGACTAAACCAGGACTAAACCAGGACTGAACCAGAACTAAACCAGGACTGAACCAGGACTGAACCAGGACTTACGATAATTAAAATCATACTAGTCTGGTTTAACTTTGGGATCTTCTTTTCTGATGCGTCTGCTCGTCTCCATGGAGACGTCATTGCTTCGCCTGGAAAGTTCCACAGTACGGCATTAAACTCGACAGATGCAAGAACGATTTAATGCCACACTGCGGAACATTCCTACAGACAAGCTGAAGCCAGGATGAACTTTTATGATTCTATCTATTTACAGATCCTGATTTTTAAGGTTTTTTTAGTCCAAATGTTTGGGTCTTGTTTTAATTTCTGCTGATTTTAACGCAGTTTAGACAGAATTATTTCATTTTCTTTTTCCTGAGCTTACGACACGTTACCAAGTATTTAGAAAAATCGCCTAAAGTCGTCGTCTTTTTACATTTTTTTCGTTTTTCTGCCGTGGCCTAAACCGGGTCTGACTCGATACCGGCCTCTTGTGGACACCGGAGGAACTGCAGGCTGTAAACTTTCACTTTCATCCTTTCAGTTTTTTAATCTGAAGTGTTTTTCTTCAGGTTCTGGAGCGAGTTCTCCTCCGACGTGCCCCTCGTCTCCTACGCCGCCCCCTACAGGTCAGTGTTAAAAAAACACTGTGTAAAATGGAGTTCATCTTTTAACAAATATGAATAAGTCGGTTCTGGGAAATATTTTATTATCAACACAAAAACTTTCACAATATTCTGATGAATTAATTTGCATGTGTAAATTTAAATGTTTAAGCAGCAAATCTTCAAATGTTCAGTGGTGGATTGTGATTGGATCACGGTGATCATGTGACGCTTCCACACAGACCCAGTTTAACCGATTTATAATCCGGACTGAACCAGGACTGAACCAGGACTGAACCAGGTCTGAACCAGGACTAAACCAGGACTAAACCAGGACTGAACCAGGACTGAACCAGGACTAAACCAGGACTAAACCAGGACTAAACCAGGACTGAACCAGGACTGAACCAGGACTGAACCAGGTCTGAACCAGGTCTAAACCAGGTCTGAACCAAGACTGAACCAAGACTGAACCAGGACTGAACCAGAACTGAACCAGGACTGAACCAGGACTAAACCAGGACTAAACCAGGTCTGAACCAAGACTGAACCAAGACTGAACCAGGACTGAACCAGAACTGAACCAGAACTGAACCAGGACTGAACCAGGACTAAACCAGGACTGAACCAGGACTGAACCAGGACTAAATAAGTTCTAAACCAGGTCTGAACCAGGACTGAACCAGGACTGAACCAGGGATTTCTAAATGATTTGTTTTTTTTTATTTTATGTAAATTCACAAATGAAATAATTCATAACAATAGTCGGTCCTGTTTCTGTGTGGAGGCGTCTTTACCTTTAAATCAGACATTTAAAATAATCAGAACTGTGTTAAAATCATTAAGTGTCAGATCTGATTTCACACTGTGATTTCACACAGTGATTTCACACTGTGATTTCACGCAGTGATTTCACACTGTGATTTCACGCAGTGATTTCACGCAGTGATTTCACACAGTGATTTCACGCAGTGATTTCACGCAGTGATTTCACGCTGTGATTTCACGCTGTGATTTCACACAGTGATTTCACAGAGGGATTCTACAGTGTCCAAACTATGGCCCTGGGGCCAAATGTGGCCCTCAGGTTTCCTGTTGGACCAAAGGACCAAAAGTCTGTGTCAGTTTGTGCTGTTGTAACTTTAATGTTTCAATGTGACACAGACGTGGCAGAAATGTTCCGTATTAAAGCCGTGGCTCAGTCAGAATTCTTCTTTCCTCTGGAAAAGTTTCACTCTGAGATGATCAGCTCTGATCTGCAGACCCAGACTGTACCTCCTAACATCTCTCCTCGTTTCCTCTCTCCTCCTTTCCTTTCTCCTTCTCTTTATCTCCTCCCCTCTCTCTTCGTATCCTCCCCTCTCTCCTCTCTCCTCCCTCCTCGTCTCCTCTCTTTGTCTCCTCCCTCCTCTCCTCCCTCCTCCCTCCTCTCCTCTCCTCATTTCCTCCCTCCTCTCCTCATCTCCTCTCCTCCCTCCTCCCTCCTCTCCTCCCTCCTCTCCTCGTCTCCTCTCCTCCCTCCTCTCCTCGTCTCCTCTCCTCCCTCCTCTCCTCGTCTCCTCTCCTCCCTCCTCTCCTCGTCTCCTCTCCTCGTCTCCTCTCCTCCCTCCTCTCCTCGTCTCCTCTCCTCCCTCCTCTCCTCGTCTCCTCTCCTCCCTCCTCTCCTCGTCGTTCTAACCCTCTCGTCTCTTCCTTTCTCTCAATAGAGCATGCTCAGTTCTGACGTGCTTCTGGGTAATGTAGTTTTTTGTTTTTCCTGTTCTCATCTCGTCTCAAACTTCAGTCCTTCCACAGACGGATCCGAAACAAACACGACAAAAACAAAACTGTGAAGATTTAAACGGATAAAAACTTTTAAATCACAATTAGACTTTTACAATTTGAGAAGTGTCTGTGAAGGAGCGAAGTTTAAGACGCTGAAAATATGAAATGATTTAACGAACCGTACTCCAGATCCGAACCAGGACTGAACCAGGACTGAACCAGGACTGAACCAGGACAGAACCAGGACTGAACCAGGACTGAACCAGGACTGAACCAGGACTGAACCAGGACAGAACCAGGACTGAACCAGGACTGAACCAGGACTGAACCAGGACTGAACCAGGACTAAACCAGGACTGAACCAGGACTGAACCAGGACTGAACCAGGACTGAACCAGGACTTAACCAGGACTAAACCAGGACTAAACCAGGACTAAACCAGGACTAATCCAGGACTAATCCAGGACTGAACCAGGACTGAACCAGGACTGAACCAGGACTGAACCAGGACTGAACCAGGACTAAACCAGGACTAAACCAGGACTAATCCAGGACTGAAGCAGGACTGAACCAGGACTGAACCAGGACTAAACCAGGACTAAACCTGGACTAAACCTTGTTGTGGATCTGGAGCACGGCCTCGTCCCTTGGGTCTGTCTGCGGTGTCCTCCATTTTGAGTCCCTGCCTGATCTGCGTCACGTCCGTCTGCACGCGCTCAGACCGCGTCGCTACGACAACGACAAAGTAAAAGCACCGTACTGTGTTTGTTTTTTAACCAGAATAAATTTTGCCCCAAATCTTCAACTTTTTAGACGTCCGTGTTTTTCTGCTTTTCTCCGAGTATTTTCAGTTGTGGCTTGAGCGTCGCCATGGTAACCAGGTAAACACAATAACGTCACCATGGAGACGAGCAGAAAAATGACTTAGTGCACCTTTATACGGAAGCCCTGAACAGCATAAATAATAAAATAATTAAATAACTAAATAAATAAATTTGGGCTCCATTTTTTTAAGCTCCCAAAAGAAAAGAAAACTTGCCTTTTTGCCTCAACAAAAAAAAAGGGAATTATTATTTTATTTTTTAACTGTTGATGTGGCTGGTGATAAAAACATAGGCTGTGAAGTTTGTTTTTTCTTTCTTTTCATCAGCCAGGTCAAAAAAAAAATGCAAAAAAATGCAAAAAAGAGATTTTTTATTTATTTATTTATTTATTTTTTGAGCTGTTGGTAAAAAACCCCAGAAAAGCCCTTTGAACAGAAATGACGTTCCTCTTTCTTTTGTGCTCAGGGCTTCCGTACGTCTACGCTGTAAATAAAGTGTTTTTGATGGCGGCCACAGTAACGGCACGAGCGGCGCAGATTGGGCAGAGACTTGTGCCTGGTCCCTGTGTGTCTGTGGGGTGAAGGGGTGAAGGGTGAACGGGTGAACGGGTGACGCACACGAAGGGAACGCTCCATTTTCACCCGTTTGTCTCTTCGTTTTCATTTGGCTTCAGAGCTTTGCAAACAACAAGAGCGTTTTTCCTCTTTTCTCACCTCGGCCTCGGTTCAGAAAAGCTTCGTTTTTACTGTTTATTATTTTTTGGGGGGAGTCGTTTTACTGCGGACAGGAAGTAGAAGGAGGCGGCTGACGTCACTGGACTAAACCAGGACTAAACCAGGACTAAACCAGGACTAAACCAGGTCTAAACCAGGACTAAACCAGGACTAAACCAGGTCTAAACCAGGACTAAACCAGGACTATACCAGGTCTAAACCAGGACTAAACCAGGACTAAACCAGGGTCTACACCAGGGTCTAAACCAGGACTAAACCAGGACTAAACCAGGGTCTACACCAGGGTCTAAACCAGGACTAAACCAGGACTAAACCAGGACTAAACCAGGTCTAAACCAGGTCTAAACCAGGACTAAACCAGGTCTAAACCAGGACTAAACCAGGTCTAAACCAGGACTAAACCAGGACTAAACCAGGACTAAACCAGGACTAAACCAGGTCTAAACCAGGACTAAACCAGGACTATACCAGGTCTAAACCAGGACTAAACCAGGTCTAAACCAGGTCTAAACCAGGACTAAACCAGGTCTAAACCAGGTCTAAACCAGGACTAAACCAGGACTAAACCAGGGTCTAAACCAGGACTAAACCAGGGTCTAAACCAGGACTAAACCAGGGTCTAAACCAGGACTAAACCAGGTCTAAACCAGGACTAAACCAGGACTGAACCAGGACTAAACCAGGACTGAACCAGGACTAAACCAGGACTAAACCAGGGTCTGAACCAGGTCTAAACCAGGACTGAACCAGGACTAAACCAGGACTAAACCAGGACTGAACCAGGACTAAGCCAGGACTGAACCAGGACTAAACCAGGACTGAACCAGGACTAAACCAGGACTAAACCAGGACTAAACCAGGGTCTAAACCAGGACTAAACCAGGACTAAACCAGGACTAAACCAGGGTCTAAACCAGGACTAAACCAGGACTAAACCAGGACTAAACCAGGTCTAAACCAGGTCTAAACCAGGACTAGACCAGGGTCTAAACCAGGGTCTAAACCAGGGTCTAAACCAGGGTCTAAACCAGGTCTAAACCAGGTCTAAACCAGGTCTAAACCAGGTCTAAACCAGGTCTAAACCAGGTCTCTGGTCTCTCTTCTCAAACGTCGCCTCGTCAAAGTTCCTCGACGGGAAAAACTCGTTTCCTAAAAGTCGAGGAGCTTCGACGGCGACGCGATTGAAAAATAAACCTTCAATTTGTCCCATTTGTGACGCTCTTCATCTCTCCGCAGGCGCTCCTCCTCCTCCTCCTCCTCCTCCTCCTCCCCCTGCTCCCCCTGCTCCTGTCGCGCCTCCTGCTCCTGTCGCTGCTCCTGTCGCGCCTCCTGCGGCTCCCCCTGGTGGCCGGGCGGCTCTGCTCAGCTCCATCCAGACCTTCAGCAAAGTGCACCTGAAGAAGGCGGAGACGGCGGACCGCAGCCGGCCAATCATATGACAGGAAGCCGGGGCCGCAGCCAATCACGCGACCACAACCACAGCCCGTTTATCTGAGTGGACTAAACTGACCCGCCAAACAGGAAGTGCTCCAGGAGGCTCTTCCGGCTCACGTTACATTAGGATCTTCTCGTCCCTCTGGACCTGCTGCTCTGAGCCTCGTCATTCTGGACTTAAACTGTTCGACTTTTCATTTCTCTGTTTTGTTCCTAAATCAAGATCTGAACAGAAATAACGGACCAATCAGACGCCTTCATTCCCCGAGGCCCCTCCCCCTAGCGTTAGCAACAGGTTTGATTGACAGCTCGTTTCGTTGCTAAGTAAGTTCCCTTCCCGCTTTCCCCCGAGTGACGATTTCTGAAATAAAATGACAAAATATCTCAAACAGTCACAATATCTAATGTGACTAGAATCTGAACGAGCAGAATTTAACGAGCAGAAAGTAAAGAGAATTTGGTTAAATTGTGACTCTGTTGTTGTTAAATGCACGAACAGAACAAACAACATAAATCAGTGACTTAAACTCTTTAAAGCTCAAAGTTTCTTCTTCTTGTGCAGAATCAGGTAAATCCAGTGTCCTGCAGGTGCAGAGTATCACATCCATAGTCCGTATATATGATGCATCAGCTCTGCCAGGAGGAGGCGCCACATTTAACCTCCTCACTCATGATTGGCTCTTGTGTTGCTATGATACTCGCGGGAGGATTTCCAAATATGGAGCCTGTAACCGTGGCGACAGGAGCCTCATGTGAGCGACGCTGTGGAGACGTCGCACTCACTTAGTCCACTCAGAGATACGGGATATGACCAGAACCCGAGAGCCCCGCCCCCAACCGGGACTGCAGCCCAAACATGGAGCGTTTCCCCACAGCTGTAGGTTTACACAACTCCCGCTTTAGGGATGGGCCCGATTACTCGACTCATTGATAATCGATCGTTAAGAATTTCGTCGATTCATTTTAAATCGACAAACCGAACGTAGTTGCTGTGCGTAGCCTGAGGAGTCGAGGCTGCGTCTGAACACAAACACTGCAGCCTCACAGTCCCACGTCTCGGCTCTGGCTCCATGGAGATCCCTATATCACTCAGAGTGCTTTTACCTGCACTCGTACGACCTCTGAAAACATCTCCAACGCGACATACGCACAGAACAGACTCACCATCAGCAGCACAACCTCTGTCACAGGAAGTCGTGTCCTTTAGTCCCACTTTAAGTTTGGTTTCTGCAAAACGGAAACAGATGTGCCAAAGCCGCATTAAAGTGGAACTCTGTCCCGTCTGAAGCTAAAGTCCGTTTCTAGAAGAGGTGGAATTCTGTCAGGAGCCAAAAAACGGCACAGATCAGTGTTTCCTCAGTGGAGATCTCACTGTGACAGAGAGTCTGTGAAGGCAACAAACTAGTGCAGTGATGGGGGCAAGTTCTGAACTAGTGTAGTGATGGGGCAAGTTCTGAACTAGTGTAGTGATGGGGGCAAGTTCTGAACTAGTGCAGTGATGGGGGCAAGTTCTGAACTAGTGTAGTGATGGGGCAAGTTCTGAACTAGTGAAGTGATGGGGCAAGTTCTGAACTAGTGTAGTGATGGGGGCAAGTTCTGAACTAGTGTAGTGATGGGGGCAAGTTCTGAACTAGTGTAGTGATGGGGGCAAGTTCTGAACTAGTGTAGTGATGGGGGCAAGTTCTGAACTAGTGTAGTGATGGGGGCAAGTTCTGAACTAGTGTAGTGATGGGGGCAAGTTCTGAACTAGTGTAGTGATGGGGGCAAGTTCTGAACTAGTGCAGTGATGGGGGCAAGTTCTGAACTAGTGTAGTGATGGGGGCAAGTTCTGAACTAGTGCAGTGATGGGGGCAAGTTCTGAACTAGTGTAGTGATGGGGGCAAGTTCTGAACTAGTGTAGTGATGGGGGCAAGTTCTGAACTAGTGTAGTGATGGGGGCAAGTTCTGAACTAGTGCAGTGATGGGGGCAAGTTCTGAACTAGTGTAGTGATGGGGGCAAGTTCTGAACTAGTGTAGTGATGGGGGCAAGTTCTGAACTAGTGTCGTGATGGGGGCAAGTTCTGAACTAGTGTAGTGATGGGGGCAAGTTCTGAACTAGTGTAGTGATGGGGCAAGTTCTGAACTAGTGTAGTGATGGGGCAAGTTCTGAACTAGTGTAGTGATGGGGGCAAGTTCTGAACTAGTGCAGTGATGGGGGCAAGTTCTGAACTAGTGTAGTGATGGGGGCAAGTTCTGAACTAGTGTAGTGATGGGGGCAAGTTCTGAACTAGTGTAGTGATGGGGGCAAGTTCTGAACTAGTGCAGTGATGGGGGCAAGTTCTGAACTAGTGTAGTGATGGGGGCAAGTTCTGAACTAGTGTAGTGATGGGGGCAAGTTCTGAACTAGTGTAGTGATGGGGGCAAGTTCTGAACTAGTGTCGTGATGGGGGCAAGTTCTGAACTAGTGTAGTGATGGGGGCAAGTTCTGAACTAGTGTAGTGATGGGGCAAGTTCTGAACTAGTGTAGTGATGGGGGCAAGTTCTGAACTAGTGCAGTGATGGGGCAAGTTCTGAACTACTGTAGTGATGGTGTCAAGTTCTTTACTTGTGTAGTGATGGGGGCATGTTCTGAACTAGTGCAGTGATGGGGCAAGTTCTGAACTACTGTAGTGATGGGGGCAAGTTCTGAACTAGTGTAGTGATGGGGGCAAGTTCTGAACTAGTGTAGTGATGGGGCAAGTTCTGAACTAGTGTAGTGATGGGGCAAGTTCTGAACTAGTGTAATGATGGGGGCAAGTTCTGAACTAGTGCAGTGATGGGGCAAGTTCTGAACTAGTGTAGTGATGGGGGCAAGTTCTGAACTAGTGTAGTGATGGGGGCAAGTTCTGAACTAGTGTAGTGATGGGGGCAAGTTCTGAACTAGTGTAGTGATGGGGCAAGTTCTGAACTAGTGTAGTGATGGGGCAAGTTCTTCACTTCTACGTAAAACACCAATTTGCTTCACACTGAAGAAGCTTTGTGCAGAAAGAAGTTGTTGAAAGAAAATGGTTTGAGAATGTACTTTTTAGTGTCCTAGAAACGGACTTTAGCTTCAGACGTGCCGGAGTTCAGCTTTAAACACATTCTGATCTCACACTGATGTGGCTCTACAGTGATTATGGTTTATATGTTGTAAAGTTGAGTTTATGAAGATTAGGAATAATAATGATGATAATTTTAATATAAAAATCGATAATCGTTTAATTCTCCTGACGATGGATTAAGAACATTTAATCGCCTGCCCATCCCTGTTCCTGTGAATGTTTTTCTGTGGTCAATGTTTAAATCTGCCCCATCACCAAATCTTCAACCAACAAGAAGAATTTATCCACAACGATCGAGGAAAGAAAGACGAAAACGTAAAGGAAACAACGACGAGCATCAGTGAAACGACTGAGCGACACTAACGTTCTGGTCCTGAAGAAAACAGAAAAACAGAAGGAACTTGTTCTGAACTACGACTGATTCTACAGTTACAATTCAAAATCCGATCGTAGATGTCGATGTTGGCGTAGATAACGTATTTTTCGGACCATAAGGAGCAGATTATAGAGTTTGAGCCCTGTGTCCCCTGTCCCAGCAGATTTGTCCCAGTTTTATACGAGAAATGTCCCTGTTTTGGCCCAGCCTGATCCCTGCCGACACTAAACAAAGACATAAACTGTTATTTGTTTTAGTAAAATACAAAAAATCTGCTTAAAAACAACCAAAACCCAAAGAAAACGTGACTATATGGACTCGCGTGTTCGTCATTTTGGATCCTGCAGAACAGTTTTCCTTAATTCCGCTCTCGTTTCACAGTTTTATTAAACACCAAAAAACCAAAAACACCAAAAAAAACAGGGATATGCCGTTTTTTTATTTTGATATTCGGGCCGTTCTCCAGGACCAGAACGTTCGTGTCGCTCAGTCGTTTCACTGATGCTCGTCGTCGTTCTTCTTTCAGCTTTCGTCTTTCTTCCCTCGATCATTGTGGATAAATTCTTCTTGTTGGTTGTTGATTTATGAAGCTGCTGGAGAATTCGCCACACATTCCCACACACATTTACCACCGAAAAGCAGGAACCGGACGCTCCGCAGACCCGACAGGACGGGACTTCACAGGTCGTTTTGGGGAGAGGTCGAAGGCCGATGAGAGACGTGTACAGTGTTTAGTTTTGCGATATTTTAAAATACTTTTCGACTCGATAAGTTAAAACGAGACGAAGCCACGCCCAACACACTGCACTTTTAAGGACTTCCTGACGACGCTCTGCCCTTTTATGGTCGTGGGGCGTGTGTCGCGTCAGAGTGAATATTGTCGTTTCAAGAATGTTTGACACGGGCGAAAAAATCCAAATCCAATCAAATAAATCCAGATATTTACGTTATTTACAGAAAAACCTGAAGTAAAATCACAACTCAAAACCTGATCAGGCCAAATCCAGACACTACGCCCATTTAAGGACAAGCCCCGCCCCTCCACACACCTGACCACGCCCACTTCCTCTGTAAATAAAAACAAATAAAAGAGATTGTTCTATTGTCAAATCGTCTTTTTATTTGATTCTAGTTTGTTTTTCTTTGTCCTGAAGCTGGAGACGTTTGCACCAGGTGAGGGTAAAGGAGGAAAGGAGACGAGGAAGCAAGGAGACAAGGGACTAAGGAGACAAAGAAGTAAGGAGATAAAGAAACAAGGAGAGAAGTAAGAGATAAAAAAGCAAGGAGACATGGAAATAAGGAGAGAAAGAAGTAAGGATATAAGGAAGCAAGGAGATGAAGTAAGGAGACAAGGAAGTAAGGAGAGAAAGAAGCAAGGAGAAAATGGACCAAGGCGATGAGGAAGCAAGGACACTTGGAAGTAAGAAGACGAGGAAATAAGAGAAAGAAAAAAGGGACCAAGGGGACAAGGAAGCAAGACAAAAAACCAAGTAGACGAGGAAGCAAGGAGATGAGGGACTAAGGAGATGAAGCAACAAAAAGATAAGGAAGCAAGGAGACGAGGGACTAAGGAGACGAAAAAGCAAGGAGTCCTGATTTAGCCCCTTATTCAGTCCTGGTTCAGTCCTGGTTTAGTCCTGGTCTGGTCCTGGTTTAGTCCTGGTTTAATCTTGGTCTGGTCCTGGTTTAGTCCTGGTTCGGTCCTGGTTTAGTCCTGGTTGAGTCCTGGTTGAATCCTGTTTTAGTCCTGGTTCAGTCCTGGTTGAGTCCTGTTTTAGTCCTGGTTGAATCCTGTTTTAGTCCTGGTTGAGTCCTGTTTTAGTCCTGGTTGAGTCCTGGTTGAGTCCTGTTTTAGTCCTGGTTGAGTCCTGGTTGAGTCCTGTTTTAGTCCTGGTTGAGTCCTGGTTGAGTCCTGTTTTAGTCCTGGTTGAGTCCTGGTTGAGTCCTGTTTTAGTCCTGGTTGAGTCCTGTTTTAGTCCTGTTTTAGTCCTGGTTGAGTCCTGTTTTAGTCCTGGTTGAGTCCTGTTTTAGTCCTGGTTGAGTCCTGTTTTAGTCCTGGTTGAGTCCTGTTTTAGTCCTGGTTGAGTCCTGTTTTAGTCCTGGTTCAGTCCTGTTTTAGTCCTGGTTGAGTCCTGTTTTAGTCCTGGTTGAGTCCTGGTTGAGTCCTGTTTTAGTCCTGGTTGAGTCCTGGTTGGGTCCTGGTTGAGTCCTGTTTTAGTCCTGGTTCAGTCCTGTTTTAGTCCTGGTTGAGTCCTGGTTGAGTCCTGGTTGAGTCCTGTTTTAGTCCTGGTTCAGTCCTGTTTTAGTCCTGGTTGAGTCCTGTTTTAGTCCTGGTTGAGTCCTGTTTTAGTCCTGGTTGAGTCCTGAAACTTAGTCGGCTTACAGCAGAATGTGAAATGGTGTGTTCATGTTTGAGCCGGAAGTCCATTACACTTCTGACTTGTGTGAAGATAGGTTTAGTTTAGTAGTGGTGGTGAATCATGGACTTTTTGCAGGTGCAATATGCGGTTCAAAGGACCTAAACGGGTCAGTCTGCGTGAAGAGGACACGACGCCCCAAAAAATTGGAACTGTTTTTGAGGTAAGGTTAAAATGACCTTTTTCTGTTGTAAACACCGTTTTGTAATAGGCGGCATTAGCTAATAACTGGAATGCTAGCCAGCACTGCCGTATGGACAGCTTTACTCATAGGCAAGCTCATCGTCAAGGCACACACTGCTCCAGGGACTGTAACCAATACTCTGTTATTAACTGTGAGTAGCTTTGGATCAAAAGTGTCCGCTAAGTGTCATGTATAATGTGATGTAAACAGGGGTTATTCCCAGGCTATTGTTTTCATAGTCATTTGCCTAAAAGATACCGCTCCATTATTGCAGTGGAATAAATAATGAACAAATCCAGGTCTTTACTGATGATTTATATTAGGCTTTTAAATTGTACATAGTTACAGTTAATGTGTGTGTGGGCGGGCACTTTCTCACTGAACCTTGGATAACTGGTGTCGTGCTTGGCAGCGTCCAGAGCCTGTGTGTGTGTGTGTGTGTGTGTGTGTGTGTGTGTGTGTGTGTGTGTGTGTGTGTGTGTGTGTGTGTGTGTGTGTGTGTGTGTGTGTGTGTGTGTGTGTGTGCGTGTGTGTGTGTGTGTGTGTGTGTGCGTGTGTGCGTGTGTGTGTGTGTGTGTGTGTGCGCGTGTGCGCGTGTGTGTGCGCGTGTGTGTGCGTGTGTGTGTGTGTGTGTGTGTGTGTGCGTGTGTGTGTGTGTGTGTGTGTGTGTGTGTGTGTGTGTGTGTGTGTGTGTGTGTGTGTGTGTGTGTGTGTGCGTGTGTGTGTGTGTGTGTGTGTGTGCGTGTGTGTGTGTGTGTGTGTGTGTGTGTGTGTGTGTGTGCGTGTGTGTGTGTGTGTGTGTGTGTGTGTGTGTGTGTGTGTGTGTGTGCGTGTGTGTGTGTGTGTGTGTGTGTGTGTGTGTGTGTGTGCGTGTGTGTGTGTGCGTGTGTGTGTGTGTGTGTGTGTGTGTGTGTGTGTGCGTGTGTGTGTGTGTGCGTGTGTGTGCGTGTGTGTGTGTGTGTGTGTGTGTGTGTGTGTGTGTGTGTGTGTGTGTGTGTGTGTGTGTGTGTGTGTGTGTGTGCGTGTGTGTGTGTGTGTGTGTGTGTGTGTGTGTGTGTGTGTGTGTGTGTGTATAGTGTGCGTGTGTGTGCGTGTGTAGATTAGTTGGTAGTAAATTGTTGAATTCTCGAAATAAAATTACAAGCGTATAATATTTTACAAGGTCAAATCTTTAGGAGCTCGGATTGAATAAAAAGATTATGGGTGTGTTCTAGAAAACCAACTTTATGGATGATTCACAAAGCTCGTTTCTGTAATATAATCAATGGATTCACTGTACATTGGTCAGTGTTCCCCACACTTCAACACAATATGTGAAATAAGGGAGAACCAATGAACAGTGTAATGTACACAAGGCATTTTGATCAAGAGAATATTTCACTTTGTTTACTATAGCAAGACTTTTGGAAATGTCTGTTTTTATATGTCTAATGTGGGCTTTCCATGATCATTTACTGTCTATTATAACTCCCAGGAATTTAGATTCATTTACAGTTTCTATTTGGACACCTTCAATCATGACTGGTAACTCTGTGTTAATCTTGTGATTGCCAAACATCATTGCCTTGGTCTTATTCAAGTTTAATGACAACTTATTAATATCCATCCACTTTTTTATTTTATTAAGTTCCTCGTTTAGAGTAATTATGAGTTCATTATAATTATGACTACTATAAAATATGCTGGTGTCATCTGCAAAAAGTATAAGCTTTAGTGACTGTGATACACTAAATATATCATTTATATATATTGAACAATTTTGGTCCCAGAACAGACCCCTGGGGGACTCCACAAACAATGCCAAGGTTTTTTGATGTATATTGTCCCATTTGAACATATTGCAGCCTTTCTGTAAGATCACTTTTCAACCAGTTCCCTCTATCCCTCTAATTCCATATTGTTCAAGTTTCTGTAATAATATTGAATGATCGATAGTGTCAAAGGCTTTAAGATCAATAAAAATACCGGCAGCATATTTTTTGTCCTAGTGCATTTGTAATACCCTCTACTGCGTCGATTATTGCCATTGAGGTGGTCCTTTGCGTCCTAAATCCATATTGCCCTGCTGTTACGACCCAGCTCTGCTAGGGACCGCGGAAGTAACAAAATAACCAAGATGTAAAATGGAATAAATAAGGTAATTTAATTAAAAATAATGTACAAGGTAAATTAAACAAAACAGGCTAAAATATGTAAATAAAATAACCTAAACTAAGAAAAAGAACAGGATAAATAACAAGTTGTGCCAAAAACGAGTCACGTGGGCTTAAACAAAAAACAAACAAACAAGTGACTAAACTAAGGGACACAAACAAAACTAAATCACAAGTGTCCCAAAGTAAAATCACATAAACCCACAAACAGAAACAAGTGACAAAACAAAAAGGCACAAAACCGAACTAAACTAAACTAGTGTCTCACACACACAAAGTCACGTACTAATACAAACAAAGTGACTGACAGAAAGAGACACAAACACAAAATGGCAGACTGGCCACGAAGGCCACAGCCCTGAACAGGTGAGAGGAATCTTCTTAAATAGGGGGAGGAGGCTGGAGGTGAGGTGGGAGTGGCCGAGAGTTGAAGTTCCCACCAATCAGGGACCAGGGCTCTCCCAGCAGGAATCCAAATGACGAAAGAAATTAAAACACACAACACAAATCAAAGAACTGGAGGCCTGGGGCCGTAACACCTGCATTAATTATTTGATGTTTGTTGAGAAACTTTTCGAGGCGTGAGTTGAAGAGTTTTTTGAGGATTTTTGAAAACTGTGGTCGTAGGGAGACTGGCCTGTAGTTTGTAAAACAATGTTTGTTCTCTTGAGTATTGGTTTTACTTTTGCTATTTTCATTTTCTTTGGGAAATGCCCTGACAGAAAGGATAAATTACAGATATGGGTGAAGGGCTTAGCAATGTTTTTCATTCCTTTCTTGACTAGTACCAGATCTATGCCATGACAATCTTTGGATAATTTACTTTTGCATTTCAGGACTATGTTTGTTACCTCAGATTCATTTGTTGCAGATATAAAGATTGAATGTGGATTTCTTTCAAAATTATGGTGAGACTGTAAAGTTCCCTGGTCTGGAATTATTGCTGCCAACTCTGGGCCAACATTTACAAAGAAATGATTGAAACGATTTACTGTGTCACTGGTGTTTTGAATTTGATCATTTTTGTGGATGAAATAGTCAGGATATGTTACTTTTATAGATCGTTGTTTCATGAGTTTATTCAGTGTTTCCCAAGTTCTCTTTATATTGTTTCTATTTTCATATCATATTTTCTTATAGTACAGCTGCTCGCTCGCTCTAATTATGTCCGTTCATTTATTTTTGTACTTCTTATATCTTTGTTCTGCTTCTTTAGGTTTAGACTTTATGAATTTTTTATACAGATTATTTTTCTTTTTCCAAGCATGAATTATTCCTTTTGTTAGCCAAGGACTATTTGTACATTTTCTCTTTAGTCTGAGTTCTATGACTGGACAGTGTTTATTATATAAAGACAAGAATATATCTAAAGTTATGATATGCTTGGTCCACATCTGTTTCTCTATAGACTGTCCTCCAGTCCTGAGATATTAGACTGTTGTTAAGAGAGTTCATAGTTTCTTCAGTTTGTTTTCGTTTATAGATTAATTTTCTTCCCTTCTCGATTTTTTTCGAGATCATAGTCAAGAGCAACGAAAACTGGTAAATGGTCAGAAATATCACATAAAAATAGGCCACTGATTAACTGATTCCCCATAAAGTTAGTAAAGATATTCTCAATAATCGTAGCACTGTGTGTGTTACTCTCGCTGGTTTAGTTATCGTGGGATAGAGGGACATACTGAACACTGTATCTGAGAAGTCGTCTATTCTTTTGAGTTTGGCTGGATTTAGCAGGTCAATGTTAAAATCTCCACAGATAAATAATGTTTTGTGATTCACGGTGGAAAACAGTCTCTCCATCCATTCACTGAAAACTTCCACATCAGAGCCCAGGTGATCGATAAACACAGCTTATAATTACCTTTTCTTTTTCCCCATTTTGGATTTCAACTGTTAAACATTCCATCGTTTCATTAATAGCAAGCGACAGGTTAGCTAAGACCATAAAGTTTAGGGAATTATGGATATAAAAAGCAACCCCTCCCCCTGCTTTATTTTCTCTATTTTTATATATTAATTCATAATCTTCAAGACCAAAATCTATCCCTTTGTCATCACTGAACCAGGTTTCAGTAATCGCTCTGATACTGAAGGGGAGAGTGAAATGTTGCAAATACTCCTTGATAGAGCTGAAATTAGTGCACATACTTCTACTGTTAAAATGTGTTATTGACAGTTTCCCCTCTAATCTCACACTGTTTTCAAATTGTTCTTGTGTAATATAACTACAATAGTTAACAACAGAAGAAAGAAAGTTTGTATCTGGGTCTATCTCTGCGGCTCGGTCTGCTGTGTTATATTCATTGTGTGCAAAATTGTCCAGTTCCACTTGTGTGTAGTTAAGAGTTTTCTGCAGCACGTCCATGTCGTTATTTCTCCTTCATGCAGTCTGTCTAATTGGTGTATTGTGCATGTGATGTGTAGAGTCAAAAGTTACAGGACCTTAATACCATTGGGAACATTGTCAGTATTTATCCAGATCTTCTTTGTCTCTCACCACCAAAACTTTAGCTTCCTCAGGTGTCCCGTTTAGTTTCATGAAGATTTTACGGTTTGTTACCCAAGTTTGCTGGATTTTGTGTTCCTTTTTTAGTTATTTTGTACCATCACATATTTTTTTAACATCTTTGCCAAATAAATGTGCGTCTCTCTCTACAGAGATCCTTGTGTAAAACATAGTGAAATGAGGTTGGTCGCTCAGCTTTATTGTGCCTGGATATTGAGGGGCTACATACAGGTATGGAGCAGTGGTGGTGACATGCTGTGGCCCAGGGACCCATCATTTCCCATCACCAGGAAGTCGTGACCCAAATTTCCAAACCAATTCAGTAACTGATTTGTAATTAATAGAATTTTCCTCTAATGTAGTTCCCTGGCAATACATCTGACAGGGTAAGCTTTTTTTTTTAGTAGTTTTTAGTTTTTAAGTACAAGCTCCACGACCCACCCAGAACCCACTTTGGGTCCCCAGCCACCAGTTAAGAAACACTGGTATGAAGGAAAGTATGGAAATGTAGGCCTAAGTATAAGTGAAGTGTAGAGGTGTTTGTGTGGGAGAGAGAATGTGTGTGAGTTTGTTTGTAGGACAGAGGGACAGTAATAATACTGTCCTTACTGACTCGGCATTATTACTGATCAAACTGGTGTATGTTATGATGGATGTGTGTGTGTACATCAAGTTTTGGTGATGACCATTTTCATGATAATGAAAATGTGTAATTTAAACACACCTCTGGATGAACTCAAGCGTGCCTGCAGCTTATGCTGGATACTGTAGGTTAAACATGTAATAGGCAAAGACGGTTGTCAGTCCAACCAGGAGGTTGCCGGGAGCCCCCATCACACACACTCCTTCAATGGACATGAACCATGTGTCGCCATGCAGTATATCTCCTGAAAACAATCACCAATATAACTACAAAATGCAAAACACACTAGAGCTTCCTAAAATGAATTCTTTAATGGTCATGTTGAGAAAGACTCGCACACTTCCACCTGAACATTATTTCTTTTGACCGCCGCACTCTCCCAACTCAAAAAAACAGACATTAGGAACAGTCGTCCCTCAACCACATGCATTAATTCAAGAATAAACATCTACAAAGTAAGGAAAACTTATACCTGGTAAAACTAACTGAGGTTTGCTTGGCAGTGTCACAGACCTCTGTACATCTGAAGGCTGGAGAAGAAAAACAGTTGACTAAACCACAACAAAGAAAACAAATGCTGTCATGTTGTACTCAACAGCAAGGGGGAAATCAGCTTCAGTTTATGGTGCCAAATGTACAAATGGATGAACTTTTTTTAAAAGACTGAACTGCTGGCTCCGGTCTTATGGCCATGCTAATCAGTGGAATGTGCAAAGTGTCCAAAGGATGGGGCTGGTATCGTTTTTGTTCATTAACAATCAAAAAACAGCAGGACAGAGACTGAAGGGAGTGGTTCATATGTAATGACAGTTATACTCACATCAACCATAAGGAAGATGTCATCCCCGTCCTTGAAGTGAGCAAACAGGCACATCTTTCCACACCTGACATTCCTTCCTATGGATGGGGTGAAAATTGGGACTCGTCAATACACAAAAATAAAATATAATTTTATGAATACAAGATATGAATTATTAATATTAATTTCCACCATTCCTCCCTGGGCATACAGCTGCTGCATCTCCTGCAGCCTCTGTGGAGGGTAGTTGTGTAGGTGCCCATTGGACACATCCATATTGATCACGGCCCTTGGCTGTGGATTGCTCTACTTGTTCTGTTTTAACAGAGTTAACCAGAAGAGTTTTTTTTAATTCAATAAACCAGTGTTATTAGTCATTAGCGAGTCATTAGCATATTAAGTGAGACTGATACCTTAGCCCAGGCCTCCTCGATCCATTGGCAGATCGTGGCGTTACTCGCCCGGCGATGCCTCTGTCTTGGTGAATGTTTGTTCTCCTTCTGTCGTCCAACGCTCCCACACAGCTGCACTTTAACTTAACACCTGTTGACACCAAATATCTATCGGTTGGAGTTCTTTGGTTAATCCACCCGGAATGATGGCAGCACCGAGTTAGTTTGCTTCACTTGGGTGTGTAAGTCGGCACGTTTCTTAACAGGTGCCATTTCGGCTCCTTATACAGGCCGTAATATTATGATGAAGCACAGTGCGTATCACTCCGTGACGCTCCTGACTCCGGGAGCCACATGGATGTAAGAGCAGCCGTAATGGTCCGACAGTCTGGAGTACGGAGGCTTTCGGAGGTGTTCGTGTGCATGGGGTGGAGGCATGAATACCTCTATGGGTGGAGATCTGTGCATGTTTGATTGGAGTTGAGCATAAGATGGGTGTCTGTAAACTCTTGAATGAGTGAGTCCCGTGTGCGTGAAAGGACAGGACAGTCCTGGTTCAGTTCTGGTTTAGACCTGGATCAGTCCTAATTCAGTCCGAAGCACCGCAGTAATCGTACATTTTCATTTCGTGATTGTAATTCTTGATGTCGTAACTTTTCAATCCGTATTGTGATGGATAAAATACACACAATACATTTTTTATACGACTGGACTCATTCGAGAGTTTGCGGATGTTTGTTTTGTGCTCAACTATAACCGCTTCCGCGCTCCGCAACAGTCCGTCCAGCGGTGCGGCTTCGTAGTTTACAAAAGTACTAAAACATTTGGACAGATATTTGAGCGCCGTGTACCACATAAAATCGCTTCGAGGTCATTTAGCACAGCCAGAATTAATACATACATATAGTGCACTGAGATTTTTCAGCAAATTAAAGGATTTTAAATGCGCCTTATGATCCGAAAAATACGTATAACTTTGTACGCAACTCACCGCACATACGCCCGGAGCAGAAGCACTGAATTCGGGTAACAGCCACAGCGGTAAAGACGCAGGAGCGTGTGAATTATTCTCTTTGTGTTAATATTAAGGAATGATTAAACGAGTACATATCTGCTTCTTTCCTATTCTGACTGTATAACATATGCTCAACTTCAAATGCCATAGGAGCATGTTAACCTTGTGACCCTTGTCTATTTAAATAGATGTGCAGTCTCTGCAAGGGCCTGCTTTAAACATGGCCTAGACGTTGGGCTAGACGCTCAATTTCGTGAATTTTACGTAAGCAACAACGATAGAATTACACCTGCATGCATCCACAAGTGTTGTAATCAGCAAGTCCTGCTATAAAAAGGTCTCGCAGAATGGGCTTTGCAGAGACGGGGGAGCGAAGCCCCATCATAAAGGCCGGTGTCCTGTTGAATCCTGTTGTGGCTAAAATAAAGATCTTCTTAAAACTGCTCTACGACTTCCACGTGTTTGTTTTAAGGTGCCTCGAGGAGCGCCGGGAGCGGCGCGAGCGCCGGGAGCGCCGGGAGCGCCGGGAGCACCGGGAGCACCGGGAGCACCGGGAGCACCGGGAGCACCGGGAGCACCGGGAGCGCAGATTCACTTTAGCTAAAGCAGCTAACACAAGTCAGAATTAATGAGACATCACGCAGTCGCTAACGCCTCTAATGAAAGCAGACAGCACTGACTCAGATACGCAGAAAGAATATATATCTAATATAACTATGATATAAAATACATATTAGACTGAATATATATCTAATATAACTATGATATAAAATACATATTAGACTGAATATATATCTAATATAACTATGATATAAAATACATATTAGACTGAATATATATCTAATATAACTATGATATAAAATACATATTAGACTGAATATATATCTAATATAACTATGATATAAAATACATATTAGACTGAATATATATCTAATATAACTATGATATAAAATACATATTAGACTGAATATATATCTAATATAACTATGATATAAAATACATATTAGACTGAATATATATCTAATATAACTATGATATAAAATACATATTAGACTGAATATATATCTAATATAACTATGATATAAAATACATATTAGACTGAATATATATCTAATATAACTATGATATAAAATACATATTAGACTGAATATATATCTAATATAACTATGATATAAAATACATATTAGACTGAATATATATCTAATATAACTATGATATAAAATACATATTAGACTGAATATATATCTAATATAACTATGATATAAAATACATATTAGACTGAATATATATCTAATATAACTATGATATAAAATACATATTAGACTGAATATATATCTAATATAACTATGATATAAAATACATATTAGACTGAATATATATCTCATATAACTATGATATAAAATACATATTAGACTGAATATATATCTAATATAACTATGATATAAAATACATATTAGACTGAATATATATCTAATATAACTATGATATAAAATACATATTAGACTTACACAGGAAGTAAAATAACGTTATGTTACAAAAGCAGGAGGCGGAGACGAGCGCGGCACAGAGAAGGCAAAAACAGGCGAAACCAGAAGTAAACGTAAGCATTATAGCGATATATCGATATGTCAGAATTCATATTGAGTTTCAAAAATATCTCGATATATTTAAAATATCGATATCGCCCACCCCTACTAAAACCCACAACATACCCCGACCTGACAGAACTTAAAGGTGCTATGGGAAGACCAGTAACTGGCAGTAAAGCAGATAAACCTTTAGAATGGTCTAAAACCATGGGTGAGGTTTTACAAGAGACGCCTACAGCTCCAGAAGTAGAAATATCATCACATAACCCTTTTAAACATGACCTAGACATAGACAATCCTACACAGCTATTTCCCATGATTGAAGTAGCAAATCCCAGAGCAGGACAGGATGACCAACCACTGACTATGATGGTCTATAGGACTTGGACGACAGCAGATGGAAAGAAAGCAGTAGAAGGTGTTACACCCTACAATGAGGATGTAGATCAGTTTTGCATTGACATGGAAGCACTGAGGAAATCCTATAATCTGGAGGGTCTGAGGCACAACAAGCCTGGATGGAGGCATTAGGTTCTGATTGGAGTCACGTTAGAGGAGATTGGAACCCTTTAAAAACCGACGGGTCAGTTTTAATGTACTTTTCCTTCTCTTTTCCTCCTCTTTTCCTCCTCCTCTTTTCTTCTTCTTCTTCTCCTTCTTCTTCTCCTTCTCCTCCTTCTTCTCCTTCTTCTCCTCCTTCTTCTCCTTCTTCTTCTCCTCCTTCTTCTCCTTCTTCTCCTTCTCCTCCTTCTTCTCCTCCTTCTTCTCCTTCTTCTCCTTCTCCTCCTTCTTCTCCTTCTCCTCCTTCTTCTCCTTCTTCTCCTCCTTCTTCTCCTTCTTCTCCTCCTTCTTCTCCTTCTTCTCCTCCTTCTTCTCCTTCTTCTTCTTCTTCTCCTCCTTCTCCTCCTTCTCCTTCTTCTCCTTCTTCTCCTTCTTCTTCTCCTCCTCCTCCTCCTTCTCCTCCTTCTCCTTCTTCTCCTTCTTCTCCTTCTTCTCCTTCTCCTCCTCCTCCTTCTCCTCCTTCTCCTCCTCCTCCTCCTTCTTCTCCTTCTTCTCCTTCTCCTCCTCCTCCTCCTCCTCCCTTTATCCCACAAAATCCCTTCATCTCTCCGTCCGGTCTGCGTGGACATAAACTCAGACGTGTTACAGTCATCAGAGCGGTTTTTCCATCTGAATCCTGCAGCGTCACCAGACTCACGTCCTCCAAACGTGACCAACGCTGTTCGCAGGTTTACACTGATACGCACCAAAAGAAGAATCTGAACATAGAAAAGGTGGACGACACCATATTTTCTTGAGCTTATTTGGCATATTTATTCAGGCCAACATAACACGCTGTGAGAGAGTCAAGAGAGAGGGGAAAGGGTGGGGAACATCTCCTTATATATGTGGTGTGACGTCACCAATCAGATTTACTCACAGAAAATCAATAACGCCCCCTTGTGTCACAGTAATATACCCGTATGGAGTGGAACTAGTATGAACAGAACACATTCAATCACACACATTATGTCAACAAACGGGAAACGGGAACGACGACTTCCGGACCGGGAATTCTGTCCAGGGGAAAAGAGGCGTTTGGAGCCGAGGGCGTAAAGTTCTCAGGAGAAAGAGTTTGATAAATGTGAAGCGTTTGAAGGGAAATGAAATCAAATCCACATTGGGAATGAAATGGTCGTACAAATAGCAGGATTGTAATTGAGTCACCAGTCGGCTCTTTTTAATGGCGAGTTCAGTAAAACATGTGGTTTGGAACAGTCGGACGACTTTGGGAAAAGGATTCAGACGATTTCTGTGGAAAATCGCATGTTGCAGCTTTACGAGGCTTTGTGGAGCCTGTAAAACGCATTACAAGTTTAAGGCATTATTACTGATGGAATGATTGAAAGTTGTTTTTATTTTTATTTTATTTTTATGGATTTATTTATTATTATTAATTTAATTCATTTATTTGTATTATTATTGTATATTTTATTTTATTTTTATGCATTTATTTTTTTGTATTTATTTGTATTTTTTATTTAATTTTATTTTTAGTTCAAGACATTATTACTGATGGAGAAAGTTGTTTTTATTTTTATTTTTGTATTTATTTTTATGTATTTATTATTATTGATATAATTAATGTATTTATTCGCATTATTATTTAATTTTTTGTATTTTGTTTATTATTTTTATTTATATTATTTATTTTTATTATTATTTTATTTTTATTCTTATTTTTAAAAACAGGACTAAACCAAAACTAAACCAGGTCTAAACCAGAACCAGGACTAAACCAGGACTATGCCAAGACTAAACTAGTACTACACTAGGTCTAAACAGGACTAAACCAAAACTAAACCAGGTCTAAACCAGGACTACACCAGGGCCAAACCGGACTAAGCCAAGCCTTTGTGTATTTATTATTTGTATTATTATTTATTTGATTTCTTATTTAATTTGTATTATTATTGTTGTTTTTATTTTATAAGACCAAATAAAACTGAATGAAAAGTCATGACCAGTGTTTTTTTATTGATGTTTTTGTCTAGATTTTTTCCTGCTCTAGTCAATAAAGTCAAATAGTTGTGTTATTGAAGCCGACCTGTTCTGCAAAATCCACTTTCCAGAGCTTTTCCAGGGTCGTCAGGGCCTCTTAAAAGTCTTAAAAAGGTCTGAAATTTCACGTTCCTAAATTAAGGCCTTAAAAAGTCTTAAATTCTGTAGTTTTTTTCAGAAAGGTCTTAAATTTCATGAGCCTAAGACAATGGGAAAGCTTAGTTTGTCTTGTTAGAATGTTCTAAATGATTTTTGGCCATTTGACACCAACGCACACGACTATAAATGAGTGTGAATGAGATCTGATAATAAAAGTATTTGTTGTTCTTTAAAGCAGTGAGTAATGGTCGTCAGCAGAATGGGATCTGGGCTTTTTCTCCTGCATAACGGGGCCGATGTTGGTCTTCATTTTCATTTGAGTGCTCTTAAAAAGGGAAATATACACTGTTTTAATCCCGTTATAGTTGCTTCCTGTCACCATTTACTCACACAAAGTTGTATTTAGAGTGATTTTTGTGTGTTTCAGAGCTCTTTCATCACTTATTTCAAGATGCCGTTTGCAGATCAGCCCTCGTTTTCATCGCTATCGGACTTGTTCCTTTTTTAGTTGTGGTTTGAGGTGAATATTGTGATTTAAAATGTGCAGATTCTAACATAAAGATCCACAGGTGTCGTAGACTATGACTGTACAGCAGAAACAAGCACGATATGGCTTCCTTAAAGGTGAAAACAGAACCACAAAGTATCACAGTAACATATGAAGCTTATTGATCCTTATGCCCAAAAATCCTGTAAGAAATGAAGAGAAAGCACTCATTCCTGTTGTGAGCAGGAGCTCCTCTCCGGAGACCTTGACTGTAAGTTGCTATGGTGGCGCCCCCTGCTGGTCTCCATGGGGATAGGTGCAAACTGACACACTATACACACTATACACACACACACACACACACACTATACACACACTATACACACACTATACACACACTATACACACACACACACACTATACACACACTATACACACACACACACACTATACACACACATTATACAAACACTATACACACACACACACTATACACACACTATACACACACTGTACACACACTATACACACACACTATACAAACACTATACACACACACACACTGTACACACACTATACACACACTGTACACACACTATACACACACACTATACACACACACTATACACACACTATACACACACTATACACACACTATACACACACACACACTATACACACACACTATACAAACACTATACACACACACACACTGTACACACACTATACACACACTGTACACACACTATACACACACACTATACAAACACTATACACACACACACACTATACACACACTATACACACACTCACTATACACACACACTATACACACACTATACACACACACACTATACACACACACACACACACACACTATACACACACACACACACACACACACACTATACACACACTGTACACACACTATACACACACTATACACACACACAAACACACACTATACACACACACACTATACACACACTATACACACACACTATACACACACTATACACACTATACACACTATACACACACTATACACACACACACTATACACACACTATACACACACTATACACACACACTATACACACACACACTATACACACACACACACACACACACTATACACACACACACACACACACACACTATACACACACTGTACACACACTATACACACACTATACACACACTATACACACACACAAACACACACTATACAAACACACACACTACACACACACTATACACACACACACACACACACTATACACACACACACTATACACACACTATACACACACTATACACACACACTATACACACACTATACACACACTGTACACACACTATACACACACACTATACACACACTATACACACACTGTACACACACTGTACACACACACTATACACACACTATACACACACTGTACACACACTATACACACACTGTACACACACTATACACACACACTATACAAACACTATACACACACACACACTATACACACACTATACACACACTCACTATACACACACACTATACACACACTATACACACACACACTATACACACACACACACACACACACTATACACACACACACACACACACACACTATACACACACTGTACACACACTATACACACACTATACACACACACAAACACACACTATACACACACACACTATACACACACTATACACACACACTATACACACACTATACACACTATACACACTATACACACACTATACACACACACACTATACACACACTATACACACACTATACACACACACTATACACACACACACTATACACACACACACACACACACACTATACACACACACACACACACACACTATACACACACTGTACACACACTATACACACACTATACACACACTATACACACACACAAACACACACTATACAAACACACACACTACACACACACTATACACACACACACACACACACACTATACACACACACACTATACACACACTATACACACACTATACACACACACACACTATACACACACACACACACACACTATACACACACACACACACACACACACACTATACACACACTGTACACACACTATACACACACTATACACACACTATACACACACACAAACACACACTATACAAACACACACACTACACACACACTATACACACACACAAACACACACTATACAAACACACACACTATACACACACACACACACTATACACACACACAAACACACACTATACACACACAAACACACAGTATACACACACACACTACACACACACTATACACACACACACACACACTATACACACACACAAACACACACTATACAAACACACACACTATACACACACACACACACTATACACACACACAAACACACACTATACACACACACACTATACACACACACTATACACACACACTATACACACACACAAACACACACTATACACACACACACTGTACACACACACACACTATACACACACACAAACACACACTATACAAACACACACACTACACACACACTATACACACACACACACTATACACACACACACACTATACACACACACAAACACACACTATACACACACACACTGTACACACACACACACTATACACACACACAAACACACACTATACAAACACACACACTACACACACACTATACACACACACACACTATACACACACACAAACACACACTATACAAACACACACACTATACACACACACACACTATACACACACACAAACACACACTATACACACACAAACACACAGTATACACACACACACTATACACACACTATACACACACACACACACACACACACATGCACACACACACACACACACACACGCACACACACTATACACACACACACACACTATACACACACTGTACACACACTATACACACACTATACACACACTATACACACACACAAACACACACTATACAAACACACACACTACACACACACTATACACACACACACACTATACACACACACAAACACACACTATACAAACACACACACTATACACACACACACACACACTATACACACACACAAACACACACTATACACACACAAACACACAGTATACACACACACACTACACACACACTATACACACACACACACTATACACACACACTATACACACACACTATACACACACACAAACACACACTATACACACACACACTGTACACACACACACACTATACACACACACAAACACACACTATACAAACACACACACTACACACACTATACACACACACACACACTATACACACACACAAACACACACTATACAAACACACACACTATACACACCCACACACACACTATACACACACACACACACACACTATACGCACACACACACACTCACACACAAACACACACTATACGCACACACACACACACACTATACGCACACACACACTATACGCACACACACACACACTATACGCACACACACACACACACACACTGTACACACCCACACACACACGCACACACACGCACACACACACACACACACACTATACGCACACACACACACACACACACACACACACACACAGAACCTGTCAGACTGGATTCTGTCGCCTCTGAAACTCCAGGAAATAGAAGAGAAAAACAGAAGATTGAAAAGCTCGACATTTGCTCGTGTCCAGACGCGTTTCCTCTGCGCTCGTTCTGCTGTTTCACACACGGTACGACTTTATTCTTTCTACACTGTGTTTGGACTGTTTCTGTTGAGTTAGAAAAGCAGGATTTTCCTTCAGCTTTGCTCCACTTTCTGTCTGAGCCTTAATGAAGAAACCAAGAGCTGCTTTTAGTCGTTCAAACATGGTCGTGTTTGTTTCAGGAGGTGAACTCTTCACTGTGACGTTGTGAGTCGTGTTGGGGAAGTTCCTCTGAAAAACTCTGGAGTTAATCATGACTAGTTCCTCGTGACTTTGGGGAGACTTTTCTGCACTTTTGTCTAAATGAATCAAATCTGTGCGTTTGGATTAAAGACGTTTAAATGGAGATAAACACAGGAGCTGCTGAAACGTCTCAAATGATTTTTTCTGGTGTGCAGTGTGAGGCGTTGGTCTGGTGATGTGCTGCTCCAGTCCAAAGGTGTGGCTGTTATTCCTGTGTCTTATTTCCTCAAACTGTGGAGAAAAACACATTCAAACATAAGCAGCTTCTGTGCACATGTGGGACGTGTCGCAGCAGCTTTTGTTCTGCAGCATTTCCCCTTCAGATGCATCATTAGAGTCACTGTGCATTTGTGGAGGAGGAGGAGGAGGAGGAGGAGGAGGAGGAGCGCCTCCTTCAGGACAAATGAGAGTCAGGTTTGTGGAGAGGCAAGCCCACTCACAATAAGGACGCAGCAAGGACGAACCCAAAGGAGAAGAGAAATGTGGATTCAGTTCATTCAGCAAATACTTTTACACGTTGTTCTTTGTAAACCATATTTTACACGTCGTTCTTGTAAACCACAGAGTTGAACTCTTCAGTGTTAAAGTTGCACTATTAACTAGAGTTAACGAGAGTTCGATTCCCCTGAAAGTCCGGACTTTATTTCAGGTGTGAATAAAGACGAGAAACTGTGATCTGGACCAAACAAGTCCGTTTCCAAACATAATAATGTGACTGTGTTTAGCAGAGGAACATTTGTGACGTGTTTAAACGTCGCTGTTGTTGAAATCTTCCACACCCTGAATCAAGCAAAAACAATCTGGAATCTGCAAGCCAAACCCAAAGGCTTCTTAGGTGGACATTTGAATATAAGGAGTATGGCACCTAAAAGAGAAGAGCTAGAATATTTGCTCTGCAACTCCAACATTGACTTTCTGGGTCTTTCTGAAACATGGTTGACACACAATTCTCCAGATTCTGTGGTAACTATGCCTGAGTATAATGTGTACAGAAATGATAGAGCAAATGGGAGGGGCGGAGTTCTTCTCTATGTGAAAAGCTCTTTAAAATGTAAACAGTTCGAATGGCCAGAAGAAGTCCAACTTGAGTGTGGAGGTGTAGACGTCTCATTGTCAACTGGAAGGTCTTTCACCATAATTTGCTTGTATCGTGAGCCATCTGCCAAGTTGGATTTCTTTGACAAACTAAAATGTCTGCTTAATTATTGCGATTTAAATAAAGAAATCATCTTAATTGGTGATTTTAACATAAACTGGATTGATAAGAAGGCCAGAAAGCACCTGAAACAGGTGACTGACCATTTTAATTTGAGTCCGCTAATTGAACAGCCCACTCCAATAACTTCACACTCAAGAACAGTAATTGATTTACTTTTTGTAAAGACTTATTAAAACTTTTAATTACACAACTGGATTGTCTGACCACAATGCCATTTTTTTCTCTCGAAAACTTACAAAAAAACGTTTCATTGATTCATATCGGCCTACAGAAGAATCAATAAATAATAGAAGTCATATCCCAAAAAATCAACAATCTAATCTTGTGGCAACTCTGCAACTGGAATGAAATAATACAAAGTGAGAACATAGAAAATAGTAGTCGTTTATTTCTCGCTAAAATGAATGACATAATATTAAGCTTTACCAAAAGAGGGCGCAATACAAAAGAAAGAAAAATTCAGTACCTTGGGTAAATGATGAATGCAGGAAATGTATGAGAGACAGGGATGTACAACTTAAAAAATATCTTAAATCTCACCTTATTATAGACAGACAAAAATTCACCTCCTGGAGAAATAAAGTGACGCAATGTTTGCGTAAGGCAAAAGCAAAATTCTTCATGGACATTATTTCTGAAGCAAAGGGAAATGGCAAAAAGGTCTGGCAAAATGTGAATAAATTACTTGGAAAAGAAAAGAAGGGAACAAAAAGAGAAATTAAGCTTAAAATAAACAACCTTATAGTGTTCAATCCAAATCTGTTAGCGACCGAATTTAATAATTTCTTTATTAATTCTGTTAGAGAGATAACAGAGCTGTTTCCATCGCCTGATCTCAGCACTAGACCCATTGATCCTGCACTTCCTGTGTTCACTCTACAGGAAATAACAGGACAGGAAGTCATTAACATAATTGGTTCATTTAAACATTCAAAAACCAAAGATATCTAGGGTCTGGATACACATTTTTAAAGTTATGTAAAGAGTCTCTTGTTGCACCAATAACATATATGGTTAATTTATCATTTAAACAAAAAGTTGTTCCATCTTCCTGGAAAGTGGCTACGGTCACGCCAATTTACAAATCCGGTGATAAATTAAATATACTCAACTAGTGACCAATCAGTATCCTTCCACTAATCTCCAAGGTTGCTGAGAGGTGGGGAGCAAAGATGATAAATGAACATTTAAATAAAAGTCATTCTGCCTTACATCCTGTGCAGTTTGGGTTCTGCATAAATCATTCTACTGAATCTGCAAACAGTTTCTTCATTGAAAATGTCAAACGTAAACTTGATAACCACATGCACATGTGTTGGTGCAGTGTTTCTTGGTCTCAGAAAGGCATTTGACACTGTCAATCACCAACTACTAGTGACAAAACTAACAGACTATCATTTCTCTGTAGATGCAATTGAATGGATTAAATCAAACCTTCACTCTAGGAAACAATGTGTATGTGTAGAAAGTGTCTCATCATCCCTTGTAGATGTTCCAGTTGGTGTGCCTCAAGGGTCAATACTTGGGCCACTTTTATTCTCATTGTATATAAATAGTCTGCCTACAGCTTGTGTAAATGTTGATTTTCAAATGTGTGCCGATGACGCTGTGATTTACACACATGCAAGGAGCATAAAAGAGGCGTCCTCCATTCTAACCACAGCAATGGAGTCGGTAAATGAGTGGTTGTTTAAATCGTGCCTGTTGCTAAATACTAAAAAAACAGTTTGTATGATGTTTACAAAGCAGCCACAAGATATAAAACATTCAGGAGTGTTTCTGAGGGAAGAAGAGTTACAAATTGTGACTGAATTCAAGTACCTCAGTGTTACTCTTGATTCTACACTGTGCTTTAAGAATCATGTTAAAAGAATTGTTAAAACTGTCAAATTTTATCTTCAAAACTTTAGGCAAATCAGGCCATTTATAACATTTGATGCTGAGAGTTTTTCTCCACTCAGTGCTTTTCTCTCACATTGAACACTGTATCACAAGTTGGTCTTTAGGTAATGTGAGCACACTCAAAATAACTGAATCACTCTGTAAAAAATCACTAAAGGTCTTTGATAGCAAACCATGTTTGCAATATTTTAAAAAAGTACAATATTTTAAGCTTTGAAAATGTAAACATTTTAAATATGCTTTGTGTATAAAGTGCTACATGGATTAGCCCCGCCTCCTGTCAGTCTTTTTCAAAACAAAAAGTCCCACCAGTATCAGGACCAGGGCCTTGTCCAGAGGAGACTGTGAGGTGCCCAACAGAAAAACATCTTTTGGGCTAAATTGTCTCTCTGTGAGGCCACTAAGATCTGGAACAGTCTTCCTCTAGGAATAAGGGAGTGCCCCACATCGCTCACTTTCAAAACTCAACTCAAACTGTGGCAAAAATCAAACCAGTCATGTGATCATTAGTCAAAATGTTCTTTTATTTTTCTTAACCTTTTTCTTGTGTTACTAATGTTCTATTGTGTGCTGTATTTGTGACCTGCCCAGGGACTGCGGATGTAAATTAGCTTTGTAGCTATAATCCGGCATATTTACATTTGTTTATAACATATGTTCATTAATGTGCATTGTCCCTATCAAATAAATAAATAAATGTTTTGTGTGTTTTTCCTTTTGAAGCAAATGAACAGAGCATGGATCAGAGAGAGCACAGAGAGGACGGAGCCCCTCCCTCTAAAACCACTCACCCCCCCAAAGCTCAGAGGTACGACACCATCTCTAACTCCACCACTGTTCTCCATGTCAGAGCTCAGAGTAAAGCCACTGCTCCACCTGTGTCCACAGACCTGCTCCTGGGACCAGCGCCGAGTCACTCAAGAGTGACGACTCTAAAGATGCAATTATTAACTTTAAAAGAGAAGATGGTCCACAGTAAGTCCCACTCACACCTCCTCATCACGTCAGGACTTTATGTTCACAAACATCTGATCTAATGTGGGTGACGTGGTTTGAATGAAGCTAAAAACACGTCCACAAGGGTCCACAGTTCACAGAGAATCACATTAAAATCACAATGACACACACAAGTCTGTTCTTTGTTCCAGAATGAAACTTTAAAACGATATAAACTGGATGTTTGGTGCTGAATCTGCCGCACTGAAGCGTCTGGGGTGAAGGCCTCATGAACACTTTGTAGAACCTCCTGAAGTATCTGAGTCAGAACAGTCCCACGTGTTTTACTGTGACTGAAGTGTGTTTTCTTCTGTGTCTCAGGATCCACCAGAAACGTCCTCCGTCTGAACCTGGTCCCAGCTGTGAGTCCCTCAGGAGTCACATGTCTAAGGGAGAACCAATGAACTTCAGGAGTGACCGGTCTATGATTGAACCACATAATTTTGCCACAGAGCCGTGAGTTTTCAAACGCATCGATCATAAGACCAACATATAAATAATAAATAAATAATTTTGCATGTTTAATGTGTCTCTGTGGCAGAGGGGAGCAGCCGGGTCCACAGGTCTCCAGTGGTCAGCACCATCAGACACAGCTGGACTCCATATTTAAGGTCTGTCATTCACTAAAGTTTGGAAATGTTCAGATGAACGAGAGCTTGTTCCACACAGATCTGACACTGAGTGCATTTGTGCTGTTTATAATGTGTCTGTTCAGCTTCTGGAGGAGCACATCTTCACTTTGGTCCAGAAGGAGCTGAAGAAGCTCCACAAGGTTCTGAGTACAGATGACCCAGAAGGCTTAGATCCTGTGGAGGATGAGGATGAAGAGCAGAGGAGCTGCAGTGAGGCTGTTCTGAAGATCACACTGAACTTCCTGAGGAGGATGAAGCAGAAGGAGCTGGCTGAGCGTCTGTGGAGCAGTAGGACCATTTAACACATTTAACAAGGTGCTCACAGTCATTTTATCTTCTCTGAGACTCAGGTCTGTGTCTGTGACTTCATTCAGGGAGTTATTCTAGAGTTTGTCAGCGTAACCTGAAGTCTGACCTGCAGCAGAAGTTTGAGCGTGTGTTTGAGGGCATCGCTAAAGCAGGAAACTCCACCCTTCTGAATGAGATCTACACAGAGCTCTACATCACAGAGGGAGGGTCTTCAGAGGTCAACCAGGAACATGAGGTCAGACACATGGAAACAGCCTCCAGGACTCCAGGCCCAGCAGAGACGGCCATCACATGTGAAGACATGTTTAAAGGCCCAGCTCACACACATGGAGCCATCAGAACAGTGCTGACAAAGGGAGTGGCTGGCATCGGGAAAACAGTGCTCACTCAGAAGTTCAGTCTGGACTGGGCTAAAGGTGAAGCCAACCAGGACATACAGCTGCTGTTCCCGTTCACTTTCAGAGCGCTCAATGTGCTGAAGGACACAAGCTTCAGCTTGGTGACACTTGTTCGTCACTTCTTTAGTCAAACACCAGCAGATCTCTGCAGCTTTGAAGACCTCCAGGTGCTCTTCATCTTTGACGGTCTGGACGAGTGCAGACCTCCTCTGGACTTCACCAAAACCGAGGTCCTGAGCGACCCCACAGAGTCGGCCTCAGTGCACGTGCTGCTGGTGAACCTCATCAGGGGGAGGCTGCTTCCCTCCGCTCGCCTCTGGATAACCACACGACCCGCCGCGGCCAATCAGATCCCTGCTGAGTGCGTCTCCATGGTGACAGAGGTCAGAGGGTTCACCGACCCGCAGAAGGAGCAGTACTTCAGGAAGAGGTTCAGAGACCAGGCCGACACAATCATCTCCCACATCAAGACGTCCAGAAGCCTCCACATCATGTGCCACCTGCCGATCTTCTGCTGGATCGCTGCCGCAGTCCTGGAGCACATGTTGAGAAGCAGAGCGAGAGGAGAGCTGCCCAAGACCCTGACTCAGATGTACATCCACTTCCTGGTGGTTCAGGCCAAAGTCCAGAACATCAAGTATGAAGAAGGATCTGAGACAGACCCACACTGGAGTCCAGAGACCAGGAAGATGGTGGAGTCTCTGGGAAAACTGGCCTTTGAGCAGCTGCAGAAAGGAAACCTGATCTTCTACGAGAGTGACCTGAGCGAGTGTGGGCTGGACGCTGCAGCGGCCTCAGTTTGCTCCGGAGTGTTCACACAGGTCTTTAGAGAGGAGCCAGGCCTGTACCAGGACAAGGTCTACTGCTTCATCCATCTGAGTGTGCAGGAGTTTCTGGCTGCTCTTCACGTCCATCAGACCTTCATCAGCTCTGGGGTCAACCTGCTCTCAGAGAAACAAACATCATCATGGACAAAGGTTTTTAGCAGCAAATCAGTGCAGTTTTACCAGACGGCTGTGGACCAGGCCTTACAGAGTCCAAACGGACACCTGGACCTGCTCCTCCGCTTCCTCCTGGGTCTTTCACTGTCGACCAATCAGAACCTTCTACAAGGTCTGCTGACACAGACAGGAAGTAGCTCCCAGACCAATCAGAAAACAGCTGAGGACATCAAGAAGAAGCTGAGTGAGGATGTGTCTGCAGAGAGGAGCATCAACCTGCTCCACTGTCTGAATGAACTGAATGATCGTTCTCTGGTGGAGCAGGTCCAACAGGTCCTGAGTTCAGGACGTCTGTCTGAAGGTGGACTGTCTCCTGCTGAGTGGTCAGCTCTGGCCTTCATCTTACTGTCATCAGAAGAAGATCTGGAGCAGTTTGAGCTGAAGAAGTACTGTGCTTCAGAGGAGGCTCTCCTGAGGCTGCTGCCAGTGGTCAAGGCCTCCAACAAAGCTCTGTGAGTAACCTTTGTTTAACAGAGGACGGTTTGATTCAACTTCTGCATAAACTATGTTTTCTGTCTCCAGACTGAGCGGCTGTGACCTGTCAGAGAGAAGCTGTGAAGCTCTGTCCTCAGTCCTCAGCTCCCAGTCCTCTAGTCTGACAGTCCTGGACCTCAGTCACAACCACCTGAAGGACTCAGGGCTGAAGATGTTGTGTGTTGGACTGAAGAGTCCTCAGTGTAAACTGGAACAGCTCAGGTCAGAAATATACAGACATTTTTTGCCCTAATATTTTGTTTTATTCCTGTTTGAAGACAGTCCAGAACAACCCAGGTTTATGTCACAGTAAAAAAAAGTTTATTTCCTAATATTCCGATTCTTTGTTGATCATTTGTATAAAACGTGAAATGAAGAACTAACTGTGCATCATTAAAAAGTGTCAGTACAACAGCCAGGAAACAAATCATGTTTTTGGTTTCATAAATACTGCAGATTTGTTTCTTTTCAGATCAGTTGTGGAGATTGGCAGTGAAAGGACGTATCTGAACTTGTCAGTTGTGTTCTGAGTTCTTCTCTCATGAGCTCCTGTCTCCTCCTCCAGACTGAGCGGCTGTGACCTGTCAGAGAGAAGCTGTGAAGCTCTGTCCTCAGTCCTCAGCTCCCAGTCCTCTAGTCTGACAGTCCTGGACCTCAGTCTCAACCACCTGAAGGACTCAGGGCTGAAGATGTTGTGTGTTGGACTGAAGAGTCCTCAGTGTAAACTGGAACAGCTCAGGTCAGAAATATACAGACATTTACTGGTTTAAAGTGAATTCTTTCTTTTACTTTTATCTTCTTTTTCGTATCTTACTGTTACACAAAAAACTGTCTTTCGTATTATTCTGACTCATTGATTTTTGATGTATTGTGTAAGTCGACTGGATCACCGCTATACCTCATTTAAAGACAGTTACAAACCCCTCGTCCGCCCAGTCTTCAATAAATCCGACCATTGTGCCATCTTGCTGCTGCCTGCTTACAAACAAAGGCTCAAACTGGAACAACCGGTTCCCAGGGAAATCTACAAGTGGAGTACGACGGCTGATGAGATCCTACAGGAACTGCTTTGGAACAACGGACTGGCAGATGTTTGCAGACGCAGCAGATGGAGACATTCATGCATATACAGACTCTGTCGTAGGCTACATAGAGAAGTGCATCGATGACACGGTGCCTAAAGTCTCCATCTGCACTTACCCTAATCAGAAACCCTGGGCTGGACCAGAGGTGCGTGTGAAACTCAAAGCTCGCACTGCTGCTTTCAACTCAGTAGACCCTGAAGCCTCCAAAGCAGCCAAGTACGACAGAAAGACCGTCAGGACTTCCCAGAGGGACTACAGGGCACGGACTACGCTGCGTCACTGACTACAAGGGGAGGAACAGGCCGCTGGAACTGTCCAGCGCATCATTTCCAGATGAGCTCAACACCTTCTGTGCCCAGTTTGATGCAGACAACACCAGGCCTGTCACCAGACCACATGTGGACAGTGAGAAAGCCGCACTCAAGAAAGTAAACCCCCACAAAGCACCAGGGCCCGACGGCATCACCAGTCAGGTGCTGAGAGCTTGTGCTGACCAACTCACCAGGGTGTTCACCAACATCTTCAACATGTCTCTGAGCCAGTCTATCTTGGCCACCATCTTCAAGACCTCCACTGTTGTTCCCATCCCAAAGACCTCCTCAGCATCCTGCCCTAATGACTATCGGCCCATAGCACTCACTTCTGTCATCAGGAAGTGCTTTGAGCGAATCATTAACACACATCTGTGGCTCCCTCCCTGTCACCCTGGACCCGCTGCAGTTTGCACAGAACAAAGAGTCTACAGACGACGCCATTGCTCTAGCAGTTCACACCTCTCTCACCATCTGGAGACGGCTAACACATCTGGACAGGGCTAATGCATATAGAGAGGGCTAACACATATGCAGAGGGCTAACACATATGCAGAGGGCTAACACATATGCAGAGGGCTAACACATATGGAGAGGGCTAACACATATGGAGAGGGCTAACACATATGCAGAGGGCTAACACATATGGAGAGGGCTAACACGTATGTAGAGGGCTAACACATCTGGAGAGGGCTAACACATCTGGAGAGGGCTAACACATCTGGAGAGGGCTAACACATATGGAGAGGGCTAACACATCTGGAGAGGACTAACACATATAGAGAGGGCTAACACATATGGAGAGTGCTAACACATATGGAAAGGTCTAACACATATGCAGAGTGCTAACACATCTGCAGAGGGCTAACACATATGGAGAGGGCTAACACATCTGGAGAGGGCTAACACATCTGGAGAGGGCTAACACATCTGGAGAGGGCTAACACATATGGAGAGGGCTAACACATCTGGAGAGGGCTAACACATATGGAGAGGGCTAACACATCTGGAGAGGGCTAACACATATAGAGAGGGCTAACACATATGGAGAGTGCTAACACATATGCAGAGGGCTAACGCATATGCAGAGGGCTAACACATCTGGAGAGGGCTAACACATATGGAGAGGGCTAACACATATGGAGAGGGCTAACACATCTGGAGAGGGCTAACACATATGGGGAGGGCTAACACATCTGGAGAGGGCTAACACATCTGGAGAGGGCTAACACATATGGAGAGGGCTAACACATCTGGAGAGGGCTAACACATATGGGGAGGGCTAACACATCTGGAGAGGGCTAACACATATGGAGAGGGCTAACACATATGGAGAGGGCTAACAAATATGCAGAGGGCTAACACATATGGAGAGGGCTAACACATATGGAGAGGGGTAACACATCTGGAGAGGGGTAACACATCTGGAGAGGGGTAACACATCTGGAGAGGGCTAACACATCTGGAGAGGGCTAACACATATGGAGAGGGCTAACACATATGGAGAGGGCTAACACTTATGGAGAGGGCTAACACATATGGTGAGGGGTAACACATATGGAGAGAGCTAACACATCTAGAGAGGGCTAACATATATGGAGAGGGCTAACACATATGGAGAGGGCTAACACATCTGGAGAGGGCTAACACATCTGGAGAGGGCTAACACATCTGGACAGGGCTAATGCATATAGAGAGGGCTAACACATATGCAGAGGGCTAACACATATGGAGAGGGCTAACACATATGGAGAGGGCTAACACATATGCAGAGGGCTAACACATATGGAGAGGGCTAACACATATGTAGAGGGCTAACACATCTGGAGAGGGCTAACACATCTGGAGAGGGCTAACACATCTGGAGAGGGCTAACACATATGGAGAGGGCTAACACATCTGGAGAGGACTAACACATATAGAGAGGGCTAACACATATGGAGAGTGCTAACACATATGGAAAGGTCTAACACATATGCAGAGGGCTAACACATCTGCAGAGGGCTAACACATATGGAGAGGGCTAACACATATGGAGAGGGCTAACACATCTGGAGAGGGCTAACACATCTGGAGAGGGCTAACACATATGGAGAGGGCTAACACATCTGGAGAGGGCTAACACATATGGAGAGGGCTAACACATCTGGAGAGGGCTAACACATATAGAGAGGGCTAACACATATGGAGAGTGCTAACACATATGCAGAGGGCTAACGCATATGCAGAGGGCTAACACATCTGGAGAGGGCTAACACATATGGAGAGGGCTAACACATATGGAGAGGGCTAACACATCTGGAGAGGGCTAACACATATGGAGAGGGCTAACACATCTGGAGAGGGCTAACACATCTGGAGAGGGCTAACACATCTGGAGAGGGCTAACACATCTGGAGAGGGCTAACACATATGGGGAGGGCTAACACATCTGGAGAGGGCTAACACATATGGAGAGGGCTAACACATATGGAGAGGGCTAACACATATGGAGAGGGCTAACAAATATGCAGAGGGCTAACACATATGGAGAGGGCTAACACATATGGAGAGGGGTAACACATCTGGAGAGGGGTAACACATCTGGAGAGGGGTAACACATCTGGAGAGGGCTAACACATCTGGAGAGGGCTAACACATATGGAGAGGGCTAACACATATGGAGAGGGGTAACACATATGGAGAGGGCTAACACTTATGGCGAGGGCTAACACATATGCAGAGGGCTAACACATATGGTGAGGGGTAACACATATGGAGAGAGCTAACACATATGCAGAGGGCTAACACATCTAGAGAGGGCTAACATATATGGAGAGGGCTAACACATATGGAGAGGGCTAACACATCTGGAGAGGGCTAACACATGCTTTCAGACTGCTGAACACTATCCCCAGGCTGTCAGACTGCTGAACACTAGCCCCATGCTTTCAGACTGCTGAACACTATCCCCATGCTGTCAGACTGCTGAACACTATCCCCAGGCTGTCAGACTGCTGAACACTATCCCCATGCTGTCAGACTGCTGAACACTATCCCCACACTGTCAGACTGCTGAACACTATCCCCAGGCTGTCAGACTGCTGACCACTATCCCCATGCTGTCAGACTGCTGAACACTATCCCCACACTGTCAGACTGCTGAACACTATCCCCAGGCTGTCAGACTGCTGACCACTATCCACAGGCTGTCAGACTGCTGAACACTATCCCCAGGCTGTCAGACTGCTGAACACTATCCACTGTCATTGTTTCTGTGCAATAACCTGCTCCACATGTGCAAAACCATCATGTGCAATACTGAACTCACCTGTGAAACACTCTGTACCTTATTTAAGCACCTGCACCTTTGGATAGTACTGTATTTTATTATATTTATTATATCTGTATTTTATTATATTTATTATATCTGTATTTTATTATATTTATTATATCTGTATTTTATTAGATTTATTATATCTGTATTTTATTAGATTTATTATATCTGTATTTTATTAGATTTATTCTATCTGTATTTTATTATATTTATTATATCTGTATTTTATTATATTTATTATATCTGTATTTTATTATATTTATTATATCTGTATTTTATTATATTTATTATATCTGTATTTTAATATATTTATTATATCTGTATTTTATTATATTTATTATATCTGTATTTTATTATATTTATTATATCTGTATTTTATTATATTTATTATATCTGTATTTTATTATATTTATTATATCTGTATTTTATTATATTTATTATATCTGTATTTTAATATATTTATTATATCTGTATTTTATTATATTTATTATATCTGTATTTTATTATATTTATTATATCTGTATTTTATTATATTTATTATATCTGTATTTTATTATATTTATTATATCTGTATTTTATTATATTTATTATATCTGTATTTTAATATATTTATTATATCTGTATTTTATTATATTTATTATATCTGTATTTTATTATATTTATTATATCTGTATTTTATTATATTTATTATATCTGTATTTTATTATATTTATTCTATCTGTATTTTATTATATTTATTATATCTGTATTTTATTATATTTATTATATCTGTATTTTATTAGATTTATTATATCTGTATTTTATTAGATTTATTCTATCTGTATTTTATTAGATTTATTATATCTGTATTTTATTAGATTTATTCTATCTGTATTTTATTATATTTATTATATCTGTATTTTATTATATTTATTATATCTGTATTTTATTAGATTTATTATATCTGTATTTTATTAGATTTATTCTATCTGTATTTTATTATATTTATTATATCTGTATTTTATTATATTTATTATATCTGTATTTTATTATATTTATTATATCTGTATTTTATTATATTTATTATATCTGTATTTTATTATATTTATTATATCTGTATTTTATTATATTTATTATATCTGTATTTTATTATATTTATTATATCTGTATTTTATTAGATTTATTATATCTGTATTTTATTAGATTTATTATATCTGTATTTTAATATATTTATTATATCTGTATTTTATTATATTTATTATATCTGTATTTTATTATATTTATTATATCTGTATTTTATTATATTTATTATATCTGTATTTTATTATATTTTATTATATCTGTATTTTATTATATTTATTAAATCTGTATTTTATTATATTTATTATATCTGTATTTTATTAGATTTATTATATCTGTATTTTATTAGATTTATTATATCTGTATTTTATTAGATTTATTATATCTGTATTTTAATATATTTATTATATCTGTATTTTATTATATTTTATTATATCTGTATTTTATTATATTTATTATATCTGTATTTTATTATATTTATTATATCTGTATTTTATTATATTTATTATATCTGTATTTTATTAGATTTATTATATCTGTATTTTATTAGATTTAATATATCTGTATTTTACTATATTTATTATATCTGTATTTTATTAGATTTATTATATCTGTATTTTATTAGATTTATTCTATCTGTATTTTATTAGATTTATTATATCTGTATTTTATTATATTTATTATATCTGTATTTTATTATATTTATTATATCTGTATTTTATTAGATTTATTCTATCTGTATTTTATTATATTTATTCTATCTGTATTTTATTATATTTATTATATCTGTATTTTATTAGATTTATTATATCTGTATTTTATTAGATTTATTCTATCTGTATTTTATTATATTTATTCTATCTGTATTTTATTATATTTATTCTATCTGTATTTTATTAGATTTATTATATCTGTATTTTATTAGATTTATTATATCTGTATTTTATTATATTTATTCTATCTGTATTTTATTATATTTATTCTATCTGTATTTTATTAGATTTATTATATCTGTATTTTATTATATTTATTATATCTGTATTTTATTAGATTTATTATATCTGTATTTTATTATATTTATTCTATCTGTATTTTATTATATTTATTATATCTGTATTTTATTATATTTATTATATCTGTATTTTATTATATTTATTCTATCTGTATTTTATTATATTTATTCTATCTGTATTTTATTATATTTATTATATCTGTATTTTATTAGATTTATTATATCTGTATTTTATTATATTTATTATATCTGTATTTTATTATATTTAATATATCTGTATTTTATTAGATTTATTCTATCTGTATTTTATTATATTTATTATATCTGTATTTTATTAGATTTATTATATCTGTATTTTATTAGATTTATTATATCTGTATTTTATTATATTTAATATATCTGTATTTTACTATATTTATTATATCTGTATTTTATTATATTTTATTATATCTGTATTTTATTATATTTATTATATCTGTATTTTATTAGATTTATTCTATCTGTATTTTATTAGATTTATTCTATCTGTATTTTATTATATTTATTATATCTGTATTTTATTATATTTATTATATCTGTATTTTATTATATTTTATTATATCTGTATTTTATTATATTTATTATATCTGTATTTTATTATATTTATTATATCTGTATTTTATTATATTTATTCTATCTGTATTTTATTAGATTTATTCTATCTGTATTTTATTATATTTATTATATCTGTATTTTATTATATTTAATATATCTGTATTTTACTATATTTATTATATCTGTATTTTATTATATTTAATATATCTGTATTTTACTATATTTATTATATCTGTATTTTATTATATTTATTATATATGTATTTTATTATATTTAATATATCTGTATTTTACTATATTTATTATATCTGTATTTTATTATATTTAATATATCTGTATTTTATTATATTTATTATATCTGTATTTTATTATATTTATTATATCTGTATTTTATTAGATTTATTATATCTGTATTTTATTATATTTATTATATCTGTATTTTATTAGATTTATTATATCTGTATTTTATTAGATTTATTATATCTGTATTTTATTATATTTAATATATCTGTATTTTACTATATTTATTATATCTGTATTTTATTATATTTATTATATCTGTATTTTATTAGATTTATTCTATCTGTATTTTATTATATTTAATATATCTGTATTTTACTATATTTATTATATCTGTATTTTATTATATTTATTATATCTGTATTTTATTAGATTTATTCTATCTGTATTTTATTATATTTATTATATCTGTATTTTATTATATTTAATATATCTGTATTTTACTATATTTATTATATCTGTATTTTATTATATTTATTATATCTGTATTTTATTAGATTTATTATATCTGTATTTTATTATATTTAATATATCTGTATTTTACTATATTTATTATATCTGTATTTTATTATATTTATTATATCTGTATTTTATTAGATTTAATATATCTGTATTTTATTATATTTAATATATCTGTATTTTACTATATTTATTATATCTGTATTTTATTATATTTAATATATCTGTATTTTATTATATTTATTATATCTGTATTTTATTATATTTATTATATCTGTATTTTATTAGATTTATTATATCTGTATTTTATTATATTTATTATATCTGTATTTTATTAGATTTATTATATCTGTATTTTATTAGATTTATTATATCTGTATTTTATTATATTTAATATATCTGTATTTTACTATATTTATTATATCTGTATTTTATTATATTTATTATATCTGTATTTTATTAGATTTATTCTATCTGTATTTTATTATATTTATTATATCTGTATTTTATTATATTTATTATATCTGTATTTTATTATATTTATTATATCTGTATTTTATTATATTTTATTATATCTGTATTTTATTATATTTATTATATCTGTATTTTATTATATTTATTATATCTGTATTTTATTATATTTATTCTATCTGTATTTTATTAGATTTATTCTATCTGTATTTTATTATATTTATTATATCTGTATTTTATTATATTTAATATATCTGTATTTTACTATATTTATTATATGTGTATTTTATTATATTTAATATATCTGTATTTTACTATATTTATTATATCTGTATTTTATTAGATTTATTCTATCTGTATTTTATTATATTTATTATATCTGTATTTTATTATATTTAATATATCTGTATTTTATTATATTTATTATATCTGTATTTTATTAGATTTATTATATCTGTATTTTATTAGATTTATTATATCTGTATTTTATTATATTTAATATATCTGTATTTTACTATATTTATTATATCTGTATTTTATTATATTTATTATATCTGTATTTTATTAGATTTATTCTATCTGTATTTTATTATATTTATTATATCTGTATTTTATTATATTCATTATATCTGTATTTTATTATATTTATTATATCTGTATTTTATTATATTTATTATATCTGTATTTTATTATATTTTATTATATCTGTATTTTATTATATTTATTATATCTGTATTTTATTATATTTTATTATATCTGTATTTTATTATATTTATTATATCTGTATTTTATTATATTTATTATATCTGTATTTTATTATATTTATTATATCTGTATTTTATTATATTTATTATATCTGTATTTTATTATATTTATTATATCTGTATTTTATTATATTTATTCTATCTGTATTTTATTAGATTTATTCTATCTGTATTTTATTATATTTATTATATCTGTATTTTATTATATTTTATTATATCTGTATTTTATTATATTTATTATATCTGTATTTTATTATATTTATTCTATCTGTATTTTATTATATTTATTATATCTGTATTTTATTAGATTTATTATATCTGTATTTTATTATATTTATTATATCTGTATTTTATTATATTTATTATATCTGTATTTTATTATATTTATTATATCTGTATTTTAATATATTTATTATATCTGTATTTTATTATATTTATTATATCTGTATTTTAATATATTTATTATATCTGTATTTTATTATATTTATTATATCTGTATTTTATTATATTTATTCTATCTGTATTTTATTAGATTTATTCTATCTGTATTTTATTATATTTATTATATCTGTATTTTATTATATTTTATTATATCTGTATTTTATTATATTTATTCTATCTGTATTTTATTATATTTATTCTATCTGTATTTTATTAGATTTATTCTATCTGTATTTTATTAGATTTATTCTATCTGTATTTTATTATATTTATTATATCTGTATTTTATTATATTTTATTATATCTGTATTTTATTATATTTATTCTATCTGTATTTTATTATATTTATTCTATCTGTATTTTATTATATTTATTCTATCTGTATTTTATTATATTTATTATATCTGTATTTTATTATATTTATTATATCTGTATTTTATTATATTTATTATATCTGTATTTTATTATATTTATTATATCTGTATTTTATTATATTTATTCTATCTGTATTTTATTATATTTATTATATCTGTATTTTATTATATTTATTATATCTGTATTTTATTATATTTATTATATCTGTATTTTATTATATTTATTATATCTGTATTTTAATATATTTATTATATCTGTATTTTATTATATTTATTATATCTGTATTTTATTATATTTATTATATCTGTATTTTATTATATTTATTATATCTGTATTTTATTATATTTATTATATCTGTATTTTATTATATTTATTATATCTGTATTTTATTATATTTATTATATCTGTATTTTATTATATTTATTATATCTGTATTTTATTAGATTTATTATATCTGTATTTTATTATATTTATTATATCTGTATTTTATTATATTTATTATATCTGTATTTTATTATATTTATTATATCTGTATTTTATTATATTTATTATATCTGTATTTTATTAGATTTATTCTATCTGTATTTCATTATATTTATTATATCTGTATTTTATTATGTTTATTAAATCTGTATTTTATTATATTTATTATATCTGTATTTTATTATATTTTATTATATCTGTATTTTATTATATTTATTATATCTGTATTTTATTATATTTATTATATCTGTATTTTATTATATTTTATTATATCTGTATTTTATTATATTTATTAAATCTGTATTTTATTATATTTATTATATCTGTATTTTATTAGATTTATTATATCTGTATTTTATTATATTTATTATATCTGTATTTTATTATATTTATTATATCTGTATTTTATTAGATTTATTATATCTGTATTTTAATATATTTATTATATCTGTATTTTATTATATTTTATTATATCTGTATTTTATTATATTTATTATATCTGTATTTTATTATATTTATTATATCTGTATTTTATTAGATTTATTATATCTGTATTTTATTATATTTAATATATCTGTATTTTACTATATTTATTATATCTGTATTTTATTAGATTTATTATATCTGTATTTTATTAGATTTATTATATCTGTATTTTATTAGATTTATTATATCTGTATTTTATTAGATTTATTATATCTGTATTTTATTAGATTTATTATATCTGTATTTTATTATATTTATTCTATCTGTATTTCATTATATTTATTATATCTGTATTTTATTATGTTTATTAAATCTGTATTTTATTATATTTATTATATCTGTATTTTATTATATTTATTATATCTGTATTTTATTATATTTATTATATCTGTATTTTATTATATTTTATTATATCTGTATTTTATTATATTTATTATATCTGTATTTCATTATATTTATTATATCTGTATTTTATTAGATTTATTATATCTGTATTTTATTATATTTATTATATCTGTATTTTATTATATTTATTATATCTGTATTTTAATATATTTATTATATCTGTATTTTATTATATTTATTATATCTGTATTTTATTATGTTTATTATATCTGTATTTTATTAGATTTATTATATCTGTATTTTATTAGATTTATTATATCTGTATTTCATTATATTTATTATATCTGTATTTTATTATGTTTATTATATCTGTATTTTATTATATTTTATTATATCTGTATTTTATTATATTTATTATATCTGTATTTTATTATATTTATTATATCTGTATTTTATTAGATTTATTCTATCTGTATTTCATTATATTTATTATATCTGTATTTTATTATGTTTATTAAATCTGTATTTTATTATATTTATTATATCTGTATTTTATTATATTTTATTATATCTGTATTTTATTATATTTATTATATCTGTATTTTATTATATTTATTATATCTGTATTTTATTATATTTTATTATATCTGTATTTTATTATATTTATTATATCTGTATTTTATTATATTTATTATATCTGTATTTTATTAGATTTATTATATCTGTATTTTATTATATTTATTATATCTGTATTTTATTAGATTTATTATATCTGTATTTTATTAGATTTATTATATCTGTATTTTATTATATTTATTCTATCTGTATTTCATTATATTTATTATATCTGTATTTTATTATGTTTATTAAATCTGTATTTTATTATATTTATTATATCTGTATTTTATTATATTTATTATATCTGTATTTTATTATATTTATTATATCTGTATTTTATTATATTTATTATATCTGTATTTTATTATATTTATTCTATCTGTATTTTATTATATTTCTTACAGTTTTCTTCTATCTGTAGTTATTATATTTGATTATATTTTTACTCATTGTTCACTTATTTCCTGTGTGTTTCCAAACCTTTTGAACAGTTCTGTTTCTTGCAGCTGTTTGTGCTTCTTGAATCTGAGTCGAGTCAAACGCTTCTTCTCATCCTGAGCGTTTCACTGAACTGTCGACTTTGTGCTGAACCTGCACATGACAAACAAACTGTCCTGAATCTGGAGTCGGGAAGTAGTTTTGATGAAATGAAAAAGTGACTGTCCAGACTTAAAGACAGAAATACAGCCCCATCCTACAGGAGAAATAATCCTGCTGCTGTTTTCAGGAACACAAATAGATTTGTTGTTTAAAGCCTGATGGTTGAATTGGCAGTGAAAGGACGTATCTGAACTTCTGAGTTCTTCTCTCATGAGCTCCTGTCTCCTCCTCCAGACTGAGCGGCTGTGACCTGTCAGAGAGAAGCTGTGAAGCTCTGTCCTCAGTCCTCAGCTCCCAGTCCTCTAGTCTGACAGTCCTGGACCTCAGTCACAACCACCTGAAGGACTCAGGGCTGAAGATGTTGTGTGTTGGACTGAAGAGTCCTCAGTGTAAACTGGAACAGCTCAGGTCAGAGGGGTTCATATTCTTCACTATTATTACAGAACCTGTTGGTATTTGCATTGGAAAAGAACATTTGATAAAGTCCCATAAAGATCTGGGACTTGTTGTTTGTCTCATTTGGGTTGAATGTTCCTCATGAATGTTCCTGATTCCAATAATCTGTGTCCTCAGACTGTCAGGGTGTCTGCTCTCAGAGGAAGGCTGTGCTTCTCTGGCCTCAGCTCTGAGGTCCAACCCCTCCCATCTGATAGAACTGGACCTCAGCTACAACCATCCAGGAGACACAGGAGTAAAGCTCCTGTGTGCTCTACAGGAGGAGCCCCACTGCACACTGGACACTCTCAGGTATGGGCCCCGCTCACACTGTGGCTCCTGTGAAGCCGTAACTGTACCGTCCACACTAGTATCATAAAGAATCAGCCCATTTGAACAGATTCAACGTTCAGCCTTAATGAGCCACAGTAATGAAACATCTGTGTTCTCCTTCAGACTGGAGCCTGCAGGTGTTCACTGGTTGACAGTTTGCCCCTGGAAGAGTGAGTATCAAATCAATGCAGATACAGTTCTGCATTTTACTCAGCATTTAATACATTAAGAACACATGAAGAGTTTAGTGTCCAGTTTTAGAGTTTTATTATCACTAATCCTCCAACTCTACATCAGGACTAAACCCAGAGCTGTTGTTAAAGCAGATCCTGAACAGTCCAGTGTCAAACATGTCCAACAGTGATCTTCATTCTTCTTCTGGAGACAGTGGATTTAAACCAGTCCCCTGTTCTGCTCTGAGCTGTGCCTCTGCTGTCAGTCCTCCTCATCACGAGAACAACAACAGATCTCACACAAACACTGCAAAACAACAAGCTCCTGAACACAGAGACACATGTGTCAGCACCAGGAGCACCAACCCCATCAGAACTCCTGCTGCTGGAGCTCAGGAGGAGCACCAACCCCATCAGAACTCCTGCTGCTGGAGCTCAGGAGGAGCACCAACCCCATCAGAACTCCTGCTGCTGGAGCTCAGGAGGAGCACCAACCCCATCAGAACTCCTGCTGCTGGAGCTCAGGAGGAGCACCAACCCCATCAGAACTCCTGCTGCTGGAGCTCAGGAGGAGCACCAACCCCATCAGAACTCCTGCTGCTGGAGCTCAGGAGAAGCACCAACCCCATCAGAACTCCTGCTGCTGGAGCTCAGGAGGAGCACCAACCCCATCAGAACTCCTGCTGCTGGAGCTCAGGAGGAGCACCAACCCCATCAGAACTCCTGCTGCTGGAGCTCAGGAGGAGCACCAACCCCATCAGAACTCCTGCTGCTGGAGCTCAGGAGGAGCACCAACCCCATCAGAACTCCTGCTGCTGGAGCTCAGGAGGAGCACCAACCCCATCAGAACTCCTGCTGCTGGAGCTCAGGAGGAGCACCAACCCCATCAGAACTCCTGCTGCTGGAGCTCAGGAGGAGCACCAACCCCATCAGAACTCCTGCTGCTGGAGCTCAGGAGAAGCACCAACCCCATCAGAACTCCTGCTGCTGGAGCTCAGGAGGAGCACCAACCCCATCAGAACTCCTGCTGCTGGAGCTCAGGAGGAGCACCAACCCCATCAGAACTCCTGCTGCTGGAGCTCAGGAGGAGCACCAACCCCATCAGAACTCCTGCTGCTGGAGCTCAGGAGAAGCACCAACACTTTTTACAGTCGAACACAAGTTTATTTGTAGAGCTCAGTTCAGACAGAGTCATTCAAAGAGCTTCACACAAGAAGAAACACATTAAATCACAATCAGCACAAGAGAAAAAATCACAACAGAAATAATCAGGAAATGAACCTTAAAAGAGCAGAAGAAAAACCTGTAGTGATGAACAGAACCAGGACTAAACCAGGACTAAACCAGGACTAAACCAGGACTAAACCAGGACTGAACCAGGACTAAACCAGGACTAAAGCAGGGCTAAACCAGGACTAAACCAGGACTAAACCAGGACTAAACCAGGACTGAACCAGGACTAAAGCAGGGCTAAACCAGGACTAAACCAGGACTGAACCAGGACTAAACCAGGACTGAACCAGGACTAAACCAGGACTAAACCAGGACTGAACCAGGACTAAACCAGGACTAAACCAGGACTGAACCAGGACTAAACCAGGACTGAACCAGGACTAAACCAGGACTAAAGCAGGGCTAAACCAGGACTAAACCAGGACTGAACCAGGACTAAACCAGGACTGAACCAGGACTAAACCAGGACTAAACCAGGACTGAACCAGGACTAAACCAGGACTAAACCAGGACTGAACCAGGACTAAACCAGGACTAAACCAGGACTAAACCAGGACTGAACCAGGACTAAAGCAGGACTGAACTAGGACTAAACCAGGACTAAACCAGGACTAAACCAGGACTAAACCAGGACTAAACCAGGACTAAACCAGGACTAAACAGGTGTGGGGCTGTGAAAGGAAATGTTTTTCCTCCAGTAAATCTGAGCCAAACACAAAAGTGAAGGATGAAGAAATAAAAGAACAAAGACAGAAAAGAGCTGAATCCTGAACGAGTGAAAGTCTTTAAATCCATGGTTCCTGAACAAATGGAGCCGTGTGGTGCAGAATTAAACGTGTGTCTCATGTTGACAGTGGACAGGGGACTAACTGCTGCTGTGTTGTGTCTTCTCTCCATCAGATTTCTGTGATCTCACTCTGGATCCAAACACAGCTCACAGAAAACTCCAACTGTCCGACAACAACAAGAAGGTGACACGTGTGAGACAGAAGCAGCCGTATCCAGATCATCAGGACAGATTTGATCACTGGGAACAGATTCTGTGTTCCTCTGGTCTGACTGGTCTCTGTTACTGGGAGGTCCAGTGGAGTGGAGCGGTTTATATATCAGTGTGTGACAGAAGAATCAGTAGGAAAGGAGGTGGTGTTGACAGTTTGTTTGGAGCCAATGATCAGTCCTGGAGTCTGGACTGTTCTGAAGCTGGTTTCTCTGTTCTTCATAATAACAAACAAACCTTCCTCCCTCAGCCCAGGTCCTCCTCTTCTGGGACAGTGGCAGTGTTTGTGGACTGTCCTGCTCACTCTGTGTCCTTCTACACAGTCTCCTCTGACCAACTGACCCACCTCCACACCTTCAGCACCACATCCACTCACACTCTGATCCCTGGGTTTAGGCTCTGGGCTTATGGCTCCTCAGTGTCTCTGTGCACTCGGACAGACTCACTCTCCTCAGTGTCTCTGTGAGCTCCACAGACTCACTCTCCTCAGTGTCTCTGTGAGCTCCACAGACTCACTCTCCTCAGTGTCTCTGTGAGCTCCACAGATTCACTCTCCTCAGTGTCTCTGTGAGCTCCACAGACTCACTCTCCTCAGTGTCTCTGTGTGCTCCACAGACTCACTCTCCTTAGTGTCTCTGTGAGCTCCACAGACTCACTCTCCTCAGTGTCTCTGTGTGCTCCACAGACTCACTCTCCTCAGTGTCTCTGTGAGCTCCACAGACTCACTCTCCTCAGTGTCTCTGTGAGCTCCACAGACTCACTCTCCTCAGTGTCTCTGTGAGCTCCACAGATTCACTCTCCTCAGTGTCTCTGTGAGCTCCACAGACTCACTCTCCTCAGTGTCTCTGTGAGCTCCACAGACTCACTCTCCTTAGTGTCTCTGTGAGCTCCACAGACTCACTCTCCTCAGTGTCTCTGTGAGCTCCACAGACTCACTCTCCTCAGTGTCTCTGTGTGCTCCACAGACTCACTCTCCTCAGTGTCTCTGTGAGCTCCACAGACTCACTCTCCTCAGTGTCTCTGTGAGCTCCACAGATTCACTCTCCTCAGTGTAAAACAGTCCAAACGTTTTTCACATATTTTTACATCACTGAACAGAAAACGTGTCGTGATACTGTCCTCACACCGAGCACTTCCTCCAGGACGACTCGGAGGAGACAAAGACAGAGAAACCAGCAAATGCTTCTCCCTAAAGTTTTGCCCGTCTCTTTCCGCATTTTTATCCAAATTTCTGTGGTGAATCCGAGCAAACGTGAAGCTTTCGTATACTTTTCCAAATTCAAATATTCACACCTTTGGTGGATTTTTGGCCTGAATCTGGACCAGTGCTGATCGACCTCATGGACCCTAGAAAGGCCCCGTGTTCCTCTTTTAAACAGACGGTACGGCATCCTTCAGCCTGATGACAGCCGAATGGAAGAAGATTTCAGACCATCCCTGAGGAGACCACATGAAGGACCTCATGGCCGGACTCCATGCTCTTCTCTCTGGTCGTATTGAGCACAAATTGTCACAGAAAGGCTCGCTTATCGATCTAACTCCACACATGACTTTAGATCACTCCTGGGTTGTGCTCAGTCTCTGATCTTAGATCCCAGTCTAGGAGAACCCGCACTCATTTGCATATTTTGTATTTAAATGCTGTTTAACTTGCTCAATAAATATTCATAAACCAGTTTTATTTGATCAGTGTGATGTGTTATTCAGATATAAGTCGGTGATATGGAAAAGAACTTTACAAACATTACTGACTGATTAATTAATTAACATCGGTAACTGATGATATTGTATTAATAATATTTCTCAGCATTAGTTGAGTGGCAAAACTCTTAATTAAAGTTCAACTCCGGCACATTTGAAGCTAAAGTCCGTTTCTAGAGGAGGTGGAATTCTGTCAGAAGCCAAAAAATGGCACAGATCAGTGTTTCCTCAGTGGAGATCTCACTGTGACAGAGAGTCTGTCAAGACAACAAACTAGTGTAGTGATGGGGCAAGTTCTGAACTAGTGTAGTGATGGGGGCAAGTTCTGAACTAGTGTAGTGATGGGGGCAAGTTCTGAACTAGTGTAGTGATGGGGGCAAGTTCTGAACTAGTGTAGTGATGGGGCAAGTTCTGAACTAGTGTAGTGATGGGGGCAAGTTCTGAACTAGTGTTGTGATGGGGGCAAGTTCTGAACTAGTGTAGTGATGGGGGCAAGTTCTGAACTAGTGTAGTGACGCAGTACGTTCCGTGTCCCACACGGGACAATAGGACTCTTGACCTGCTGTATGCAAATACAAAGGACGCATACACCTCTGTCCCCCTCCCCCCGCTCGGACATCGGACCATAACATCGTCTATCTGCTCCCCCAATACACACCAAAGGTGCGAAGAGGACCCGCGCAGAAGGTGTCAGTGAAGCGGTGGACTGAAGAGGCCAGTGAGAGTCTGAGGGACTGTTTCCAGACCACAGACTGGAACATGTTCAGCAGCTCTTATGGAGAGGACATCGATGGCCTGACCCACTGCATCACAGACTATATCAACTTCTGCGTGGAGAGCACTGTGCCAACACGGGGGTACGGTGCTTCTCCAATAACCACCCCTGGGTCACTGTCAAGAGATTGAGATCACAAACTAGTGAAATATCTTACAGTTTTACATTAAACCAGTCTCTTCCTATTGAGATTAAATCACCTGAGTCAGCATTTCATTTCTTTTACGTGCGCACGGGGAGATGCCTAGATGTCTGCTGCTACTACAGCCATTCACACCAGACCCTCCTGGCTCCTCCCCCTCTAGCACGGGTTTTTATTTCCTTTAAACAAATTCATCATGTCAGTACAAAGCATAGTCAGAGAATACATAGTTTACAACATAGTGAAGTATATCATGGCTTTGGTTTACATTTGATCAGATAAGTACAAATTTACGATCTGGGAACAGTCCCGCAAGAAGGAAAAGGTCATAAGAGGTCACGCATCTGGTTTCTTAGAGCAGATAGTGCATACCTTTCTCCTAACAAAGACCCTCTGCAAACTGAGACCTCTTTTAACCACATGTACATTTTTAATAACTTCGTCATTATAAGCATTTTATTCTAACATTTTTCCCCCTGTTTATAAAAATTACATCATATAAGATCAGAACATGAGCCTTTTACATCAATAACTTTAGCACATGTCATCATAAAAATGTGTAAAATCGTACACTCGAGGATAATGTTGGCTCTTAGTCATTTCACCTGTGTTTCAGTTTGTCTATTTGTGTTCAAAGTCCAGGTCCGGGCTGTCCTTGTCAGAGTCAAAAGTTAAGGTATCTGTTAAGAAAAGTTGAAACTCCTCATTGTTTAAGGTCATTGTGCTCTGAATAGACTTTTGCATTAGTGCTTTGAAGATTGGAATACAACAACATCCACACACTAGAAGCAAAAGTGCACACATTATTAAGGAGGTTAATATAGTTGCTGCCAATTTCCTGTATCGGCCGAATATATCAAACCAACTGTACCATGAATCAAAATTTCCTCCCTGATCTTTAGCTTGAGCTAATTCCTCTTTGAGGGTGGAAACTCTGTCATGTATTTCAGACCAGTTTCCAGCAGAGTCTGGAATAAAGGTACAACAGTGTTCAGAGCCAAATTTAGTACAGATTCCTCCATCTGATGCAAATAGGAAATCTAGAGAGAGCTGGTGTAACATGAGCATTTCTCTCATGGCTTTGCGCTCTGGGTCATCATGGAGTTGAGTAGTAATATCATCTAGTATACCAGTTATGTTTTCTAACGCCCACCATACATCATTCATTCTATGTCCTAAATAGGCTGCACCATAGTTTGGAAAGAGAGTCATAAAAAAACCCCTTGTGCCACTTATCAGTGGGGTATGGGTGTTAGATTGTTTTGGTGGTGTGTATGCCCTTTTTACCTTATTGTAGTGTGGGTTTTGGTCAGTTGAGACTAATTGGAAAACTGTTGGCTGGAAAGAGGCAGTGCATACCATGGCCCCCCCTTATAGGCTGTGGTTTTCCATCCGGGGACTGGGAGCTCTTTACGACCTTGAGTGCTCCCCACCCACTGGAAACCCCTGTCACATTCTCTGGTCACTGTCATTCCGGGGAACTCAGGTCCCTTTCTAACCTGGACACCTTTCCATATGGTCTGGTTAGTGTTGTCAGTCCACTTAACTGGATCCCTCCAGTCTGAGGCATTTGTCAAATAACCGTCACATAGAGGCAGTTTAACACTCATCTGCATCGACCAGTACCCTACCAGTGCACAAAACATGTCTTTAGCTGAAAGAGGGACAGGTGTAAACACCGGTACCTCATTGGCATGGTGAGGGATAAGGGAACAGATATAACAGTCCTTTGTGATGTTAAGGTGTTGTGCTGTTATGTTCATGAGGTTAAACCATTTATTATTTAGTATGTGATGTACTTGATGTGGATTTATCACTTCTCTACGAGCAAGTATGTATCGTTTATGCATTAATACTTGGGTCAATTCTGTCTTGTCTTTTTTTGTCATTTCAGTCGTAGGATGTGTCACAGTCTCAGAGACAGTGGAGTCGTTGTATTTGTTTTGTGTGACCTGTGTACTCACTACCAAGTCAGTGTGTGTATGTTTGTTATATATCAAAAACATTATTGCTATGTACACCATGAATAAAATTATGACAAATAACACCATATTTAACCATTTTAACTAGGTGTCTTGTGGTTGTTTTACTTCTCTTTTCTCAGACAGTTGCTTCTCCCTTGGGATGAATGGAGCTGTCATCTTTTTCAGTGCCCGAGGGTAAACTTCCTCGTAAGAACACCGTTGGAGTGAACGTAGTTTACCTACTGCTCACTCTTGTAGGTTGACTTGAAGTCCTGGTCTAGGAGTAATCTAGGAGGTCTAGGAGGTCTCTGAAGGCCTGAGTCAGAGATGTCCTGAGTCTAGGAGGTCTTGGAGGTCTAGACGTCCTGCGTCTGGGAGGTCTCGGAGGCTGGGTCTGTCAGGTCCAACTGGTTCCTTAACTTACAGTGTGATTGATGAATCCAGGTGGCTTTGCCCTCGACCTTTACTGCAGTGGGTGTAGCCAAGATGACTCGGTACGGTCCCTCCCACCTTGGACTGGTCCAGTTCTTCCTCTTTAGAGTCTTTATGAACACGTGGTCTCCTGGTTTTGCCGTGTTGCCCTGTAGAGAAATAGTTCCTTCTGGCAGTTTATTGCTGTTTACAACATCTCTTGTTAACAGGGTTTTTCTCATATAGTCAATAAGATCTTGATCTGGTTGATCTGGTTGATCTATTGTCTTTAATTGCAAATCCGGAATAGTATACGGCCTTCCATATAGTATTTCAAATGGGCTCAACGTATGTCCTTCTGCTGGCAAAATATGCATGTTTAGTTTAACTAGTTCAATGCAATCAGGCCATGGTCTGTTGGTTTCCTTCATTGTTTTGACCAACTTGTTTTTTATTGTCCCGTTCGTCCTCTCCACTAGGCCTGCTGACTGTGGGTGATATACACAGTGTCTTTTCAGATCTATGTTAAATCTCTCCCCTATCTTTGTGATGACTTCATTAACAAAATGGGTTCCGTTATCTGATCTTATAACTTTTGGAATGCCAAATGTGGGAATTATGCTCTTGCATATTGCTTTCGCCACCGTTAGTGCATCCGGTTTAGCTGTTGGGAATATTTCCACCCATTTGGAGAATGCGTCTATAATCACTAGACAATACTCTACACCTTTAGATTTCGTTAATTGAATGAAATCCATGTGTAGTGTATGAAAAGGATGTTCTGGATTAGGGAAAGCTCCTCTTTTAGGTCTCAACTGTCCCTGTGCATTATTTTTAATACAGATTAGGCATTGTTTACAAAAAATTTTTGAATATGTATTAAAGCCTATTGTATTATAATGCTTTTCCACCATATCAATCATTCCCCCTGTTGACACGTGGCATGGACTATGTGTCAATCTAGCAGCCCAATTAAATAATGATTTTGGTAGCCATGGTTTATCAGCAGGGCCTACATATAGGTTATTTTTTATTGTAGCTCCTTTCCCTATCCAGGCATCTCTCTCAGATTTGGGAGCATTTTGTTGATAATTTAACAACAAATTTTCGTCTTGATTCGTTATTTCTTCTGAATGTAACATCTGTGTGCTTTGTGCCACAGCTTTAGCTGCGGTATCTGCTAATCTGTTGCCTACCGAGATAGGATCTGTTTTTGATTTGTGTGCTTCACATTTGCAGATGGCTAGCCTTTTAGGTAATTTTATGGCTTCTAAAAGATTTTCTAGTAGGACTTTATGTGCCACTGTTTTGCCGCTGGATGTTTTAAAACCTCTTCTGGCCCATTGTGTACAGAAGTGATGTGTTGATCCATAAGTATATTGACTATCTGTCCATATGGTCAACTCTTCATCTTTGAATAATTTACATGCTTCCGTAACTGCTATTAATTCTGCAGCCTGTGCTGATAAGTTTGAAGGTAGTTTTATTTGTTTTAAAATTTTATCCATAGTAGTAATGGCATATCCTACTTGATTTTGGCCTGTCTTGTTCTTACTTGCAGAGCCATCTACAAATACTATTGCACCTGCATTCAGTGGAGTATCTTGTAAGTCAGGTCGGGGTTTGTGTATTATTTCAGTTTCTTTTATGCAATCGTGTTTCTGCCCATCCTCCGGCAGGGGGAGGAGTGTGGCTGGGTTTAGTGCACTGCACCTCTCTATGGTTAAGTGTGGTTGTGATAATAGCACTGTCATGCACATTAAATGTTGTGCAGGTGACAAAAATGCCATATTGGTTTGCATTAAAAGCGCTGATATGGTATGTGAAACCTTGAGGGTCAGCGGGTGAAACAGAACCACTTCTGCTGACTCCTGTATGGCCATTGCAGCAGCTATCACTGCCTGTACACAAGGTGGTGTGGCTCTGGCTACAGGATCTAATTGTTTTGAGTAATAGGCTACTGGTCTTAGTCTTGAGCCATATTTTTGCATTAACACTGAAGTCATAAACCCATTTCGGGTATCACATGTTTGAATGAAAGGTTTTGTGTAATCAGGAAGTGCCAGTACAGTGGTAGTTGCCAATGCCTGTTTCAATTTACAGAAGGCTGTTTCTGCCTCTGCTGTCCAATGTATATGATCTGTCATTGTCATTGGAGTCTCATAAATTAGATTTTGTAAGGGTCGGACCATTTCTGCGTAATCTACAACCCATGCTCTGCAATAATTACAGAGGCCTAAAAATGACATCATCTGTTTTTTTGTGAGTGGTTTTGGGGCAGCTAAAATGGTTGCTTTCCTGGATTCACAGATGGTTCTGCCCTCTGAAGTGAGATTGTGGCCTAAGTATTTCACTTCTTTTCTCCATAGTTGTAATTTATCACGGCTCACTTTATTGCCTGTTTGGCCTAGGTACTCGAGTAAGGCTAATGTATCTTGTTTGCATTTTTCCTGATCTGCATTCGTCACTAAGATGTCATCTACATAGACAATAATTTGGCTGTCATTTTTTGGGTTAAAACCACTTAGGCAATTTGCAATGTTTTGAGAAAACACTGTGGGAGAAATAGCCAATCCTTGTGGGAGTCGAGCAAAGGTATATTTCTGGCCTTTATAAGTGAATCCAAACCAATCTTGACTCTCTTTTGCAACTGGAATGCTGAAAAAGGCGTTTGCTAAGTCTATAACTGAGAAGAATTTGCTTTCTGGGTTAATAGAATTTAATAAAGTGTGCGGATTAGGCACATTTGGTGTAGTCTGTTGCATTGCATCATTTACTGCACGTAGATCTTGAATCATTCTCCACGAAGTGGAGGGTGGAGCTTTTTTTATTGGAAAAATTGGTGTATTGCATTTAGCCTCTGGGCATGAAACTATTACACCTGCCTTTTTTAAGTCTTCTATTACTGGTTCTATCCCTTTTTCTGCATCTGGCTTTAGGGGATATTGTTTAATTCTTGGCCTAAACTCAGTTTTGCCTGTGATTTTTACAGGTTGGGCACCATGCATTAGACCTACATCTGCTGGGCCTTTGCTCCAAACTTTTTGTGAGATCTGTTCTAAAGCTTCATTCTCTTCTGGAGTTAGCACGAATGTTTCTGCATCTACATGTCACATTTCGCAGTCTATTCCTCCCTCTGTCAAATGTGTCTGTGGTTTTGTTGTCACTCTATAATGTAGTTTTTTCCTTTTCCATCTAGTACTCAGGCTTTTTTCTACACTAGGATCTTCAGTTTCAGTCCAGTCTGTAATTGAACGTACATGTCTCATATTTATTGCATTGTCTCTCCATTCGTCATTTTTCCCTTTTGTCAGTGACACGTGTCTTGTGTATGGGGACTGCATTAGTCTAGTCACAGTTTCAGTTACATTTATGTCACAGAAGGAACACCCATCTTTGGCATAAATGTAAGGTAAGGTCACGCTTTGGGGACCTAATTTGTGCACTTCGTCATTATAGGGTTGGTCTGGTCCTGGGGTGCGTTTGTACCTAAGTGTACAATGTAATTCGTCTCTTTCTTTTCTGTCATACTCCCCCTGTATCATCCCTTCTGCTATCTCTATAAGTGATTTAGCAGTTTGTTGTAGATCCTTCTCTGGGAGATCTAAACTCCACCAATAGTGGAGGGCCCCTGTGCTCTCAACGGGGTGGGCCCCTGTGTAATTCAGGGCATCTGCTTTGATTATCATTAGACGTCCCTCTGGCGTAGGAAGCAATGCTAAACCTAACATTAATATTAGATCTCTGCCTAGGAGGTTATGTGGACATCTTGGTGATAATACTACTTCTAACTGTAGTCTCGGCTCTGCTGCTGTCAAACTAAACCCTATTGGGGTGCTTATTTTTTGGGATTGTATATTGCCATTTGCTGAAATAATTCTTATGGTTTTATTTGAGGGCGTAAATGGCTTTGTGTCTCTCATAACAGTTCTTTCTCCACCTGTGTCTACCAAGAACAACATAGGTTGCCCATTCACATAAATCGTCATTTCTGGTTTTGTCCTGTAATCTATCTCATTAAATAACAGATACATTTCTGCACTTTGGGGATCCTCTTCCTCTCCTGTGTTATTTTGAATCTGTATTTCTGTAGGCATAGGTTTTTCAGCCACATGTATTTCTTTTTGTTTTGTTACTTTCCCTTTTCTTTCTTCCTGACATTTATCCTTGTATTTCTTATCTAGTCATGCTTTACTGGGCTTCTGTCTTTCGTCCTCTTCCTCTCCTTCTTCACTGTCACTATCTCCCCCTCTCAGTTTACAGTTTTTAGCAAAATGTCCTCTCTTGTGGCATATATAACATCTGCCCTCCTGCTTATCTTTTACCTGTTTATCATTTCCTCTGTATCTTTGTTTGGCGTTTTGATATCGTTTTTTTCTTCTTTTTTCTAGGACATATGTCTCTACTCCAGATTCAGAGATAAGCACTTTGTTTGCTTGCTGCATTTTCTTTTTCTGTACTACACCCTCAGCGTGTATTGCATATGTCATAAAATCTGTCAATGTTGCCGTAGGAAAGCCTACGTACGTCTTTTGGAGCCAGTTTTTAATTGGTTCTTTAAGTCCTCCTAATATAGCCATTTTAAGTTGTTGTTGATAAGGCCCATTAACATCTGCATTCTCTGTGATGCCACTGTTTGCTTTAAATACTTCTGTCATTCGGACCTGAAATTCCTGCACCGTTTCCCCATCTTTCTGTTTGGTGTTTTGGATTTTATTATAATCTGCTCTACGCTGAAACTGTGTACGCATCCTAGCGAACACTCCATTTGGATGGTCTAGAACAGGTACTATTTCTGCTGCGGGAATTATGCGTCTTCCATTTCCGTGAGGTTGAGTTGGGTCAAAATCTCCTCTAACTAAAGCCCATTTATGTCCTAAATGCAACATTAGAACCCGTTGACATTCCATTGCATCAAGGCCATATGAATTTATTAAATCTTTTAAGTCTGAAATGCACGTCTCTATGTCAGCTTCAGCTCTAGTAACGCCTTCCAGTGCCTTTTTTATGTCTGCTACAGCCCATGGTCTGTATACCTGTATCGTTGCCCCCTGTGTGTGCGGGTCTGGAAGCGAAATTAAAGGATACCCTTCAGCTATTTCTTCTTCTTTCGTGGGACAATCTATTTGAAGCCATGTTTGGTCTGTGGCATATTTACCTTGACCTGTCATCTCTGTCTTACTTCTGGTACGGTGTGATATAGGAGACGGAAATGGCCAGGGGGGTGGAGCTTTTGTATCATATGCGGGTGGAGGGCTCTGCTGGGCCTCTGGGGCAGTGGGAGGAGCCCAAAATGGGTTTTGGCTGGCTTGTTTTTTTCATACTTCTATTTCTGGAAGTTTTGGATAAAGCCCCAAGGTCCTAAACTCCTCCTTCTTTTCTTTTTCACCCAATTCCTCATTTTCGCCTTGTTCCTCACCACCCTCTGCCTGCTCTGCCTGTAGAGGGCGCCTTTGCACCACTGTGCCATCATCGTCCTCCGGACGAGACACAGCCAATGCAGTTATTTTTTTAGTATTAACATTTTTACGTTTTTTACTTTCTGCTATCCATAGTCTAGCTGTAGTTACCTGTTTACCAGGTGAATATTTTGTCTTTCCTTTAAATTGATCATGAATTGATAAGTTCAGCATTAACTGGCTTAATTTAATTTCATCAAGAGTTCCATCAAAATTATATTTTACTTTCCATTTTTTTAGGAATTTGCAACTCTCTGGATAAATTCGCTTCATATACTCCGAATCTGTTTCTATTTTTACTGTTTTTTCCGCCATGTTGTACTATGTGTCTAGGTCTGCTTACTGTTGATCTACGGGAACCTTCTCTGTGTTTTATGACAAGCTTCTACCACGATGGGCTGTCATAAACTTGGTGTTAATTCACACACCGAGAAGGACACTGGATCAATTTTCAGCACACCATCAACCTATGTCCTTAATGAGATTCAACCTTGATACACCTTAACAGTGTTCAATTTGAATCCCCATTCAACAGTTCATTCAACAGTTCATTCAACAGTTCATTCACACTCTACACTAGATTCATCTCTATGTAGTTCTGTATAACTTCACTCTTTAGAAGTTAAATTTCTGACCTCAGGTGATATAACTGGCTCTGGTTGACCGGGTCCTTCCACGAAGAGGATGCCCAACAGGGGTTGCCGTCGAGAAAAGATGGATTTCTCAGCTCAAGCTGGGTGCGCGCACTCTCCAACCTTTGTCGTTCATCCTCCAGGCAGAAGCACACCGATCCGGCTCGAAGGACCATTTACTGTCAAGAGATTGAGATCACAAACCAGTGAAATATCTTACAGTTTTACATTAAACCAGTCTCTTCCTATTGAGATTAAATCACCTGAGTCAGCATTTCATTTCTTTTACGTGCGCACGGGGAGATGCCTAGATGTCTGCTGCTACTACAGCCATTCACACCAGACCCTCCTGGCTCCTCCCCCTCTAGCACGGGTTTTTATTTCCTTTAAACAAATTCATCATGTCAGTACAAAGCATAGTCAGAGAATACATAGTTTACAACATAGTGAAGTATATCATGGCTTTGGTTTACATTTGATCAGATAAGTACAAATTTACGATCTGGGAACAGTCCCGCAAGAAGGAAAAGGTCATAAGAGGTCACGCATCTGGTTTCTTAGAGCAGATAGTGCATACCTTTCTCCTAACAAAGACCCTCTGCAAACTGAGACCTCTTTTAACCACATGTACATTTTTAATAACTTCATCATTATAAGCATTTTATTCTAACAGTCACTCCTGAGCTTAAAGCCCTCCTGAACCAGAAGAAGAGGGCTTTCAACTCCGGAGATAGAGAGGAGCAGAGAAGGGTCCAGCGGGAGCTCCAGAGGAGAATACGGCAGGCCAAGAAGGACCATGGGAAGAAGATGGAGGAGAAACTGGCCCAGAACAACGTGAGGGGCCAGTTTCCCCCCCCCCCGACTGAAACAGAGGAAATCTGCTGGACCAGATGGAATCTGCCCCAGGCTGCTGAGGAACTGTGCAGACCAGCTCTGTGAGGTCCTCTGCCACATCTTCAACCTGAGCCTCAGCCTGGAGAAGGTTCCTGTCCTGTGGAAGACCTCCTGTGTGGTTCCAGTTCCAAAGACACCACACGCCAGGGAACCAGCCCACTACAGACCAGTCGTCTTGACCTCCCACCTGATGAAGACCCTGGAGAGACTGATCCTCAGCCACCTCCACTCCATGGTGAGCCCCACCCTGGACCTGCTGCAGTTTGCCTATCGGCCCAACATCGGAGTAGAGGACGCCGTCATCTACCTGCTGCAGCGGGCGCTCACCCACCTGGAGACCGCCGGGAGTGCTGTGAGAGTCATGTTCTTTGACTTCTCCAGTGCCTTCAACACCATCAGGCCAGCGCTGCTGAGGGAGAAGCTGGAGGACACCGGAGTGGACGAACACCTGGCTGCCTGGACCATGGACTACCTGACTGACCGACCGCAGTATGTGCAGCTGCGCGGCTGTGAGTCTGAGGTGGTGGTCTGCAGCACGGGGGTCCCCCAGGGAACTGTCCTCTCCCCCTTCCTCTTCACCATATACACCTCGGACTTCACCTACAACACAGACACCTGTCATCTCCAGAAGTTCTCGGACGACTCAGCCATTGTTGGCTGTGTGTCTGAGGGGAATGAGCTGGAGTACCACTCGGTCATCAGAGAGTTTGTGGACTGGTGTGGGCGCAACCACTTGTGACTTAACACCAGCAAGATCAAAGAGATGGTGATGGACTTCAGGAGAAGGACACCCCCTCATGCACCAGTGAACATCCAGGGGCAGGACATTGAGACTGTGGACAGCTTCAAGTACCTGGGTGTTCACCTCAACAATAAACTGGACTGGTCCCATAATTCCAATGCCCTGTACAAGAAGGGCCAGAGTCGCCTCCACCTTCTGAGGAGACTGAGGTCCTTTGGCATATGCAGGCCCCTGCTCAGGACTTTCTATGATTCTGTGGTAGCCTCTGCTCTCCTCTACGCGGTGGTCTGCTGGGCCCCAGGCAGCACTGAACGGGACAGGAAAAGACTGAACAAGCTGGTCAGGAGGGCTGGCTCTGTCCTGGGCTGTCCCCTGGACTCTGTGGAGGAGGTGGCTGAGAGGAGAGTGTTGTCCAAACTTACATCCATCATGGACAACACCTCTCACCCCGGGCACCAGACTGTGGAGGCGCTGAGCAGCTCCTTCAGCGGCCGTCTGAGACTCCCTCAGTGCAGGAAGGAGCTACCGCAGATCATTCATCCCCACCGCAGTCAGACTGTACAACTCCTCTGTGCAATAACCATGTCTGTGCCACTACTGGACTGTGACAACTTGCACTGTTTTTGTGCTTTCTTTATTATATATATATATAGTATTTATATTTCAATTCTCTTTGTAAATTTGTATGTAATAACCTGATAATTTACGATATCAGTATATTTTTGTTTATATTATATTCCTAGGAATGTATTTCATTTCGTCATAACGATGCATTCTAGTGTTCATAATTTTATATGGTTCGTAAAATTAATAATTTGTTAAAAAGGTTTAAATACATTTCAGACAAGAATATAAAAACTGTTTATAAATAAATTCATTGTTGATATTAGTTTAAGAAAAATCCCCTTTTGAAATGTCAGTCACGTGATGACGTAACCATCCATCCATCCATCTTCTTCCGCTTATCCGGGGCCGGGTCGCGGGGGCAGCAGTCTAAGCAGGGGCTCCCAAGCTTCCTTCTCCCCAGCCACTTCCTCCAGCTCCTCCGGACGGACCCCGAGGTGTTCCCAGGCCAGCCGAGAGACATAGTCCCTCCAGCGTGTCCTGGGTCTTCCCCGGGGCCTCCTACCGGTGGGACATGCCCGGAACACCTCCCGAGGGAGGCGTCCAGGAGGCATCCGGACCAGATGCCCAAGCCACCTCAACTGGCTCCTCTCGACGTGGAGGAGCAGCGGCTCTACTCCGAGCTCCTCCCGTGTGACCGAGCTCCTCACCCTATCTCTAAGGGAGCGCCCGGCCACTCTGCGGAGGAAACTCATTTCGGCCGCTTGTATCCGCGATCTTGTCCTTTCGGTCATTACCCAGAGCTCATGACCATAGGTGAGGGTAGGAACGTAAATTGACCGGTAAATCGAGAGCGTCGCCTTTCGGCTCAGCTCCTCTTCACCACAACGGTCCGATACAGCGACTGCATCACTGCCGACGCCGCACCGATCCGCCTGTCAACCTCACGCTCCATCCTCCCCTCACTGTGAACAAGACCCCGAGTTACTTGAACTCCTCCACTTGAGGCAGAGACTCCCCACCCACCCGGAGAGGGCAATCCACCTTTTTCCGGTCGAGAACCATGGCCTCGGATTTGGAACAGCTGATTCTCATCCCGGCCGCTTCACAATCGGCTGCAAACCGCCCCAGTGCTGCAGGTCCTGGCTCGATGGAGCCAACAGGACAACATCATCCGCGAAAAGCAGAGATGAGATCCTGTGGTCCCCGAACTGGACCCCCTCCGGCCCCTGGCTGCGCCTAGAAATTCTGTCCATAAATACAATGAACAGAACCGGTGACAAAGGGCAGCCCTGGCGGAGTCCAACATGCACCGGGAACAGGTCTGACTTACTGCCGGCAATGCGAACACAGCTCCTGCTCCGGTCATACAGGGACCGGACAGCCCTTAGCAGAGGGCCCCGGACCCCATACTCCCGGAGCACCCCCCACAGGGCACCACGAGGGACACGGTCGAATGCCTTCTCCAGGTCCACAAAGCACATGTGGACTGGTTGGGCAAACTCCCATGAACCCTCGAGCACCCGATGGAGGGTGTAGAGCTGGTCCAGTGTTCGACGACCAGGCCGAAAACCACACTGCTCCTCTTGAATCCGAGGTTCGACTATTGGCTCTCTTCTCCAGTCCCCTGGCATAGACTTTACCGGGGAGGCTGAGGAGTGTGATTCCCCTGTAGTTGGAACACACCCTCCGGTCTCCCTTTTTATACAGAGGAACCACCACCCCGGTCTGCCAGTCCAGAGGTACTGTTCCCGACCGCCACGCGATGTTGTAGAGACGTGTCAGCCAAGACAGCCCCACAACACCCAGAGACTTAAGGTACTCAGGACGGATCTCATCCACCCCCGGAGCCTTGCCACCGAGGAGCTTTCCGACCACCTCAGTGACTTCGGCCAGGGTGATGGATGAGTCCGCCTCTGGGTCCCCAGCCTCGGCCTCCTCTTCGGAGGACGTGACGGTGGGATTGAGGAGATCCCCAAAGTATTCCTTCCACCGCCCGACAACATCCTCAGTCGAGGTCAGCAGCTCTCCCCCCGCACTGTAAACAGTGTTGGTGAAGAACTGCTTCCCCCTCCTGAGGCACCGGACGGTTTGCCAGAATTTCCTTGGGGCCGTCCGATAGTCCTCCTCCATGGCCTCCCCGAACTCCTCCCAGACCCGAGTTTTTGCCTCTGCCACCGCCCGGGCTGCAGCACACTTGGCCCGACGGTACCCGTCAGCTGCCTCAGGAGTTCCCCAAGCCAGCAAGCCCTGGTAGGACTCCTTCAGCTTGACGGCATCCCTTACTTCCGGTGTCCACCACCGGGTTCGGGGATTGCCGCCGCGACAGGCACCACAGACCTTACGGCCACAGCTACGAGCAGCCGCGTCGACAATAGAGGCCGAGAACGAAGCCCACTCGGGCTCCATGTCCCCAGCCTCCCCCGGGATCTGGGAGAAGCTCTCCCGGAGGTGTGAGTTGAAGGCCGCACTGACAGAAGGTTCCGCCAGACGTTCCCAGCAGACCCTCACGATACGCTTGGGCCTGCCAGGTCTTTCCGGCTTCCTCCTCCGCCAGCGGACCCAACTCACCACCAGGTGGTGCTCTACAGCTCTGCCCCTCTCTTCACCCGAGTGTCCAAGACACACGGCCGGAGGTCAGATGACACGACAACAAAGTCGATCATCGACCTCCGGCCTAGGGAGTCCTGGTGCCACGTGCACCGATGGACCCCCTTGTGCTCGAACATGGTGTTCGTTATGGACAAACTGTGACTAGCACAGAAGTCCAATAACAGAACACCGCTCGGGTTCAGATCAGGGAGGCCGTTCCTCCCAATCACCCCTCTCCAAGTGTCACTGTCGTTGCCCACATGGGCGTTGAAGTCCCCCAGTAGAACAACGGAGTCCCCGGTCGGTGCACTATCCAGTCCCCCTCCCAGAGACTCCAAGAAGGCCGGGTACTCTGCACTGCTGTTCGGCCCATAGGCCGACACCACAGTGAGAGACCTGTCCCCGACCCGAAGGCGCAGGGACGCGACCCTCTCGTTCACCGGGGTAAACTCCAACACACAGCGGCTGAGCTGTGGGGCAATAAGCAGGCCCACACCTGCTCTCCACGGCCAACGCCAGAGAAATGGAGAGTCCAACCCTCTCAAGGAGTTGGGTTCCAGAGCCCACGCTGTGCGTGGAGGTGAGGCCGACTATATCTAGCCGGTAACGCTCGACCTCCCGCACAAGCTCAGGCTCCTTCCCCCCCAGCGAGGGGACATTCTGTGTCCCTAGAGCTAGTCTCCATGTCCAGAGATCCGGTCGCCGAGGCCCCTGCCTTTGACCGCCGCCCAGATCTCTCCGCACCCGACCCCTATGGCTCCTCTCGTGGGTGGTGGGCCCACCAGAGGGTGGCCCCACGTCGCTCCTTCGGGCTGGGCCCAGCCGGGCCCCATGGGGAAAGGCCCGGCCACCAGGCGCTCGCCGGCGTGCACCCACCCCAGTTCTGGCTCCAGGGTGGGGCCCCGGTGTCGCCATTCCGGGCGACTTAACTGGCCTTTGAAAGGTGATGACGTAACGTCAGAGGAAAAAAAAAAAAAACGGAACGCGCCCGAGGAGCACGAGAACATGAACCGCATGGCGTTGCGCTGAAAAAGGACATTTGTTCAGTAAAAATAAAAAGTAAGGCTTGAAGCCGCATTTCAGCACTCCCGGATTTCTTCCCCTTGTTCCAGAGGATTGCGGCAATCTCGTGGACGATCGAGGGTGTGAGTTTCTTGGTTTTTCCAAGGCCGCTAACTGAAGAGGCTAAGCTAAAGTTGCTATCGCCGTGTCTATCCTACTTAGCTCAGACCCAGACGGGGGAGAGAAGGTGTGGTTCCGGAGGTCCATTCACCTGCGTCGAGGACGGCAGTCTGCAGAGAGGACTCCGTGTGCATATCCACCTACTCTGTGACCGTGAGAAAAGGAGGTTTATTCAGGAAGTTGGTAGGATTTGTCCAAAGGTTTTTCCCCTGAACATATGAGCTCCAACGAGCGCCAGCGTTTCTTATAAAACACTAGAGTGCACTCTTAACAACTCTGAACAACTCTGAACAACTCTGAACAACTCTGAACAACTCTGAACAACTCTGAACAACTCTGAACAACTCTGAACAACTCTGAACAACTCTTAACTCCTCTGAACAACTCTTAACTCCTCTGAACTCCTTGACTCGGATGACTCTTGTACTCACTGGACTTATTTGACCTTTATTTGTGGGGGAATCAAAGAAAGCATTTGTATATTTAATTTTGTTGAACCTTTTATATTTTCAATACAAAAAAGTTAAACCGTATCTACTGTGCTCTCATTTGAACACTGTAAAATCACAACACTATAAGATCAAGGTAAATTTACATTATTTGAATATAATTTGTTAATATTATTCCTGGGACATCTCAGTTAAATTGGTGAGGAGTGAGAAACATATGTTAACCCTTGACAAAAGTTTTATACATTGGAATGTCTCTTTTACTGTTGTACTAATTGGAGTTTAAAATAGATTTGAACTGAATAGTTCAGTCCTTTCTATATTGAGCCGTTGGTCAAAGGGTTACATCTACATATACTTATTCACTTTATATTATTATTTTTATTTCTATTTTTATTATTGTTTATCTTGATTGCATCACACTTTTCCCCCTTTTTTGCACTAAACTGTCCTGGAGCTACTGTGACTGTTGAATTTCTCCACTGTGAGATCAATAAAGTCCCGACTTATCTTATCTTCTCCTATCTTAAACCAGGTCTAAACCAGGACTAAACCAGGACTAAACCAGGTCTAAACAAGGACTGAACCAGGTCTAAACCAGGACTAAACCAGGTCTAAACCAGGACTAAACCAGGTCTAAACAAGGACTGAACCAGGTCTAAACCAGGACTAAACCAGGTCTAAACCAGGACTAAACCAGGTCTAAACAAGGACTGAACCAGGTCTAAACCAGGACTAAACCAGGTCTAAACCAGGACTAAACCAGGTCTAAACAAGGACTGAACCAGGTCTAAACCAGGACTAAACCAGGTCTAAACCAGGACTAAACCAGGTCTAAACAAGGACTGAACCAGGTCTAAACCAGGACTAAACCAGGTCTAAACCAGGACTAAACCAGGTCTAAACAAGGACTGAACCAGGTCTAAACCAGGACTAAACCAGGTCTAAACCAGGACTAAACCAGGTCTAAACAAGGACTGAACCAGGTCTAAACCAGGACTAAACCAGGTCTAAACCAGGACTAAACCAGGACTAAACCAGGTCTAAACAAGGACTGAACCAGGTCTAAACCAGGACTAAACCAGGTCTAAACAAGGACTAAACCAGGTCTAAACCAGGACTAAACCAGGTCTAAACAAGGACTGAACCAGGTCTAAACCAGGACTAAACCAGGTCTAAACCAGGACTAAACCAGGTCTAAACAAGGACTGAACCAGGTCTAAACCAGGACTAAACCAGGTCTAAACCAGGACTAAACCAGGTCTAAACAAGGACTGAACCAGGTCTAAACCAGGACTAAACCAGGTCTAAACCAGGACTAAACCAGGTCTAAACAAGGACTGAACCAGGTCTAAACCAGGACTAAACCAGGTCTAAACCAGGACTAAACCAGGACTAAACCAGGTCTAAACAAGGACTGAACCAGGTCTAAACCAGGACTAAACCAGGTCTAAACCAGGACTAAACCAGGTCTAAACAAGGACTGAACCAGGTCTAAACCAGGACTAAACCAGGTCTAAACCAGGACTAAACCAGGACTAAACCAGGTCTAAACCAGGACTAAACCAGGTCTAAACAAGGACTGAACCAGGTCTAAACCAGGACTAAACCAGGTCTAAACCAGGACTAAACCAGGACTAAACCAGGTCTAAACCAGGACTAAACCAGGTCTAAACCAGGACTAAACCAGGACTAAACCAGGTCTAAACCAGGACTAAACCAGGACTAAACCAGGACTAAACCAGGTCTAAACCAGGACTAAACCAGGACTAAACCAGGTCTAAACAAGGACTGAACCAGGTCTAAACCAGGACTAAACCAGGTCTAAACCAGGACTAAACCAGGTCTAAACAAGGACTGAACCAGGTCTAAACCAGGACTAAACCAGGTCTAAACCAGGACTAAACCAGGACTAAACCAGGTCTAAACCAGGACTAAACCAGGTCTAAACCAGGACTAAACCAGGACTAAACCAGGTCTAAACCAGGACTAAACCAGGACTAAACCAGGTCTAAACCAGGTCTAAACCAGGACTAAACCAGGACTAAACCAGGACTAAACCAGGACTAAACCAGGTCTAAACCAGGACTAAACCAGGACTAAACCAGGTCTAAACAAGGACTGAACCAGGTCTAAACCAGGACTAAACCAGGTCTAAACCAGGACTAAACCAGGACTAAACCAGGTCTAAACCAGGACTAAACCAGGACTAAACCAGGTCTAAACCAGGACTAAACCAGGTCTAAACCAGGACTAAACCAGGACTAAACCAAGTCTGAACCAGGACTAAACCAGGACTACACCAGGACTAAACCAGGTCTAAACCAGGACTACACCAGGGCCAAACCGGACTAAGCCAAGCCTTTGTGTATTTATTATTTGTATTATTATTTATTTGATTTCTTATTTAATTTGTATTATTATTGTTGTTTTTATTTTATAAAACCAAATAAAACTGAATGAAAAGTCATGACCAGTGTTTTTTTATTGATGTTTTTGTCTAGATTTTTTCCTGCTCTAGTCAATAAAGTCAAATAGTTGTGTTATTGAAGCCGACCTGTTCTGCAAAATCCACTTTCCAGAGCTTTTCCAGGGTCGTCAGGGCCTCTTAAAAGTCTTAAAAAGGCCTGAAATTTCACGTTCCTAAATTAAGGCCTTAAGAAGTCTTAAATTCTGTAGTTTTTTTCAGAAAGGTCTTAAATTTCATGAGCCTAAGACAATGGGAAAGCTTAGTTTGTCTTGTTAGAATGTTCTAAATGATTTTTGGCCGTTTGACACCAACGCACACGACTATAAATGAGTGTGAATGAGATCTGATAATAAAAGTATTTGTTGTTCTTTAAAGCAGTGAGTAATGGTCGTCAGCAGAATGGGATCTGGGCTTTTTCTCCTGCATAACGGGGCCGATGTTGGTCTTCATTTTCATTTGAGTGCTCTTAAAAAGGGAAATATACACTGTTTTAATCCCGTTATAGTTGCTTCCTGTCACCATTTACTCACACAAAGTTGTATTTAGAGTGATTTTTGTGTGTTTCAGAGCTCTTTCATCACTTATTTCAAGATGCCGTTTGCAGATCAGCCCTCGTTTTCATCGCTATCGGACTTGTTCCGTTTTTAGTTGTGGTTTGAGGTGAATATTGTGATTTAAAATGTGCAGATTCTAACATAAAGATCCACAGGTGTCGTAGACTATGACTGTACAGCAGAAACAAGCACGATATGGCTTCCTTAAAGGTGAAAACAGAACCAAAAAGTATCACAGTAACATATGAAGCTTATTGATCCTTATGCCCAAAAATCCTATAAGAAATGAAGAGCATTCATTCCTATTGTGAGCAGGAGCTCCTCTCCGGAGACCTTGACTGTAAGTTGGTATGGTGGCGCCCCCTGCTGGTCTCCATGGGGATAGGTGCAAACTGACACACTATACACACACACTATACACACACTATACACACACTATACACACACTATACACACACACACACACTATACACACACATTATACAAACACTATACACACACACACACTATACACACACTATACACACACTGTACACACACTATACACACACACTATACAAACACTATACACACACACACACTATACACACACTATACACACACTGTACACACACTATACACACACTATACACACACACTATACACACACTATACACACACTGTACACACACTATACACACACTATACACACACACTATACACACACTATACACACACACACACTATACACACACACACACACACACTATACACACACACACTATACACACACACACACTATACACACACACACACACTATACACACACACACTACACACACACACACACTATACACACACACTATACACACACACACACTATACAAACACTATACACACACTATACACACACACACTATACAAACACACACACACACACACTATACACACACACTATACACACACACACACTATACAAACACTATACACACACACTATACACACACACTATATACACACTATACACACACACTATACACACACACTATACACAAACACACACTATACACACACTATACACACACACTATACACACACACTATACACACACACACACACACTATACACACACACACACACACTATACAAACACACACACTATACACACACACACACACACTATACAAACACACACACACACACTATACACACACACACTATACACACACACACTATACACACACACACTATACAAACACACACACACACACTATACACACACACACTATACACACACACTATACACACACACACACTATACAAACACACACACACACACTATACACACACACACTATACACACACACACTATACACACACACACTATACAAACACACACACACACACTATACACACACACACACTATACACACACACTATACACACACACACACTATACAAACACACACACACACACTATACACACACACTATACAAACAAACACACACACACACACACACACTATACACACACACACACACACACACACACACTATACACACACACACTATACAAACACACACACACACACTATACACACACACTATACAAACAAACACACACACACACACACACACTATACACACACACACACACACACACACACACACTATACACACACACACACACACACACACTATACACACACACAAACACACACACACTATACACACACACTATACACACACACACTATACACACACACACACACACACACACACACACACACAGAACCTGTCAGACTGGATTCTGTCGCCTCTGAAACTCCAGGAAATAGAAGAGAAAAACAGAAGATTGAAAAGCTCGACATTTGCTCGTGTCCAGACGCGTTTCCTCTGCGCTCGTTCTGCTGTTTCACACACGGTACGACTTTATTCTTTCTACACTGTGTTTGGACTGTTTCTGTTGAGTTAGAAAAGCAGGATTTTCCTTCAGCTTTGCTCCACTTTCTGTCTGAGCCTTAATGAAGAAACCAAGAGCTGCTTTTAGTCGTTCAAACATGGTCGTGTTTGTTTCAGGAGGTGAACTCTTCACTGTGACGTTGTGAGTCGTGTTGGGGAAGTTCCTCTGAAAACTCTGGAGTTAATCATGACTAGTTCCTCGTGACTTTGGGGAGACTTTTCTGCACTTTTGTCTAAATGAATCAAATCTGTGCGTTTGGATTAAAGACGTTTAAATGGAGATAAACACAGGAGCTGCTGAAACGTCTCAAATGATTTTTTCTGGTGTGCAGTGTGAGGCGTTGGTCTGGTGATGTGCTGCTCCAGTCCAAAGGTGTGGCTGTTATTCCTGTGTCTTATTTCCTCAAACTGTGGAGAAAAACACATTCAAACATAAGCAGCTTCTGTGCACATGTGGGACGTGTCGCAGCAGCTTTTGTTCTGCAGCATTTCCCCTTCAGATGCATCATTAGAGTCACTGTGCATTTGTGGAGGAGGAGGAGGAGGAGGAGGAGGAGGAGCGCCTCCTTCAGGACAAATGAGAGTCAGGTTTGTGGAGAGGCAAGCCCACTCACAATAAGGACGCAGCAAGGACGAACCCAAAGGAGAAGAGAAATGTGGATTCAGTTCATTCAGCAAATACTTTTACACGTCGTTCTTGTAAACCATATTTTACACGTCGTTCTTGTAAACCACAGAGTTGAACTCTTCAGTGTTAAAGTTGCACTATTAACTAGAGTTAACGAGAGTTCGATTCCCCTGAAAGTCCGGACTTTATTTCAGGTGTGAATAAAGACGAGAAACTGTGATCTGGACCAAACGAGTCCGTTTCCAAACATAATAATGTGACTGTGTTTAGCAGAGGAACATTTGTGACGTGTTTAAACGTCGCTGTTGTTGAATGTTTTGTGTGTTTTTCCTTTTGAAGCAAATGAACAGAGCATGGATCAGAGAGAGCACAGAGAGGACGGAGCCCCTCCCTCTAAAACCACTCACCCCCCCAAAGCTCAGAGGTACGACACCATCTCTAACTCCACCACTGTTCTCCATGTCAGAGCTCAGACTAAAGCCACTGCTCCACCTGTGTCCACAGACCTGCTCCTGGGACCAGCGCCGAGTCACTCAAGAGTGACGACTCTAAAGATGCATTCATTAACTTTAAAAGAGAAGATGGTCCACAGTAAGTCCCACTCACACCTCCTCATCACGTCAGGACTTTATGTTCACAAACATCTGATCTAATGTGGGTGACGTGGTTTGAATGAAGCTAAAAACACGTCCAGGAGGGTCCACAGTTCACAGAGAATCACATTAAAATCACAATGACACACACAAGTCTGTTCTTTGTTCCAGAATGAAACTTTAAAACGATATAAACTGGATGTTTGGTGCTGAATCTGCCGCACTGAAGCGTCTGGGGTGAAGGCCTCATGAACACTTTGTAGAACCTCCTGAAGTATCTGAGTCAGAACAGTCCCACGTGTTTTACTGTGACTGAAGTGTGTTTTCTTCTGTGTCTCAGGATCCACCAGAAACGTCCTCCGTCTGAACCTGGTCCCAGCTGTGAGTCCCTCAGGAGTCACATGTCTAAGGGAGAACCAATGAACTTCAGGAGTGACCGGTCTATGATTGAACCACATAATTTTGCCACAGAGCCGTGAGTTTTCAAACACATCGATCATAAGACCAACATATAAATAATAAATAAATAATTTTGCATGTTTAATGTGTCTCTGTCACAGAGGGGAGCAGCCGGGTCCTCAGGTCTCCAGTGGTCAGCACCATCAGACACAGCTGGACTCCATATTTAAGGTCTGTCATTCACTAAAGTTTGGAAATGTTCAGATGAACGAGAGCTTGTTCCACACAGATCTGACACTGAGTGCATTTGTGCTGTTTATAATGTGTCTGTTCAGCTTCTGGAGGAGGACATCTTCACTTTGGTCCAGAAGGAGCTGAAGAAGCTCCACAAGGTTCTGAGTACAGATGACCCAGAAGGCTTAGATCCTGTGGAGGATGAGGATGAAGAGCAGAGGAGCTGCAGTGAGGCTGTTCTGAGGATCACACTGAACTTCCTGAGGAGGATGAAGCAGAAGGAGCTGGCTGAGCGTCTGTGGAGCAGTAGGACCATTTAACACATTTAACAAGGTGCTCACAGTCATTTTATCTTCTCTGAGACTCAGGTCTGTGTCTGTGTCTTCATTCAGGGAGTTCTTCTCGAGTTTGTCAGCGTAACCTGAAGTCTGACCTGCAGCAGAAGTCTGAGTGTGTGTTTGAGGGCATCGCTAAAGCAGGAAACTCCACCCTTCTGAATGAGATCTACACAGAGCTCTACATCACAGAGGGAGGGTCTTCAGAGGTCAACCAGGAACATGAGGTCAGACACATGGAAACAGCCTCCAGGACTCCAGGCCCAGCAGAGACGGCCATCACATGTGAAGACATGTTTAAAGGCCCAGCTCACACACATGGAGCCATCAGAACAGTGCTGACAAAGGGAGTGGCTGGCATCGGGAAAACAGTGCTCACTCAGAAGTTCAGTCTGGACTGGGCTAAAGGTGAAGCCAACCAGGACATACAGCTGCTGTTCCCGTTCACTTTCAGAGCGCTCAATGTGCTGAAGGACACAAGCTTCAGCTTGGTGACACTTGTTTGTCACTTCTTTAGTCAAACACCAGCAGATCTCTTCAGCTTTGAAGACCTCCAGGTGCTCTTCATCTTTGACGGTCTGGACGAGTGCAGACCTCCTCTGGACTTCACCAAAACCGAGGTCCTGAGCGACCCCACAGAGTCGGCCTCAGTGCACGTGCTGCTGGTGAACCTCATCAGGGGGAGGCTGCTTCCCTCCGCTCGCCTCTGGATAACCACACGACCCGCCATGCCAATCAGATCCCTGCTGAGTGCGTCTCCATGGTGACAGAGGTCAGAGGGTTCACCGACCCGCAGAAGGAGCAGTACTTCAGGAAGAGGTTCAGAGACCAGGCCGACACAATCATCTCCCACATCAAGACGTCCAGAAGCCTCCACATCATGTGCCACCTGCCGATCTTCTGCTGGATCGCTGCTGCAGTCCTGGAGCACATGTTGAGAAGCAGAGCGAGAGGAGAGCTGCCCAAGACCCTGACTCAGATGTACATCCACTTCCTGGTGGTTCAGGCCAAAGTCCAGAACATCAAGTATGAAGAAGGATCTGAGACAGACCCACACTGGAGTCCAGAGACCAGGAAGATGGTGAAGTCTCTGGGAAAAGTGGCCTTTGAGCAGCTGCAGAAAGGAAACCTGATCTTCTACGAGAGTGACCTGAGCGAGTGTGGGCTGGACGCTGCAGCGGCCTCAGTTTACTCCGGAGTGTTCACACAGGTCTTTAGAGAGGAGCCAGGCCTGTACCAGGACAAGGTCTATTGCTTCATCCATCTGAGTGTGCAGGAGTTTCTGGCTGCTCTTCACGTCCATCAGACCTTCTTCAGCTCTGGGGTCAACCTGCTCTCAGAGAAACAAACATCATCATGGACAAAGGTTTTTAGCAGCAAATCAGTGCAGTTTTACCAGACGGCTGTGGACCAGGCCTTACAGAGTCCAAACGGACACCTGGACCTGCTAATCCGCTTCCTCCTGGGTCTTTCACTGTCCACCAATCAGAGCCTTCTACAAGGTCTGCTGACACAGACAGGAAGTAGCTCCCAGACCAATCAGAAAACAGCTGAGTACATCAAGAAGAAGCTGAGTGAGGATGTGTCTGCAGAGAGGAGCATCAACCTGCTCCACTGTCTGAATGAACTGAATGATCGTTCTCTGGTGGAGCAGGTCCAACAGGTCCTGAGTTCAGGACGTCTGTCTGGAGGTGGACTGTCTCCTGCTCAGTGGTCAGCTCTGGCCTTCATCTTACTGTCATCAGAAGATCTGGAGCAGTTTGATCTGAAGAAGTACTGTGCTTCAGAGGAGGCTCTCCTGAGGCTGCTGCCAGTGGTCAAGGCCTCCAACAAAGCTCTGTGAGTAAACTTTGTTTAACAGAGGACGGTTTGATTCAACTTCTGCATAAACTATGTTTTCTGTCTCCAGACTGAGCGGCTGTGACCTGTCAGAGAGAAGCTGTGAAGCTCTGTCCTCAGTCCTCAGCTCCCAGTCCTCTAGTCTGACAGTCCTGGACCTCAGTCACAACGACCTGAAGGACTCAGGGCTGAAGATGTTGTGTGTTGGACTGAAGAGTCCTCAGTGTAAACTGGAACAGCTCAGGTCAGAGGGGTTCATATTCTTCACTATTATTACAGAACCTGTTGGTATTTGCATTGGAAAAGAACATTTGATAAAGTCCCATAAAGATCTGGGACTTGTTGTTTGTCTCATTTGGGTTGAATGTTCCTCATGAATGTTCCTGATTCCAATAATCTGTGTCCTCAGACTGTCAGGGTGTCTGCTCTCAGAGGAAGGCTGTGCTTCTCTGGCCTCAGCTCTGAGGTCCAACCCCTCCCATCTGATAGAACTGGACCTCAGCTACAACCATCCAGGAGACACAGGAGTAAAGCTCCTGTGTGCTCTACAGGAGGAGCCCCACTGCACACTGGACACTCTCAGGTATGGACCTGCTCCTGCTCCACACTGAACCTCAGAAATGACAGTGGAATGAATAAAAACAGACTTCAGAAGCACCAGAGGCCTGAGCAGCACAGACTGAGGACAGAGTTGGGCTCAAAATAACACATTTTAATGTCACATGGAGTGAAAATGCTCTGAGACAAACTCTGATGTTTCCTTCAGACTGAGACCTGCTGGAGAACGATGGCTGAATCCAATCTGGAGATGTAAGTCTGACTGAACCCATTGAACTCTGGTCACTTTGATCATTTCATTTGTCTCACACAAACAAAGCGTCTGTCAGCGTTTTAGGAGGCGACATTTGTGAGGCTCACAGCGTTTCCTTCTGGAGCGACTCAAACACTGTGGTGATGTGGAGAGGGAGAGTTTCAGGAGAAACATCTGGACACTTTTTACAGTCGAACACAAGTTTATTTGTAGAGCTCAGTTCAGACAGAGTCATTCAAAGAGCTTCACACAAGAAGAAACACATTAAATCACAATCAGCACAAGAGAAAAAATCACAACACAAATAATCAGGAAATGAACCTGAAAAGAGCAGAAGAAAAACCTGTAGTGATGAACAGAACCAGGACTAAACCAGGACTAAACCAGGACTAAACCAGGACTAAACCAGGACTAAACCAGGACTAAACCAGGACTAAACCAGGACTGAACCAGGACTAAACCAGGACTAAACCAGGACTAAACCAGGACTAAACCAGGACTAAACCAGGACTAAACCAGGACTGAACCAGGACTAAACCAGGACTAAACCAGGACTGAACCAGGACTAAACCAGGACTAAACCAGGACTAAACCAGGACTAAACCAGGACTGAACCAGGACTAAACCAGGACTAAACCAGGACTAAACCAGGACTAAACCAGGACTGAACCAGGACTAAACCAGGACTAAACCAGGACTAAACCAGGACTAAACCAGGACTGAACCAGGACTAAACCAGGACTAAACCAGGACTAAACCAGGACTAAACCAGGACTGAACCAGGACTGAACCAGGACTAAACCAGGACTGAACCAGGACTGAACCAGGACTAAACCAGGACTAAACCAGGACTGAACCAGGACTAAACCAGGACTAAACCAGGACTAAACCAGGACTAAACCAGGACTAAACCAGGACTGAAGCAGGACTAAACCAGGACTAAACCAGGACTAAACCAGGACTAAACCAGGACTAAACCAGGACTGAACCAGGACTAAACCAGGACTAAACCAGGACTAAACCAGGACTAAACCAGGACTAAACCAGGACTGAACCAGGACTGAACCAGGACTAAACCAGGACTGAACCAGGACTGAACCAGGACTAAACCAGGACTAAACCAGGACTAAACCAGGACTGAACCAGGACTAAACCAGGACTAAACCAGGACTAAACCAGGACTAAACCAGGACTAAACCAGGACTGAAGCAGGACTAAACCAGGACTAAACCAGGACTAAACCAGGACTAAACCAGGACTAAACCAGGACTAAACCAGGACTGAACCAGGACTAAACCAGGACTAAACCAGGACTGAACCAGGAGTAAACCAGGACTAAACCAGGACTAAACCAGGACTGAACCAGGACTAAACCAGGACTAAACCAGGACTAAACCAGGACTAAACCAGGACTGAACCAGGACTAAACCAGGACTAAACCAGGACTAAACCAGGACTGAACCAGGAGTAAACCAGGACTAAACCAGGACTAAACCAGGACTGAACCAGGACTAAACCAGGACTGAACCAGTACTGAACCAGGACTAAACCAGGACTGAACCAGGACTGAACCAGACTAAACCAGGACTAAACCAGGACTGAACCAGGACTGAACCAGGAATGAACCAGGACTAAACCAGGACTGAACCGGGACTAAACCGGTACTGAACCAGACTAAACCAGGACTGAACCAGGTCTAAACCAGGACTAAACCAGGACTAAACCAGGACTAAACCAGGACTAAACCAGGAATGAACCAGGACTAAACCAGGACTGAACCAGGACTGAACCAGGACTAAACCAGGACTAAACCAGGACTAAAGAAGGACTAAACCAGGACTAAACCAGGACTAAACCAGGACTAAATCAGGACTGAACCAGGACTGAACCAGGAATGAACCAGGACTAAACCAGGACTGAACCGGGACTAAACCAGGACTAAACCAGGACTAAACCAGGTCTAAACCAGGACTAAACCAGGAATGAACCAGGACTAAACCAGGACTGAACCGGGACTAAACCGGGACTGAACCAGGACTGAACCAGACTAAACCAGGACTAAACCAGGATTGAACCAGGTCTAAACCAGGACTAAACCAGGACTAAACCAGGACTAAACCAGGACTAAACCAGGAATGAACCAGGACTAAACCAGGACTGAACCGGGACTAAACCGGGACTGAACCAGGACTGAACCAGGACTAAACCAGGACTAAACCAGGACTAAAGAAGGACTAAACCAGGACTAAACCAGGACTAAACCAGGACTGAACCAGGACTAAACCAGGAGTAAACCAGGACTAAACCAGGACTAAAGAAGGACTAAACCAGGACTAAAGAAGGACTGAACCAGGACTAAACCAGGACTAAAGAAGGACTGAACCAGGACTAAACCAGGACTAAAGAAGGACTAAACCAGGACTAAACCAGGACTGAACCAGGACTAAACCAGGACTAAACCAGGACTAAAGAAGGACTGAACCAGGACTAAACCAGGACTAAACCAGGACTAAAGAAGGACTAAACCAGGACTAAACCAGGACTAAACCAGGACCAAACCAGGACTAAACCAGGACTAAACCAGGACTAAACCAGGACTGAACCAGGACTAAACCAGGACTAAACCAGGACTAAACCAGGACTAAACCAGGACTGAACCAGGACTAAACCAGGACTAAACCAGTAAATCTGAGCCAAACACAAAAGTGAAGGATGAAGAAATAAAAGAACAAAGACAGAAAAGAGCTGAATCCTGAACGAGTGAAAGTCTTTAAATCCATGGTTCCTGAACAAATGGAGCCATGTGGTGCAGAATTAAACGTGTGTCTCATGTTGACAGTGGACAGGGGACTAACTGCTGCTGTGTTGTGTCTTCTCTCCATCAGATTTCTGTGATCTCACTCTGGATCCAAACACAGCTCACAGAAAACTCCAACTGTCCGACAACAACAAGAAGGTGACACATGTGGAAGAGGAGCAGCCGTATCCAGATCATCAGGACAGATTTGAGCTCCACCCTCAGATTCTGTGTTCCTCTGGTCTGACTGGTCTCTGTTACTGGGAGGTCCAGTGGAGTGGAGTGGTTTATATATCAGTGTGTGACAGAAGAATCAGAAGGAAAGGAGACGGTGATGACAGTTTGTTTGGACACAATGATCAGTCCTGGAGTCTGTACTGTTCTGAAGATGGTTTCTATGTTCTTCATAATAACAAACGAACCCGCCTCCCTCAGCCCTGGTCCTCCTCTTCTGGGACAGTGGCAGTGTTTGTGGACTGTCCTGCTCACTCTGTGTCCTTCTACACAGTCTCCTCTAACCAACTGACCCACCTCCACACCTTCAGCACCACATCCACTCACACTCTGATCCCTGGGTTTAGGCTCTTTTATGACTCCTCAGTGTCTCTGTGCACTCGGACAGACTCACTCTCCTCAGTGTCTCTGTGAGCTCCACAGACTCACTCTCCTCAGTGTCTCTGTGAGCTCCACAGACTCACTCTCCTCAGTGTCTCTGTGAGCTCCACAGACTCACTCTCCTCAGTGTCTCTGTGAGCTCCACAGACTCACTCTCCTCAGTGTCTCTGTGAGCTCCACAGACTCACTCTCCTCAGTGTCTCTGTGGGCTCCACAGATTCACTCTCCTCAGTGTCTCTGTGAGCTCCACAGATTCACTCTCCTCAGTGTCTCTCTGAGCTCCACAGACTCACTCTCCTCAGTGTCTCTGTGAGCTCTACAGACTCACTCTCCTCAGTGTCTCTGTGAGCTCCACAGACTCACTCTCCTCAGTGTCTCTGTGAGCTCCACAGACTCACTCTCCTCAGTGTCTCTGTGAGCTCCACAGACTCACTCTCCTCAGTGTCTCTGTGAGCTCCACAGACTCACTCTCCTCAGTGTCTCTGTGAGCTCCACAGACTCACTCTCCTCAGTGTCTCTGTGAGCTCCACAGATTCACTCTCCTCAGTGTAAAACAGTACAAACGTTTTTCACATATTTTTACATCACTGAACAGAAAACGTGTCGTGATACTGTCCTCACACCGAGCACTTCCTCCAGGACGACTCAGAGGAGACAAAGACAGAGAAACCAGCAAATGCTTCTCCCTAAAGTTTTGCCCGTCTCTTTCCGCATTTTTATCCACATTTCTGTGGTGAATCCGAGCAAACGTGAAGCTTTCGTATACTTTTCCAAATTCAAATATTCACACCTTTGATGGATTTTTGGCCTGAGTCTGGACCAGTGCTGATCGACCTCATGGACCCTAGAAAGGCCCCGTGTTCCTCTTTTAAACAGACGGTACGGCATCCTTCAGCCTGATGACAGCCGAGTGGAAGAAGATTTCAGACCATCCCTGAGGAGACCACATGAAGGACCTCATGGCCGGACTCCACGCTCTTCTCTCTGGTCGTATTGAGCACAAATTGTCACAGAAAGGCTCGCTTATCGATCTAACTCCACACATGACTTTAGATCACTCCTGGGTTGTGCTCAGTCTCTGATCTTAGATCCCAGTCTAGGAGAACCCGCACTCATTTGCATATTTTGTATTTAAATGCTGTTTAACTTGCTCAATAAATATTCATAAACCAGTTTTATTTGATCAGTGTGATGTGTTATTCAGATATAAGTCGGTGATATGGAAAAGAACTTTACAAACATTACTGACTGATTAATTAATTAACATCGGTAACTGATGATATTGTATTAATAATATTTCTCAGCATTAGTTGAGTGGCAAAACTCTTAATTAAAGTTTAACTCCGGCACATTTGAAGCTAAAGTCCGTTTCTAGAGGAGGTGGAATTCTGTCAGAAGCCAAAAAACGGCACAGATCAGAGTTTCCTCAGTGGAGATCTCACTGTGACAGAGTCTGTCAAGGCAACAAACTAGTGTAGTGATGGGGGCAAGTTCTGAACTAGTGTAGAGATGGGGGCAAGTTCTGAACTAGTGTAGTGATGGGGGCAAGTTCTGAACTAGTGTAGTGATGGGGGCAAGTTCTGAACTAGTGTAGTGATGGGGCAAGTTCTGAACTAGTGTAGTGATGGGGGCAAGTTCTGAACTAGTGTAGTGATGGGGGCAAGTTCTGAACTAGTGTAGTGATGGGGGCAAGTTCTGAACTAGTGTAGTGATGGGGGCAAGTTCTGAACTAGTGTAGTGATGGGGGCAAGTTCTGAACTAGTGTAGTGATGGGGGCAAGTTCTGAACTAGTGTAGAGATGGGGGCAAGTTCTGAACTAGTGTAGTGATGGGGGCAAGTTCTGAACTAGTGTAGTGATGGGGGCAAGTTCTGAACTAGTGTAGTGATGGGGCAAGTTCTGAACTAGTGTAGTGATGGGGGCAAGTTCTGAACTACTGTAGTGATGGGGCAAGTTCTGAACTAGTGTAGTGATGGGGCAAGTTCTGAACTAGTGTAGAGATGGGGGCAAGTTCTGAACTAGTGTAGTGATGGGGCAAGTTCTGAACTAGTGTAGAGATGGGGGCAAGTTCTGAACTAGTGTAGTGATGGGGGCAAGTTCTGAACTAGTGCAGTGATGGGGGCAAGTTCTGAACTAGTGTAGTGATGGGGGCAAGTTCTGAACTAGTGTAGTGATGGGGGCAAGTTCTGAACTAGTGTAGTGCTGGGGCAAGTTCTGAACTAGTGTAGTGATGGGGGCAAGTTCTGAACTAGTGTAGTGATGGGGGCAAGTTCTGAACTAGTGTAGTGATGGGGGCAAGTTCTGAACTACTGTAGTGATGGGGGCAAGTTCTGAACTAGTGTAGTGATGGGGGTTTAGTCCTGGTTTAGTCCTGGTTTAGACCTGGTTTAGACCTGGTTTAGTCCTGGTTTAGTCCTGGTTTAGACCTGGTTTAGTCCTGGTTTAATCCTGGTTTAGTCCTGGTTTAGACCTGGTTTAGACCTGGTTTAGTCCTGGTTTAGTCCTGGTTTAGTCCTGGTTTAGACCTGGTTTAGTCCTGGTTTAGTCCTGGTTTAGTCCTGGTTTAGTCCTGGTTTAGTTCTGGTTTAACATCTAGTGCTCCGTAATTGGTGGTCTAAGCCTCTCTCTCTCTGTAGTTTCAGCCTGTAGTTTCAGCCTGTAGTTTCAGCCTGATGTAGCCTAGCCTAGCATCATGGCTAAAACTCTCGCCCTTTCCTGTTCTAGTTGCCACATGTGGAGTGAGAGCCCTGGCTTATTTGATAGTGACAGGGACAGTTGTGCTAAGTGCAGCGTAGTGGCCGTCCTCGAGGCCAGGGTTACAGAGTTAGAAACGCCGATCCGCTCATTGGAGGCGCTGAAGCCGAGTTATAGTCAGGCAGTAGCAGGGACCCCGGACCCCATTAGCATGAGCACAGCTAACGAGAGCAGCCCCCCGGTGCATCCCGTGCAGCCGGGACCAGAACAGGACAGGTTTGTGACAGTTAGACGCAGGCGCAGGGCTGAGAGTAGGACTGCAGATCAGGGACACAGGGCTGAGAGTAGGACTGCAGATCAGGGACACAGGGCTGAGAGTAGGACTGCAGACCAGGGACACAGGGCTGAGAGTAGGACTGCAGATCAGGGACACAGGGCTGAGAGTAGGACTGCAGATCAGGGACACAGGGCTGAGAGTAGGACTGCAGATCAGGGACACAGGGCTGAGAGTAGGACTGCAGATCAGGGACACAGGGCTGAGAGTAGGACTGCAGGAGACCAGGGACACAGGGCTGAGAGTAGGACTGCAGATCAGGGACACAGGGCTGAGAGTAGGACTGCAGATCAGGGACACAGGGCTGAGAGTAGGACTGCAGATCAGGGACACAGGGCTGAGAGTAGGACTGCAGATCAGGGACACAGGGCTGAGAGTAGGACTGCAGATCAGGGACACAGGGCTGAGAGTAGGACTGCAGACCAGGGACACAGGGCTGAGAGTAGGACTGCAGGAGATCAGGGACACAGGGCTGAGAGTAAGACTGCAGATCAGGGACACAGGGCTGAGAGTAGGACTGCAGATCAGGGACACAGGGCTGAGAGTAGGACTGCAGACCAGGGACACAGGGCTGAGAGTAGGACTGCAGATCAGGGACACAGGGCTGAGAGTAGGACTGCAGATCAGGGACACAGGGCTGAGAGTAGGACTGCAGATCAGGGACACAGGGCTGAGAGTAGGACTGCAGATCAGGGACACAGGGCTGAGAGTAGGACTGCAGGAGACCAGGGACACAGGGCTGAGAGTAGGACTGCAGATCAGGGACACAGGGCTGAGAGTAGGACTGCAGATCAGGGACACAGGGCTGAGAGTAGGACTGCAGATCAGGGACACAGGGCTGAGAGTAGGACTGCAGATCAGGGACACAGGGCTGAGAGTAGGACTGCAGACCAGGGACACAGGGCTGAGAGTAGGACTGCAGGAGATCAGGGACACAGGGCTGAGAGTAAGACTGCAGATCAGGGACACAGGGCTGAGAGTAGGACTGCAGATCAGGGACACAGGGCTGAGAGTAGGACTGCAGACCAGGGACACAGGGCTGAGAGTAGGACTGCAGATCAGGGACACAGGGCTGAGAGTAGGACTGTAGATCAGGGACACAGGGCTGAGAGTAGGACTGCAGACCAGGGACACAGGGCTGAGAGTAGGACTGCAGATCAGGGACACAGGGCTGAGAGTAGGACTGCAGACCAGGGACACAGGGCTGAGAGTAGGACTGCAGGAGACCAGGGACACAGGGCTGAGAGTAGGACTGCAGGAGACCAGGGACACAGGGCTGAGAGTAGGACTGCAGACCAGGGACACAGGGCTGAGAGTAGGACTGCAGGAGACCAGTAGGGAGCTTCCCGTCCAGAACAGGTTCTCCCCCCTGAGCTGGACGCGGGACACTCTAGTCATAGGGAGCTCCATAGTCAGGGACGTGGAACTGCCTGCAGCTTCCACACGGTGTTACCCTGGAGCCAGACTGGGTGACATCGAGGGGAATCTTAGGCTTTTAAAGAGAAGTAAGAACAGGTACCGCCGGATCGTTATACACGCGGGGGGTAACGATACTCGGCGCGGTCAGTCAGAGGTGCTGAAGTTGCAGATAGCGGCAGTTTGTGATTTGGCTAAGTCGATGTCGGAGTCCGTGTACTTCTCTGGCCCCTTCCAAATTATGCCAATTGTGAAATGTTCAGCCGCTTTTCAGCCGTCAACCAGTGGTTGTCCAATTGGTGCCCGCAGAATGGTGTCGTCTTCATAGACACTGGAGGGCATTTGAGGGGAAGCCCAGGCTTATACGTAGCGACGGCATCCATCCCACAGCGGCTGGCTCCTCCCTGTTAGCTCAGAATATGATCACTAGCCTTAGATGACCATCAGGTAAGACTAGCACACAGAATAGCTCAGGGAGTGTCAGTGACGCTAGGGAGCAGAGTAGACTAGTGAGGCACTGCTCTGTTAGCGAGAACAGCTCCAAACAGGCTGAGACTGTGTGTGCCCCACGTACAGGGGCCTCCTCTGACCCCACGTACAGGGGCCTCCTCTGAGCCTCCCTGCATGAACAATTCTCCCAGACCGGCTGAGGCTGTGTATGTCCCACGCACAAAAAGCACAAATAAAACACAGCTAAACTCTGACAGGAAAGGGATCAGATCTCCTAACTTAATAAAAATAAATACATGTGTCGCAAATAAACAAAATGATAAGTGTGTAAAATGTGGACTGCTAAACATCAGGTCCCTCTCCTCTAAATCTCTTTTAATAAATGAATTGACTTCCGGTTGTGTGCGTGGAGGCCTGCGCCACAAGGAGCGGGATTTTTCTACATTTTTGCCAGATATCACTGTAATTTCACTGTGATCACTGTGAATTATTGTACTTTATTGTACATTGTTGGACTTTTTTTGGAGTTTTGCTTTGTGTCGTGTTGGTGGCCGGTGTCGCTGCTCTGCCCGGACCCGTGATTTTCGGGGTCGCAGCTGGACAAACTTACTGAACACAAAATAAACTTTCACAAAAAATGCCACCAAAGAAAGCAGCAGCGGTGGAGGACCCTGACGACCTCAAAAGATCTTTTTTTTTTTTTGAAACATTTCTTTATTAAGATTTTGTTCTTTATACAAACACACAGCAACCCCAAGGCACAAACTGAAGTGATATAAAAAGTCTCCCCTGAAAGCATCAGCTCCGTTGAAGTATTCACCTAAAGTCTCATGAACACAGTAAGTCCATATTATGTAGTCCAGAAACAACCCAAACATATGTTCCAGGACATATGTCACGCCCATTGGTGTCTCGGCCACAATAGAATACACACAGACAAAAACAATCAGTGAAGTACTGCTGAGCTTATGGATTCCTTATGGGGGAGAAAAGAAAGTACATACATACATAAAATAAAACCAAATAAAATAGAATAAAAAATAATAGAATAATAACAGATAATAAATAAATAACAATAAATTAAAAGTTTCCAGGCCTCTACTTCAATATTATTATTCTCAAGAAAGTGACAAAATATGTCCCAGATCCTCCAAAACTTGTCTAACTTGCCTTTTGTGGTATAACTTATTCTCTCCAGAGCAAAATAGAAACACATTCCCTTCAGCCACTGTGCCAAAACACAGGACACTTCTGTTTTCCATTCCTTGGCCAGACAGCGTTTAGCCTCCAAAAAACAAATATTTAGCAAATGTTGTACATTATTAGAGGGGGTGAAGTCTTCTGGACAGATGTGCAGTCGGCATAGTTTTGGTTTAAGGGGCACCTCTTCCTCAATTATCTGACGAGCAACTTCTAACACTTCCAAAATGATAAGGATAATGGACACTCCCACATACAGTGAAATAAAGACCCTTTGTCGTGTTTACATTTAAAACAAGTGTCTGGAATGTTGGGATTAAATGGGTGGAGCTTGGCTGGGGTGATGCATCACCTATTTAACCATTTGTATTGTAGTCATTTAGAGTTCGTGTTTATGGTTTGTGACTGAGCCAAAGTATATGCTTTAGACCACTCTTCCTCTGTGATATTCTCCTGTAAGTCTGTCTTCCAAGCATGAAGGATATTATTTGATGATTCTGACGATTTACTTACCAGGAGGTTATACAATAAAGAGACCTGTCCTCTGCAGTGTAAGAAATGGAGAATAATTTTTTCTAAAGTAGAAAGAGGGGGCAGTTGTGAGCTGTAACCTTGGCTGCTCCAGATAAAGCTTCTCAGTTGCAAATATTTAAAGAAATGTTTGGAAGGAATTGTGTACTTCGATTTAAGTTCTTCAAATGACATAAAAACAGACCTCTCATCGTATAGATCAGAAACCTTAGCCACACCTTGAGATGACCAGATTTTAAATCCTGAGTCAGAGCTACCAGGCTGAAAGGCATTGTTACCATAAATGGGGGAAAACTGTGATAATGTGTGTGGAAGTTCAGCTAAGTGAGCACACACTTTAAACCAGACTGAAATTGTGTTTTTAAGGTAAGGAGTTTTTGTCTTGCTAGTTAGTATGTTCTTACTGGCAGAATACATATACAAGTTTGGGGGGATATTAATTTGATGGGATTCTATTGAAATCCAGGATGGAGGATTATTGTTTTCAAAACAGAACATCCCTGCCCTAATTTGAGCTGCCCAGTAATACCACTCAAGGTTTGGAAGCTGCAATCCACCTCTGTCATATGGTAGATACAAAAGTGATAGCCTGAGCCTGGGGCACCTATTGTTCCAAATGAAGTTAGAAAAAAGCTTTCGTAGTGAAGAAAAAAAGGATGATGGTAGTGCAAGTGGGATTGATTGGAATAGATATAAAAACTTAATATTGACATCTTAAGAACATTCACTCGTCCAGTCATAGAAATAGAGAGTTTTGTCCATCTGTTCACAAGCTGAGTGACCTTCTCCACAATGGGATTATAGTTGTCAGGAACAATCTTATCAACGTGTGGAGAAATCTTAATGCCCAAATAGGTGAAGCCTTTTGGGGAAATCAGAAAAGGACAGTATATTGAAGGGTTTTGTGCCTCATTTTCATTCATGAACATTATTGCTGATTTAGTATCATTAATCTTATAACCTGCAAATGAACCAAATAGTTTAATCAGTTCCTGTAGAGCAGGTAAAGTATGTTTCAAATGAGAACAAAATAAAAGAATATCATCTGCGTAAAGTGCTATACGATGTTCTACATCTCCGACCTTTATGCCCTCTAATTTAGGGTCTTTACGGATGGCCATAGCCAGTGGTTCAACAGCCAGGGTAAATAGCAATGGAGATGAAGGGCAGCCTTGTCTTGTACCCCGCAACAGATGGAAAGGCTGGGAAGTCAGTCCATTGGTTAAAACCATGGCCTGTGGATCAGTATATATTAGTTTAATCCAACTAAGAAATTCCCCCTTAATACCATATCTTTGCAAAACTTCAAATAGGTACTGATACGCCACCCTATCAAAAGCCTTCTCGGCATCTAAAGACAAAATGGCAGTGTCATTACAACCAGATTTTTCAAAGAGTATATTAAGCACTCTTCGTATATGATGAAAACCTTGTCTTCCTTGAACAAAACCATTGTGGTCAGGATGGACCATCTGTGGTAAGAGTGTTTCCAGTCGACTAGCCAACACTTTACAGAGGATTTTAAGATCATTGTTAAGAAGTGATATTGGCCTATATGATGTACACAGGGTAGAAGGTTTTCCTGGTTTTAATAACAAAGAGATCTCTGCCATGGTAAGAGATGGGGGGAGGGAACTCTTATACAAAGATTCATTATACATATCTAATAAGGGAGTTATTAGTTTATCCTTAAATATTTGATACATTTCGATGGGAATTCCATCAGGTCCAGGACTTTTCCCTCCCTTCATGTTAGAAGTGGCCAGGGATATCTCCTCAGCAGTTAGTTTGAAGTCCAGAGATTTTACAGAGTCGTCGTCCAGAGTTGCAAAACTTAACGAGTCTAAGAATTCCTTTTGTGTTGTAATAGTTGTAGATGAACAGTCTGTGTAATATAGTTCTTCATCAAATTTCTTGAAAGTTCTGTTAATTTCCTGTGGGTCACTAGTTTCCAAACCCTCATCAGTTTTAATTGTATTGATTGCTCTCTCAGTTTCCAACTGCTTAATACGCCAGGCTAAAAGTTTGCTGGCTTTTTCACCTTGCTCATAGTAAGATTGTTTCAATTTCATTAGGCTTTTGGTTGCCTTGTTTAGTGACAGAACATTATATTTAGCTCTGTGTTCATTCAGTTCTTTAAATAACTCTTCAGAGGGATTTTTAAAATAATCTGTTTGAATGTTATTTATCTTTTGTTTTAATTGTTCCATCTCTTTCTTCCATCTTTTATGTTTGTAGCTAGTGTAGCTAATCATCTGACCCCTCAGATAGGCTTTGAAGGCATCCCATCGTACAGCAGCAGATATCTGATGAGTATTAATTTCAAAGTAACAATCAATTTGTGCTCCAATACATTGTAAAAAGTCTGGATCCTTTAGCCAGAATGATTGGAGACGCCATCTAGTGGGCCTAAGAAAAGCTTTGGGTGTAGTTAAATTAAATGAAACAGAGGCGTGATCCGAAATTACTATACTATCATACCAGCTATCTACAATTATATGCGACAAGTTGGCAGAGACTAAAAAGAAATCAATTCTAGAAAACGTCTGACAAGTGCTTGAATAGCAAGAAAATGTTAGCTTATCAGGATGGTCTTTTCTCCATATGTCAATCAAATTAAATTCTTTAATAAAATGAAACCTCTCCTTTCTGGTCTGAGTATGGGAGGCATCAACCCCTGTAGATCGGTCCTTTTCAGGTTGGAGAACACAATTAAAATCCCCACCTATAATATAACTACCAGGTAATTCCGCCAAGGTTAAGAACAGGTGTCTGAAAAATGAAGGGTTATCGTCATTGGGGCCATATAAGTTGACTAGATTTAGTTTTGTTGATAGAATTTCACACTGAATGATAATATATCTACCAAGTTTATCTTCAACCATATTAATAAGTGGAAAAGGCACAGACTTATGAATCAGAGTTATTACCCCGCGTGAGTGTGAACTAAATGAAGCAGAAAAGACATGGCCAGGCCATCGCCTCCTAACTCTAATTACATCATCAGAAGTCAAGTGGGTCTCTTGAAGAAAAACTATTTTAGCCTGGAGATGTTTAATCCTACTCATGACTTGTTTTAGTTCAAATCCAAATCCAGTCTGTAACACCAATATCCCACATGAATCCTCTAACAGAATTAGACACATTTACTCCTGTCGATGAGGTGGAGATTACCTCAGTCATCATGTCGTCCAAACCATCAACTTGTTTGCTCGACCCTATTCCAGTCAAACTCCTCAAAGAAGCTCCACCTAATAATAGGTTCCATCCATAACATAATAAATATGTCATTAGAAAATGGCTTTGTTCCTCAGTCCTTTAAATATGCTGTAATTAAACCACTTTTGAAAAAACCTAGCTTAAATCCTGATGAACTAGCCAACTACAGACCTATTTCGAATCTTCCATTTCTCTCAAAGATTCTGGAACGAGTTGTGGTGAAACAGCTTTGTCACCATCTGCAGGGCAATAATTTATTTGAAAAATGTCAGTCTGGTTTCAGAGCTCACCACAGCACAGAAACTGCTCTGCTTAAAGTGACAAATGATTTGCTACTAGCTGCTGCTAACGGGCTGGCTTCAGTCCTGGTCCTACTGGACCTCAGTGCAGCGTTTGACACCATTGATCACAACATTCTACTGCAGAGGTTAGAATGTGACATAGGTGTCAGAGGGACCGCCCTCAAATGGTTTAAATCCTCTCTATCAGATAGGTACCAGTTTGTTAGTGTAAACCAGTGCACCTCTCCCTGCTCTAAAGTAGCTTGCGGTGTTCCACAAGGATCTGTGCTTGGTCCAATCCTGTTTACTCTGTATATGTTTCCATTAGGTAACATTATCAGAAAACATGGCATTAATTTCCACTGCTATGCTGATGACACTCAGCTGTACTTATCAATGAAACCTAATCAGATCAAATCGATAAGCTCAGTGCCTGTGTGAAGGACATCAAAACCTGGATGACCCTGAATTACCTGCTCTTAAACCCTGAAAAAAACAGAGGTCATTGTTGTCGGTCCTAAAGGTCAGAGAGATTCTCTGTCCGACCAGATAATCTCACTTGACAATGTGAGTATAGCCTCCAGCTCTACTGTAAAAAACCTTGGAGTCGTATTTGACCAAAATCTCTCATTCACAGCTCATATAAACCAAGCTTGTAAAACTGCATATTTTCACCTGCGAAACATAACTAAAATCAGAAATATTTTGCCTAAAAATGATGCTGAAAAACGTATCCATGCATTTGTTCCATCCAGACTAGATTACTGTAATTCTCTGCTCACCGTCTGCACTAAAGGTACTTTAAGAAGCTTCCAGTTGGTCCAAAATGCAGCGGCCAGAGTCCTAACAGGAACTAAAAGACGTGATCACATCAGTCCTGTGTTAAAATCACTGCACTGGCTTCCTGTCGAGTTTAGAATTAAATTCAAAGTTCTCCTCCTGACATACAAAGCCTTAAACAATATGGCCCCATCATATCTTCAGGATGCCATTGTCCCCTATCAGCCAAATAGAGCACTTCGCTCTCAGAATGCAGGATTATTAGTGGTTCCTAGAGTGTCTAAAAGTACAGTGGGGGGGAGAGCCTTCAGTTACCAAGCTCCTGTGTTATGGAATCAACTCCCTGTTGGTGTTAAACAGGCTCCACAGTCTCTTTATTTAAGACCAGGCTTAAAACCTTCCTCTTCGGAATAGCTTATGACCAGGTTACTTAGTTGATGTCACTAAGATAAGCTGCCGCAGGAGATAACAAGCTGGGGGAAGTGTGGCAACCTGAGCACTGTCCTCTGTTTCCTCCTGTTTCCTCATCAGCATCACTCACTATGTTCTCATCTGTAGTTTGTTCATTGCTATTCACATGTTGTCCCCTGTCCCACTGCCCCTGTGGAGTGGAACTCTTTCAGACGCCTGATGGCAGCTGGACCTCTCTCCTCCTCCTCGCCCGGCTCCTCCTCCTCTTCGCCCGGCTCCTCCTCCTCGCCCGGCTCCTCCTCCTCTTCGCCCGGCTCCTCCTCCTCGCCCGGCTCCAGGACCCTGGGTTTTTTGGAGTTTTTCCTTGCTGAGAAGGAGGGTCTAAGGACAGGGGATGACTGGACCATGTTTCATTTGCTGCTTTACATGAATGTTGTTTATTCCTGTTTTCATATGTCTGTGTGTATGTTTTACTCATCCAAATCTTGAACGTCCTTAGAGGAAACTGTTGTTGTGATTTTGGGCGCTACAAAAATAAATTGAATTGAATTGAATTGAAAACTCCTGACATCAGGCTGCATCCAAGCTCTGCAGGGGAAACACACTCCTGACATCAGGCTGCATCCAAGCTCTGCAGGGGAAACTCACTCCTGACATCAGGCTGCATCCAAGCTCTGCAGGGGCAACACACTCCTGACATCAGGCTGCATCCAAGCTCTGCAGGGGAAACACACTCCTGACATCAGGCTGCATCCAAGCTCTGCAGGGGAAACACACTCCTGACATCAGGCTGCATCCAAGCTCTGCAGGGGAAACACACTCCTGACATCAGGCTGCATCCAAGCTCTGCAGGGGAAACTCACTCCTGACATCAGGCTGCATCCAAGCTCTGCAGGGGCAACACACTCCTGACATCAGGCTGCATCCAAGCTCTGCAGGGGAAACACACTCCTGACATCAGGCTGCATCCAAGCTCTGCAGAGGAAACACACTCCTGACATCAGGCTGCATCCAAGCTCTGCAGAGGAAACACACTCCTGACATCAGGCTGCATCCAAGCTCTGCAGGTGAAACACACTCCTGACATCAGGCTGCATCCAAGCTCTGCAGTGGAAACACACTCCTGACATCAGGCTGCATCCAAGCTCTGCAGGGGCATAGACACACTCCTGACATCAGGCTGCATCCAAGCTCTGCAGGGGAAACACACTCCTGACATCAGGCTGCATCCAAGCTCTGCAGGGGAAACACACTCCTGACATCAGGCTGCATCCAAGCTCTGCAGGGGAAACTCACTCCTGACATCAGGCTGCATCCAAGCTCTGCAGAGGCATAGACACACTCCTGACATCAGGCTGCATCCAAGCTCTGCAGGGGAAACACACTCCTGACATCAGGCTGCATCCAAGCTCTGCAGCGGAAACACACTCCTGACATCAGGCTGCATCCAAGCTCTGCAGGGGAAACACACTCCTGACATCAGGCTGCATCCAAGCTCTGCAGAGGAAACACACTCCTGACATCAGGCTGCATCCAAGCTCTGCAGGGGAAACACACTCCTGACATCAGGCTGCATCCAAGCTCTGCAGAGGAAACACACTCCTGACATCAGGCTGCATCCAAGCTCTGCAGAGGAAACACACTCCTGACATCAGGCTGCATCCAAGCTCTGCAGAGGAAACACACTCCTGACATCAGGCTGCATCCAAGCTCTGCAGGGGAAACTCACTCCTGACATCAGGCTGCATCCAAGCTCTGCAGGGGCATAGACACACTCCTGACATCAGGCTGCATCCAAGCTCTGCAGGGGAAACACACTCCTGACATCAGGCTGCATCCAAGCTCTGCAGAGGAAACACACTCCTGACATCAGGCTGCATCCAAGCTCTGCAGAGGAAACACACTCCTGACATCAGGCTGCATCCAAGCTCTGCAGGGGAAACACACTCCTGACATCAGGCTGCATCCAAGCTCTGCTAAGGAAACTCACTCCTGACATCAGGCTGCATCCAAGCTCTGCATGGGCATAGACACACTCCTGACATCAGGCTGCATCCAAGCTCTGCAGGGGAAACACACTCCTGACATCAGGCTGCATCCAAGCTCTGCTAAGGAAACACACTCCTGACATCAGGCTGCATCCAAGCTCTGCAGGGGAAACACACTCCTGACATCAGGCTGCATCCAAGCTCTGCAGAGGAAACACACTCCTGACATCAGGCTGCATCCAAGCTCTGCAGGGGAAACACACTCCTGACATCAGGCTGCATCCAAGCTCTGCAGGGGACACACACTCCTGACATCAGGCTGCATCCAAGCTCTGCAGGGGAAACACACTCCTGACATCAGGCTGCATCCAAGCTCTGCAGAGGAAACACACTCCTGACATCAGGCTGCATCCAAGCTCTGCAGGGGAAACACACTCCTGACATCAGGCTGCATCCAAGCTCTGCAGGGGAAACACACTCCTGACATCAGGCTGCATCCAAGCTCTGCAGAGGAAACACACTCCTGACATCAGGCTGCATCCAAGCTCTGCAGGGGAAACACACTCCTGACATCAGGCTGCATCCAAGCTCTGCAGGGGAAACACACTCCTGACATCAGGCTGCATCCAAGCTCTGCAGGGGAAACACACTCCTGACATCAGGCTGCATCCAAGCTCTGCAGGGGAAACACACTCTTGACATCAGGCTGCATCCAAGCTCTGCAGGGGCATAAACACACTCCTGACATCAGGCTGCATCCAAGCTCTGCAGGGTCATAAACACACTCCTGACATCAGGCTGCATCCAAGCTCTGCAGGGGCAACACACTCCTGACATCAGGCTGCATCCAAGCTCTGCAGGGGCAACACACTCCTGACATCAGGCTGCATCCAAGCTCCACAGGGTCATAAACACACTCCTGACATCAGGCTGCATCCAAGCTCTGCAGAGAAAACACACTTCTTACATAAGGCTGCATCCAAGCTCTGCAGGGGAAACACTCTCCTGACATCAGGCTGCATCCAAGCTCTGCAGAGGAAACACACTCCTGACATCAGGCTGCATCCAAGCTCTGCAGGGGAAACACTCTCCTGACATCAGGCTGTATCCAAGCTCTGCAGGGGAAACACACTCCTGACATCAGGCTGCATCCAAGCTCTGCAGGGGAAACACACTCCTGACATCAGGCTGCATCCAAGCTCTGCAGGGGAAACACACTCCTGACATCAGGCTGTATCCAAGCTCTGCAGGGGAAACACACTCCTGACATCAGGCTGCATCCAAGCTCTGCAGGGGAAACACACTCCTGACATCAGGCTGCATCCAAGCTCTGCAGAGGAAACACACTCCTGACATCAGGCTGCATCCAAGCTCTGCAGGGGAAACACACTCCTGACATCAGGCTGCATCCAAGCTCTGCAGGGGAAACACACTCCTGACATCAGGCTGCATCCAAGCTCTGCAGGGGAAACACACTCCTGACATCAGGCTGCATCCAAGCTCTGCAGGGGCATAAACACACTCCTGACATCAGGCTGCATCCAAGCTCTGCAGAGGAAACACACTCCTGACATCAGGCTGTATCCAAGCTCTGCAGAGGAAACACACTCCTGACATCAGGCTGTATCCAAGCTCTGCAGAGGAAACACACTAATGACATCAGGCTGCATCCAAGCTCTGCAGGGGAAACACACTCCTGACTTCAGGCTGCATCCAAGCTCTGCAGAGGAAACACACTCCTGACATCAGGCTGCATCCAAGCTCTGCAGAGGAAACACACTTCTGACATCAGGCTGCATCCAAGCTCTGCAGGGGAAACACACTCCTGACATCAGGCTGCATCCAAGCTCTGCAGGGGAAACACACTCCTGACATCAGGCTGCATCCAAGATCTGCAGGGGCATAAACACACTCCTGACATCAGGCTGCATCCAAGCTCTGCAGGGGCATAAACACACTCCTGACATCAGGCTGCATCCAAGCTCTGCAGAGGAAACACACTCCTGACATCAGGCTGCATCCAAGCTCTGCAGGGGAAACACACTCCTGACATCAGGCTGCATCCAAGCTCTGCAGGGGAAACACACTCCTGACATCAGGCTGCATCCAAGCTCTGCAGGTGAAACACACTCCTGACATCAGGCTGCATCCAAGCTCTGCAGGGGAAACACACTCCTGACATCAGGCTGCATCCAAGCTCTGCAGGGGAAACACACTCCTGACATCAGGCTGCATCCAAGCTCTGCAGGTGAATAAACACACTCCTGACATCAGGCTGCATCCAAGCTCTGCAGAGGAAACACACTCCTGACATCAGGCTGCATCCAAGCTCTGCAGGGGAAACACACTCCTGACATCAGGCTGCATCCAAGCTCTGCAGGGGCATAAACACACTCCTGACATCAGGCTGCATCCAAGCTCTGCAGAGGAAACACACTCCTGACATCAGGCTGCATCCAAGCTCTGCAGAGGAAACACACTAATGACATCAGGCTGCATCCAAACTCTGCAGGGGAAACACACTCCTGACATCAGGCTGCATCCAAGCTCTGCAGGGGCATGAACTCACTCTTGACATCAGGCTGCATCCAAGCTCTGCAGAAGCATGAACACACTTCTGACATCAGGCCGCATCCAAGCTCTGCAGAGGAAACACACTCCTGACATCAGGCTGCATCCAAGCTCTGCAGGGGAAACACACTCCTGACATCAGGCTGCATCCAAGCTCTGCAGGGGAAACACACTCCTGACATCAGGCTGCATCCAAGCTCTGCAGGGGAAACACACTCCTGACATCAGGCTGCATCCAAGCTCTGCAGGGGAAACCGACTCCTGACATCAGGCTGCATCCAAGCTCTGCAGGGGCATAAACACACTCCTGACATCAGGCTGCATCCAAGCTCTGCAGGGGAAACACACTCCTGACATCAGGCTGCATCCAAGCTCTGCAGGGGCATAAACACACTCCTGACATCAGGCTGCATCCAAGCTCTGCAGGGGAAACACACTCCTGACATCAGGCTGCATCCAAGCTCTGCAGGGGCATAAACACACTCCTGACATCAGGCTGCATCCAAGCTCTGCAGGTGCATAGACACACTCCTGACATCAGGCTGCATCCAAGCTCTGCAGGGGAAACACACTCCTGACATCAGGCTGCATCCAAGCTCTGCAGAGGAAACACACTCCTGACATCAGGCTGCATCCAAGCTCTGCAGGGGAAACACACTCCTGACATCAGGCTGCATCCAAGCTCTGCAGGGGAAACACACTCCTGACATCAGGCTGCATCCAAGCTCTGCAGGGGCATAGACACACTCCTGACATCAGGCTGCATCCAAGCTCTGCAGAGGAAACACACTCCTGACATCAGGCTGCATCCAAGCTCTGCAGGGGAAACACACTCCTGACATCAGGCTGCATCCAAGCTCTGCAGAGGAAACACACTTCTGACATCAGGCTGCATCCAAGCTCTGCAGGGGAAACACACTCCTGACATCAGGCTGCATCCAAGCTCTGCAGGGGCAACACACTCCTGACATCAGGCTGCATCCAAGCTCTGCAGAGGAAACACACTTCTGACATCAGGCTGCATCCAAGCTCTGCAGGGGCAACATACTCCTGACATCAGGCTGCATCCAAGCTCTGCAGGGGCATAAACACACTCCTGACATCAGGCTGCATCCAAGCTCTGCAGGGGCATAAACACACTCCTGACATCAGGCTGCATCCAAGCTCTGCAGGGGCATAAACACACTCCTGACATCAGGCTGCATCCAAGCTCTGCAGGGGAAACACACTCCTGACAACAACAGGCTGCATCCAAGCTCTGCAGAGGAAACACACTCCTGACATCAGGCTGCATCCAAGCTCTGCAGAGGAAACACACTCCTGACATCAGGCTGCATCCAAGCTCTGCAGAGGAAACTCACTCCTGACATCAGGCTGCATCCAAGCTCTGCAGGGGAAACACTCTCCTGACATCAGGCTGCATCCAAGCTCTGCAGAGGAAACACACTCCTGACATCAGGCTGCATCCAAGCTCTGCAGGGGCATAAACACACTCCTGACATCAGGCTGCATCCAAGCTCTGCAGAGGAAACACACTCCTGACATCAGGCTGCATCCAAGCTCTGCAGAGGAAAGACACTCCTGACATCAGGCTGCATCCAAGCTCTGCAGGGGAAACACACTCTTGACATCAGGCTGCATCCAAGCTCTGCAGGGGCATAAACACACTCCTGACATCAGGCTGCATCCAAGCTCTGCAGGGGAAACACACTCCTGACATCAGGCTGCATCCAAGCTCTGCAGGGGCATAAACACACTCCTGACATCAGGCTGCATCCAAGCTCTGCAGGTGAAACACACTCCTGACATCAGGCTGCATCCAAGCTCTGCAGGTGAAACACACTCCTGACATCAGGCTGCATCCAAGCTCTGCAGGGGAAACACACTCCTGACATCAGGCTGCATCCAAGCTCTGCAGGGGCATAAACACACTCCTGACATCAGGCTGCATCCAAGCTCTGCAGGGGAAACACACTCTTTACATCAGGATGCATCCAAGCTCTGCAGGGGAAACACACTCTTTACATCAGGCTGCATCCAAGCTCTGCAGGGGAAACACACTCCTGACATCAGGCTGCATCCAAGCTCTGCAGGGGCATAAACACACTCCTGACATCAGGCTGCATCCAAGCTCATGCCGGGGAAACACACTCCTGACATCAGGCTGCATCCAAGCTCTGCAGGGGAAACACACTCCTGACATCAGGCTGCATCCAAGCTCTGCAGGGGCATAAACACACTCCTGACATCAGGCTGCATCCAAGCTCTGCAGGGGAAACACACTCCTGACATCAGGCTGCATCCAAGCTCTGCAGAGGAAACACACTCCTGACATCAGGCTGCATCCAAGCTCTGCAGAGGAAACACACTCCTGACATCAGGCTGCATCCAAGCTCTGCAGGGGCATAAACACACTCCTGACATCAGGCTGCATCCAAGCTCTGCAGGGGAAACACACTCCTGACATCAGGCTGCATCCAAGCTCTGCAGGGGCATAAACACACTCCTGACATCAGGCTGCATCCAAGCTCTGCAGGGGAAACACACTCCTGACATCAGGCTGCATCCAAGCTCTGCAGGGGCATAAACACACTCCTGACATCAGGCTGCATCCAAGCTCTGCAGGGGCATAAACACACTCCTGACATCAGGCTGCATCCAAGCTCTGCAGAGGAAACACACTCCTGACATCAGGCTGCATCCAAGCTCTGCAGAGGAAACACACTCCTGACATCAGGCTGCATCCAAGCTCTGCAGAGGAAACACACTCCTGACATCAGGCTGCATCCAAGCTCTGCAGAGGAAACACACTCCTGACATCAGGCTGCATCCAAGCTCTGCAGAGGAAACACACTCCTGACATCAGGCTGCATCCAAGCTCTGCAGAGGAAACACACTCCTGACATCAGGCTGCATCCAAGCTCTGCAGAGGAAACACACTCCTGACATCAGGCTGCATCCAAGCTCTGCAGAGGAAACACACTCCTGACATCAGGCTGCATCCAAGCTCTGCAGGGGAAACACACTCCTGACATCAGGCTGCATCCAAGCTCTGCAGGGGCATAAACACACTCCTGACATCAGGCTGCATCCAAGCTCTGCAGGGGAAACACACTCCTGACATCAGGCTGCATCCAAGCTCTGCAGATGAAACACACTCCTGACATCAGGCTGTATCCAATCTCTGCAGGGTCATAAACACACTCCTGACATCAGGCTGCATCCAAGCTCTGCAGGGGCATAAACACACTCCTGACATCAGGCTGCATCCAAGCTCTGCAGGGGCATAAACACACTCCTGACATCAGGCTGCATCCAAGCTCTGCAGGGAAAACACACTCCTGACATCAGGCTGCATCCAAGCTCTGCAGGGGCATAAACACACTCCTGACATCAGGCTGCATCCAAGCTCTGCAGGGGCATAAACACACTCCTGACATCAGGCTGCATCCAAGCTCTGCAGGGGAAACACACTCCTGACATCAGGCTGCATCCAAGCTCTGCAAGGGAAACACACTCCTGACATCAGGCTGCATCCAAGCTCTGCAGGGGCATGAAAACACACTCCTGACATCAGGCTGCATCCAAGCTCTGCAGGGTAAACACACTCCTGACATCAGGCTGCATCCAAGCTCTGCAGGGGAAACACACTCCTGACATCAGGCTGCATCCAAGCTCTGCAGAGGAAACACACTCCTGACATCAGGCTGCATCCAAGCTCTGCAGGGGAAACACACTCCTGACATCAGGCTGCATCCAAGCTCTGCAGTGGAAACACACTCCTCACATCAGGCTGTATCCAAGCTCTGCAGGGGAAACACACTCCTGACATCAGGCTGCATCCAAGCTCTGCAGAGGAAACCACACTCCTAACATCAGGCTGCATCCAAGCTCTGCAGGGAAAACACACTCTTGACATCAGGCTGCATCCAAGCTCAGCAGGGGCATAAACACACTCCTGACATCAGGCTGCATCCAAGCTCTGCAGGGGCATAAACACACTCCTGACATCAGGCTGCATCCAAGCTCTGCAGGGGAAACACACTCTTGACATCAGGCTGCATCCAAGCTCTGCAAGGGAAACACACTCCTGACATCAGGCTGCATCCAAGCTCTGCAGGGTAAACACACTCCTGACATCAGGCTGCATCCAAGCTCTGCAGGGGAAACACACTCCTGACATCAGGCTGCATCCAAGCTCTGCAGTGGAAACACACTCCTGACATCAGGCTGCATCCAAGCTCTGCAGTGGAAACACACTCCTGACATCAGGCTGCATCCAAGCTCTGCAGGGGCATAAACACACTCCTGACATCAGGCTGCATCCAAGCTCTGCAGTGGAAACACACTCCTCACATCAGGCTGCATCCAAGCTCTGCAGGGGCATGAAAACACACTCCTGACATCAGGCTGCATCCAAGCTCTGCAGGGGCATAAACACACTCCTGACATCAGGCTGCATCCAAGCTCTGCAGGGGCATAAACACACTCCTGACATCAGGCTGCATCCAAGCTCTGCAGGGGAAACACACTCCTGACATCAGGCTGCATCCAAGCTCTGCAGGAGAAACACACTCCTGACATCAGGCTGCATCCAAGCTCTGCAGGGGAAACACACTCCTGACATCAGGCTGCATCCAAGCTCTGCAGGGGAAACACACTCCTGACATCAGGCTGCATCCAAGCTCTGCAGTGGAAACACACTCCTGACATCAGGCTGCATCCAAGCTCTGCAGGGGAAACACACTCCTGACATCAGGCTGCATCCAAGCTCTGCAGGGGAAACACACTCCTGACATCAGGCTGCATCCAAGCTCTGCAGTGGAAACACACTCCTGACATCAGGCTGCATCCAAGCTCTGCAGGGGCATAAACACACTCCTGACATCAGGCTGCATCCAAGCTCTGCAGGGGAAACACACTCCTGACATCAGGCTGCATCCAAGCTCTGCAGGGGAAACACACTCCTGACATCAGGCTGCATCCAAGCTCTGCAGGGGAAACACACTCCTGACATCAGGCTGCATCCAAGCTCTGCAGGGCATAAACACACTCCTGACATCAGGCTGCATCCAAGCTCTGCAGGGGAAACACACTCCTGACATCAGGCTGCATCCAAGCTCTGCAGGGGAAACACACTCCTGACATCAGGCTGCATCCAAGCTCTGCAGGGGCATAAACACACTCCTGACATCAGGCTGCATCCAAGCTCTGCAGGGGAAACACACTCTTGACATCAGGCTGCATCCAAGCTCTGCAGGGGAAACACACTCCTGACATCAGGCTGCATCCAAGCTCTGCAGGGGAAACACACTCCTGACATCAGGCTGCATCCAAGCTCTGCAGGGGAAACACACTCCTGACATCAGGCTGCATCCAAGCTCTGCAGGGGAAACACACTCCTGACATCAGGCTGCATCCAAGCTCTGCAGAGGAAACACACTCCTGACATCAGGCTGCATCCAAGCTCTGCAGGGGAAACACACTCCTGACATCAGGCTGCATCCAAGCTCTGCAGAGGCATAAACACACTCCTGACATCAGGCTGCATCCAAGCTCTGCAGAGGAAACACACTCCTGACATCAGGCTGCATCCAAGCTCTGCAGAGGAAACACACTCCTGACATCAGGCTGCATCCAAGCTCTGCAGAGGAAACACACTCCTGACATCAGGCTGCATCCAAGCTCTGCAGAGGAAACACACTCCTGACATCAGGCTGCATCCAAGCTCTGCAGAGGAAACACACTCCTGACATCAGGCTGCATCCAAGCTCTGCAGAGGAAACACACTCCTGACATCAGGCTGCATCCAAGCTCTGCAGAGGAAACACACTCCTGACATCAGGCTGCATCCAAGCTCTGCAGAGGAAACACACTCCTGACATCAGGCTGCATCCAAGCTCTGCAGAGGAAACACACTCCTGACATCAGGCTGCATCCAAGCTCTGCAGAGGAAACACACTCCTGACATCAGGCTGCATCCAAGCTCTGCAGAGGAAACACACTCCTGACATCAGGCTGCATCCAAGCTCTGCAGAGGAAACACACTCCTGACATCAGGCTGCATCCAAGCTCTGCAAGTGAAACACACTCCTGACATCAGGCTGCATCCAAGCTCTGCAGGGGAAACACACTCCTGACATCAGGCTGCATCCAAGCTCTGCAGGGGCATAAACACACTCCTGACATCAGGCTGCATCCAAGCTCTGCAGGGGAAACACACTCCTGACATCAGGCTGCATCCAAGCTCTGCAGTGGAAACACACTCCTGACATCAGGCTGCATCCAAGCTCTGCAGGGGCATAAACACACTCCTGACATCAGGCTGCATCCAAGCTCTGCAGGGGCATAAACACACTCCTGACATCAGGCTGCATCCAAGCTCTGCAGGGGAAACACACTCCTGACATCAGGCTGCATCCAAGCTCTGCAAGGGAAACACACTCCTGACATCAGGCTGCATCCAAGCTCTGCAGGGGCATAAACACACTCCTGACATCAGGCTGCATCCAAGCTCTGGTGGTTAAACACACTCCTGACATCAGGCTGCATCCAAGCTCTGCAGGGGAAACACACTCCTGACATCAGGCTGCATCCAAGCTCTGCAGTGGAAACACACTCCTGACATCAGGCTGCATCCAAGCTCTGCAATGGAAACACACTCCTGACATCAGGCTGCATCCAAGCTCTGCAAGTGAAACACACTCCTGACATCAGGCTGCATCCAAGCTCTGCAGGGGAAACACACTCCTGACATCAGGCTGCATCCAAGCTCTGCAGAGGAAACCACACTCCTAACATCAGGCTGCATCCAAGCTCTGCAGGGGAAACACACTCCTGACATCAGGCTGCATCCAAGCTCTGCAGGGGCATAAACACACTCCTGACATCAGGCTGCATCCAAGCTCTGCAGGGGCATAAACACACTCCTGACATCAGGCTGCATCCAAGCTCTGCAGGGGAAACACACTCCTGACATCAGGCTGCATCCAAGCTCTGCAGGGGAAACACACTCCTGACATCAGGCTGCATCCAAGCTCTGCAGGGTAAACACACTCCTGACATCAGGCTGCATCCAAGCTCTGCAGGGGAAACACACTCCTGACATCAGGCTGCATCCAAGCTCTGCAGGGGAAACACACTCCTGACATCAGGCTGCATCCAAGCTCTGCAGGGGGATAAACACACTCCTGACATCAGGCTGCATCCAAGCTCTGCAGGGGAAACACACTCCTGACATCAGGCTGCATCCAAGCTCTGCTGGGGAAACACACTCCTGACATCAGGCTGCATCCAAGCTCTGCAGGGTCATAAACACACTCCTGACATCAGGCTGCATCCAAGCTCTGCAGGGTCATAAACACACTCCTGACATCAGGCTGCATCCAAGCTCTGCAGGGTCATAAACACACTCCTGACATCAGGCTGCATCCAAGCTCTGCAGGGGAAACACACTCCTGACATCAGGCTGCATCCAAGCTCTGCAGTGGAAACACACTCCTGACATCAGGCTGCATCCAAGCTCTGCAGGGGAAACACACTCCTGACATCAGGCTGCATCCAAGCTCTGCAGGGGAAACACACTCCTGACATCAGGCTGCATCCAAGCTCTGCAGGGGAAACACACTCCTGACATCAGGCTGCATCCAAGCTCTGCAGGGGAAACACACTCCTGACATCAGGCTGCATCCAAGCTCTGCAGGGGAAACACACTCCTGACATCAGGCTGCATCCAAGCTCTGCAAGGGAAACACACTCCTGACATCAGGCTGCATCCAAGCTCTGCAGGGGCATAAACACACTCCTGACATCAGGCTGCATCCAAGCTCTGCAGGGGAAACACACTCCTGACATCAGGCTGCATCCAAGCTCTGCAGGGGAAACACACTCCTGACATCAGGCTGCATCCAAGCTCTGCAGGGGAAACACACTCCTGACATCAGGCTGCATCCAAGCTCTGCAGGGCATAAACACACTCCTGACATCAGGCTGCATCCAAGCTCTGCAGGGGAAACACACTCCTGACATCAGGCTGCATCCAAGCTCTGCAGGGGAAACACACTCCTGACATCAGGCTGCATCCAAGCTCTGCAGGGGCATAAACACACTCCTGACATCAGGCTGCATCCAAGCTCTGCAGGGGAAACACACTCCTGACATCAGGCTGCATCCAAGCTCTGCAGGGGAAACACACTCCTGACATCAGGCTGCATCCAAGCTCTGCAGGGGAAACACACTCCTGACATCAGGCTGCATCCAAGCTCTGCAGGGGAAACACACTCCTGACATCAGGCTGCATCCAAGCTCTGCAGGGGAAACACACTCCTGACATCAGGCTGCATCCAAGCTCTGCAGAGGAAACACACTCCTGACATCAGGCTGCATCCAAGCTCTGCAGGGGCAACACACTCCTGACATCAGGCTGCATCCAAGCTCTGCAGGGGCATAAACACACTCCTGACATCAGGCTGCATCCAAGCTCTGCAGAGGAAACACACTCCTGACATCAGGCTGCATCCAAGCTCTGCAGGGGAAACACACTCCTGACATCAGGCTGCATCCAAGCTCTGCAGGGGAAACACACTCCTGACATCAGGCTGCATCCAAGCTCTGCAGAGGCATAAACACACTCCTGACATCAGGCTGCATCCAAGCTCTGCAGGGGAAACACACTCCTGACATCAGGCTGCATCCAAGCTCTGCAGGGTCATAAACACACTCCTGACATCAGGCTGCATCCAAGCTCTGCAGGGGAAACACACTCCTGACATCAGGCTGCATCCAAGCTCTGCAGGGTCATAAACACACTCCTGACATCAGGCTGCATCCAAGCTCTGCAGAGGAAACACACTCCTGACATCAGGCTGCATCCAAGCTCTGCAGGGGCATAAACACACTCCTGACATCAGGCTGCATCCAAGCTCTGCAGGGGCATAAACACACTCCTGACATCAGGCTGCATCCAAGCTCTGCAGGGGAAACACACTCCTGACATCAGGCTGCATCCAAGCTCTGCAAGGGAAACACACTCCTGACATCAGGCTGCATCCAAGCTCTGCAGGGGAAACACACTCCTGACATCAGGCTGCATCCAAGCTCTGCAGGGGAAACACACTCCTGACATCAGGCTGCATCCAAGCTCTGCAGGGGAAACACACTCCTGACATCAGGCTGCATCCAAGCTCTGCAGAGGAAACACACTCCTGACATCAGGCTGCATCCAAGCTCTGCAGAGGAAACACACTCCTGACATCAGGCTGCATCCAAGCTCTGCAGAGGAAACACACTCCTGACATCAGGCTGCATCCAAGCTCTGCAGGGGAAACACACTCCTGACATCAGGCTGCATCCAAGCTCTGCAGAGGAAACACACTCCTGACATCAGGCTGCATCCAAGCTCTGCAGGAGATACCCACTACCGACATCAGGCTGCAGCCACCCTGCGCAGGTGGTGAGACACACTCCTGACATCAGGCTGCATCCAAGCTCTGCAGGGGAAACACACTCCTGACATCAGGCTGCATCCAAGCTCTGCAGGGGAAACACACTCCTGACATCAGGCTGCATCCAAGCTCTGCAGGGGAAACACACTCCTGACATCAGGCTGCATCCAAGCTCTGCAGGGGCATAAACACACTCCTGACATCAGGCTGCATCCAAGCTCTGCAGGGGAAACACACTCCTGACATCAGGCTGCATCCAAGCTCTGCAGGGGAAACACACTCCTGACATCAGGCTGCATCCAAGCTCTGCAGGGGAAACACACTCCTGACATCAGGCTGCATCCAAGCTCTGCAAGGGCATAAACACACTCCTGACATCAGGCTGCATCCAAGCTCTGCAGGGGCATAAACACACTCCTGACATCAGGCTGCATCCAAGCTCTGCAGGGGCATAAACACACTCCTGACATCAGGCTGCATCCAAGCTCTGCAGAGGAAACACACTCCTGACATCAGGCTGCATCCAAGCTCTGCAGGGGCATAAACACACTCCTGACATCAGGCTGCATCCAAGCTCTGCAGAGGAAACACACTCCTGACATCAGGCTGCATCCAAGCTCTGCAGAGGAAACACACTCCTGACATCAGGCTGCATCCAAGCTCTGCAGGGGAAACACACTCCTGACATCAGGCTGCATCCAAGCTCTGCAGAGGAAACACACTCCTGACATCAGGCTGCATCCAAGCTCTGCAGGGGCATAAACACACTCCTGACATCAGGCTGCATCCAAGCTCTGCAGAGGAAACACACTCCTGACATCAGGCTGCATCCAAGCTCTGCAGAGGAAACACACTCCTGACATCAGGCTGCATCCAAGCTCTGCAGAGGAAACACACTCCTGACATCAGGCTGCATCCAAGCTCTGCAGGGGAAACACACTCCTGACATCAGGCTGCATCCAAGCTCTGCAGGGGAAACACACTCCTGACATCAGGCTGCATCCAAGCTCTGCAGGGGAAACACACTCCTGACATCAGGCTGCATCCAAGCTCTGCAGGGGAAACACACTCCTGACATCAGGCTGCATCCAAGCTCTGCAGGGTAACACACTCCTGACATCAGGCTGCATCCAAGCTCTGCAGGGGAAACACACTCCTGACATCAGGCTGCATCCAAGCTCTGCAGGGGAAACACACTCCTGACATCAGGCTGCATCCAAGCTCTGCAGGGGCATAAACACACTCCTGACATCAGGCTGCATCCAAGCTCTGCAGGGGAAACACACTCCTGACATCAGGCTGCATCCAAGCTCTGCAGGGGCATAAACACACTCCTGACATCAGGCTGCATCCAAGCTCTGCAGGGGCATAAACACACTCCTGACATCAGGCTGCATCCAAGCTCTGCAGAGGAAACACACTCCTGACATCAGGCTGCATCCAAGCTCTGCAGAGGAAACACACTCCTGACATCAGGCTGCATCCAAGCTCTGCAGAGGAAACACACTCCTGACATCAGGCTGCATCCAAGCTCTGCAGGGGAAACACACTCCTGACATCAGGCTGCATCCAAGCTCTGCAGGGGAAACACACTCCTGACATCAGGCTGCATCCAAGCTCTGCAGGGGAAACACACTCCTGACATCAGGCTGCATCCAAGCTCTGCAGTGGCATAAACACACTCCTGACATCAGGCTGCATCCAAGCTCTGCAGAGGAAACACACTCCTGACATCAGGCTGCATCCAAGCTCTGCAGGGGCATAAACACACTCCTGACATCAGGCTGCATCCAAGCTCTGCAGGGGCATAAACACACTCCTGACATCAGGCTGCATCCAAGCTCTGCAGAGGAAACACACTCCTGACATCAGGCTGCATCCAAGCTCTGCAGGGGAAACACACTCCTGACATCAGGCTGCATCCAAGCTCTGCAGGGGCATAAACACACTCCTGACATCAGGCTGCATCCAAGCTCTGCAGGGGAAACACACTCCTGACATCAGGCTGCATCCAAGCTCTGCAGGGGCATAAACACACTCCTGACATCAGGCTGCATCCAAGCTCATGCCGGGGAAACACACTCCTGACATCAGGCTGCATCCAAGCTCTGCAGGGGAAACACACTCCTGACATCAGGCTGCATCCAAGCTCTGCAGGGGAAACACACTCCTGACATCAGGCTGCATCCAAGCTCTGCAGGGGAAACACACTCCTGACATCAGGCTGCATCCAAGCTCTGCAGAGGAAACACACTCCTGACATCAGGCTGCATCCAAGCTCTGCAGGGGAAACACACTCCTGACATCAGGCTGCATCCAAGCTCTGCAGGGGCATAAACACACTCCTGACATCAGGCTGCATCCAAGCTCTGCAGGGGAAACACACTCCTGACATCAGGCTGCATCCAAGCTCTGCAGGGGAAACACACTCCTGACATCAGGCTGCATCCAAGCTCTGCAGGGGAAACACACTCCTGACATCAGGCTGCATCCAAGCTCTGCAGGGGCATAAACACACTCCTGACATCAGGCTGCATCCAAGCTCTGCAGGGGAAACACACTCCTGACATCAGGCTGCATCCAAGCTCTGCAGAGGAAACACACTCCTGACATCAGGCTGCATCCAAGCTCTGCAGAGGAAACACACTCCTGACATCAGGCTGCATCCAAGCTCTGCAGGTGCATAAACACACTCCTGACATCAGGCTGCATCCAAGCTCTGCAGGGGAAACACACTCCTGACATCAGGCTGCATCCAAGCTCTGCAGGGGAAACACACTCCTGACATCAGGCTGCATCCAAGCTCTGCAGAGGAAACACACTCCTGACATCAGGCTGCATCCAAGCTCTGCAGGGGCATAAACACACTCCTGACATCAGGCTGCATCCAAGCTCTGCAGGAGAAACACACTCCTGACATCAGGCTGCATCCAAGCTCTGCAGAGGAAACACACTCCTGACATCAGGCTGCATCCAAGCTCTGCAGGGGAAACACACTCCTGACATCAGGCTGCATCCAAGCTCTGCTGGGAAACACACTCCTGACATCAGGCTGCATCCAAGCTCTGCAGAGGAAACACACTCCTGACATCAGGCTGCATCCAAGCTCTGCAGGGGCATAAACACACTCCTGACATCAGGCTGCATCCAAGCTCTGCAGGGGCATAAACACACTCCTGACATCAGGCTGCATCCAAGCTCTGCAGGGGCATAAACACACTCCTGACATCAGGCTGCATCCAAGCTCTGCAGGGGAAACACACTCCTGACATCAGGCTGCATCCAAGCTCTGCAGGGGCATAAACACACTCCTGACATCAGGCTGCATCCAAGCTCTGCAGGGGCATAAACACACTCCTGACATCAGGCTGCATCCAAGCTCTGCAGGGGCATAAACACACTCCTGACATCAGGCTGCATCCAAGCTCTGCAGAGGAAACACACTCCTGACATCAGGCTGCATCCAAGCTCTGCAGAGGAAACACACTCCTGACATCAGGCTGCATCCAAGCTCTGCAGAGGAAACACACTCCTGACATCAGGCTGCATCCAAGCTCTGCAGGGGCATAAACACACTCCTGACATCAGGCTGCATCCAAGCTCTGCAGAGGAAACACACTCCTGACATCAGGCTGCATCCAAGCTCTGCAGGGGCATAAACACACTCCTGACATCAGGCTGCATCCAAGCTCTGCAGAGGAAACACACTCCTGACATCAGGCTGCATCCAAGCTCTGCAGAGGAAACACACTCCTGACATCAGGCTGCATCCAAGCTCTGCAGGGGCATAAACACACTCCTGACATCAGGCTGCATCCAAGCTCTGCAGAGGAAACACACTCCTGACATCAGGCTGCATCCAAGCTCTGCAGGGGAAACACACTCCTGACATCAGGCTGCATCCAAGCTCTGCAGGGGAAACACACTCCTGACATCAGGCTGCATCCAAGCTCTGCAGGGGAAACACACTCCTGACATCAGGCTGCATCCAAGCTCTGCAGGAAACACACTCCTGACATCAGGCTGCATCCACGCTCTGCAGTGGAAACACACTCCTGACATCAGGCTGCATCCAAGCTCTGCAGGGGCATAAACACACTCCTGACATCAGGCTGCATCCAAGCTCTGCAGGGGAAACACACTCCTGACATCAGGCTGCATCCAAGCTCTGCAGGGGAAACACACTCCTGACATCAGGCTGCATCCAAGCTCTGCAGGGGAAACACACTCCTGACATCAGGCTGCATCCAAGCTCTGCAGGGGCATAAACACACTCCTGACATCAGGCTGCATCCAAGCTCTGCAGGGGAAACACACTCCTGACATCAGGCTGCATCCAAGCTCTGCAGGGGCATAGACACACTCCTGACATCAGGCTGCATCCAAGCTCTGCAGGGGCATAGACACACTCCTGACATCAGGCTGCATCCAAGCTCTGCAGGGGAAACACACTCCTGACATCAGGCTGCATCCAAGCTCTGCAGGGGAAACACACTCCTGACATCAGGCTGCATCCAAGCTCTGCAGGGGAAACACACTCCTGACATCAGGCTGCATCCAAGCTCTGCAGGGGCATAAACACACTCCTGACATCAGGCTGCATCCAAGCTCTGCAGTGGAAACACACTCCTGACATCAGGCTGCATCCAAGCTCTGCAGAGGAAACACACTCCTGACATCAGGCTGCATCCAAGCTCTGCAGGGGAAACACACTCCTGACATCAGGCTGCATCCAAGCTCTGCAGAGGCATAAACACACTCCTGACATCAGGCTGCATCCAAGCTCTGCAGAGGCATAAACACACTCCTGACATCAGGCTGCATCCAAGCTCTGCAGAGGAAACACACTCCTGACATCAGGCTGCATCCAAGCTCTGCAGGGGAAACACACTCCTGACATCAGGCTGCATCCAAGCTCTGCAAGGGAAACACACTCCTGACATCAGGCTGCATCCAAGCTCTGCAGAGGAAACACACTCCTGACATCAGGCTGCATCCAAGCTCTGCAGGGGAAACACACTCCTGACATCAGGCTGCATCCAAGCTCTGCAGAGGCATAAACACACTCCTGACATCAGGCTGCATCCAAGCTCTGCAGGGGAAACACACTCCTGACATCAGGCTGCATCCAAGCTCTGCAGGGGCATAAACACACTCCTGACATCAGGCTGCATCCAAGCTCTGCAGGGGAAACACACTCCTGACATCAGGCTGCATCCAAGCTCTGCAGGGGAAACACACTCCTGACATCAGGCTGCATCCAAGCTCTGCAGGGGAAACACACTCCTGACATCAGGCTGCATCCAAGCTCTGCAGGGTCATAAACACACTCCTGACATCAGGCTGCATCCAAGCTCTGCAGAGGAAACACACTCCTGACATCAGGCTGCATCCAAGCTCTGCAGGGGAAACACACTCCTGACATCAGGCTGCATCCAAGCTCTGCAGGGGCATAAACACACTCCTGACATCAGGCTGCATCCAAGCTCTGCAGGGGAAACACACTCCTGACATCAGGCTGCATCCAAGCTCTGCAGGGGAAACACACTCCTGACATCAGGCTGCATCCAAGCTCTGCAGAGGAAACACACTCCTGACATCAGGCTGCATCCAAGCTCTGCAGAGGAAACACACTCCTGACATCAGGCTGCATCCAAGCTCTGCAGGGGAAACACACTCCTGACATCAGGCTGCATCCAAGCTCTGCAGAGGAAACACACTCCTGACATCAGGCTGCATCCAAGCTCTGCAGAGGAAACACACTCCTGACATCAGGCTGCATCCAAGCTCTGCAGAGGAAACACACTCCTGACATCAGGCTGCATCCAAGCTCTGCAGGGGAAACACACTCCTGACATCAGGCTGCATCCAAGCTCTGCAGGGGAAACACACTCCTGACATCAGGCTGCATCCAAGCTCTGCAAGGGAAACACACTCCTGACATCAGGCTGCATCCAAGCTCTGCAGGGGAAACACACTCCTGACATCAGGCTGCATCCAAGCTCTGCAGGGGAAACACACTCCTGACATCAGGCTGCATCCAAGCTCTGCAGGGGAAACACACTCCTGACATCAGGCTGCATCCAAGCTCTGCAGGGGAAACACACTCCTGACATCAGGCTGCATCCAAGCTCTGCAGAGGAAACACACTCCTGACATCAGGCTGCATCCAAGCTCTGCAGGGGCATAAACACACTCCTGACATCAGGCTGCATCCAAGCTCTGCAGGGGCATAAACACACTCCTGACATCAGGCTGCATCCAAGCTCTGCAGGGGAAACACACTCCTGACATCAGGCTGCATCCAAGCTCTGCAGATGAAACACACTCCTGACATCAGGCTGCATCCAAGCTCTGCAGGGAAAACACACTCCTGACATCAGGCTGTATCCAAGCTCTGCAGATGAAACACACTCCTGACATCAGGCTGCATCCAAGCTCTGCAGGGGAAACACACTCCTGACATCAGGCTGCATCCAAGCTCTGCAGATGAAACACACTCCTGACATCAGGCTGCATCCAAGCTCTGCAGGGGAAACACACTCCTGACATCAGGCTGCATCCAAGCTCTGCAGAGGAAACACACTCCTGACATCAGGCTGCATCCAAGCTCTGCAGAGGAAACACACTCCTGACATCAGGCTGCATCCAAGCTCTGCAGCTGAAACACACTCCTGACATCAGGCTGCATCCAAGCTCTGCAGGGGAAACACACTCCTGACATCAGGCTGCATCCAAGCTCTGCAGGGGAAACACACTCCTGACCTCAGGCTGCATCCAAGCTCTGCAGGGGCACAAACACCCTCCTGACATCAGGCTGCATCCAAGCTCTGCAGGGGAAACACACTCTTGACATCAGGCTGCATCCAAGCTCTGCAGGGGCATAAACACACTCCTGACATCAGGCTGCATCCAAGCTCTGCAGAGGAAACACACTCCTGACATCAGGCTGCATCCAAGCTCTGCAGGGGCATAAACTCACTCCTGACATCAGGCTGCATCCAAGCTCTGCAGGAGAAAGACACTCCTGACATCAGGCTGCATCCAAGCTCTGCAGGGGAAAAACACTCCTGACATCAGGCTGCATCCAAGCTCTGCAGGGGAAACACACTCCTGACATCAGGCTGCATCCAAGCTCTGCAGAGGAAAGACACTCCTGACATCAGGCTGCATCCAAGCTCTGCAGGGGAAACACACTCCTGACATCAGGCTGCATCCAAGCTCTGCAGGGGCATAAACACACTCCTGACATCAGGCTGCATCCAAGCTCTGCAGGGTAAAACACTCCTGACATCAGGCTGCATCCAAGCTCTGCAGGGGCATAAACACACTCCTGACATCAGGCTGCATCCAAGCTCTGCAAGGGAAACACACTCCTGACATCAGGCTGCATCCAAGCTCTGCAAGGGAAACACACTCCTGACATCAGGCTGCATCCAAGCTCTGCAGGGGAAACACACTCCTGACATCAGGCTGCATCCAAGCTCTGCAGGGGAAACACACTCCTGACATCAGGCTGCATCCAAGCTCTGCAGGGGCATAAACACACTCCTGACATCAGGCTGCATCCAAGCTCTGCAGGGGAAACACACTCCTGACATCAGGCTGCATCCAAGCTCTGCAGGGGAAACACACTCCTGACATCAGGCTGCATCCAAGCTCTGCAGGGGCATAAACACACTCCTGACATCAGGCTGCATCCAAGCTCTGCAGGGGAAACACACTCCTGACATCAGGCTGCATCCAAGCTCTGCAGGGGCATAAACACACTCCTGACATCAGGCTGCATCCAAGCTCTGCAGGGGAAACACACTCCTGACATCAGGCTGCATCCAAGCTCTGCAGGGGAAACACACTCCTGACATCAGGCTGCATCCAAGCTCTGCAGGGCAACACACTCCTGACATCAGGCTGCATCCAAGCTCTGCAGGGGCATAAACACACTCCTGACATCAGGCTGCATCCAAGCTCTGCAGGGGCATAAACACACTCCTGACATCAGGCTGCATCCAAGCTCTGCAGGGGCATAAACACACTCCTGACATCAGGCTGCATCCAAGCTCTGCAGAGGAAACACACTCCTGACATCAGGCTGCATCCAAGCTCTGCAGAGGAAACACACTCCTGACATCAGGCTGCATCCAAGCTCTGCAGAGGAAACACACTCCTGACATCAGGCTGCATCCAAGCTCTGCAGAGGAAACACACTCCTGACATCAGGCTGCATCCAAGCTCTGCAGGGGCATAAACACACTCCTGACATCAGGCTGCATCCAAGCTCTGCAGGGGCATAAACACACTCCTGACATCAGGCTGCATCCAAGCTCTGCAGGGGCATAAACACACTCCTGACATCAGGCTGCATCCAAGCTCTGCAGAGGAAACACACTCCTGACATCAGGCTGCATCCAAGCTCTGCAGAGGAAACACACTCCTGACATCAGGCTGCATCCAAGCTCTGCAGAGGAAACACACTCCTGACATCAGGCTGCATCCAAGCTCTGCAGGGGCATAAACACACTCCTGACATCAGGCTGCATCCAAGCTCTGCAGGGGCATAAACACACTCCTGACATCAGGCTGCATCCAAGCTCTGCAGGGGCATAAACACACTCCTGACATCAGGCTGCATCCAAGCTCTGCAGGGTAAAACACTCCTGACATCAGGCTGCATCCAAGCTCTGCAGAGGAAACACACTCCTGACATCAGGCTGCATCCAAGCTCTGCAGGGGAAACACACTCCTGACATCAGGCTGCATCCAAGCTCTGCAGAGGAAACACACTCCTGACATCAGGCTGCATCCAAGCTCTGCAGAGGAAACACACTCCTGACATCAGGCTGCATCCAAGCTCTGCAGAGGAAACACACTCCTGACATCAGGCTGCATCCAAGCTCTGCAGAGGAAACACACTCCTGACATCAGGCTGCATCCAAGCTCTGCAGAGGAAACACACTCCTGACATCAGGCTGCATCCAAGCTCTGCAGAGGAAACACACTCCTGACATCAGGCTGCATCCAAGCTCTGCAGAGGAAACACACTCCTGACATCAGGCTGCATCCAAGCTCTGCAGGGGAAACACACTCCTGACATCAGGCTGCATCCAAGCTCTGCAGGGTAAACACACTCCTGACATCAGGCTGCATCCAAGCTCTGCAGGGGCATAAACACACTCCTGACATCAGGCTGCATCCAAGCTCTGCAGGGGCATGAAAACACACTCCTGACATCAGGCTGCATCCAAGCTCTGCAGGGGAAACACACTCCTGACATCAGGCTGCATCCAAGCTCTGCAGGGTAAACACACTCCTGACATCAGGCTGCATCCAAGCTCTGCAGGGGCATAAACACACTCCTGACATCAGGCTGCATCCAAGCTCTGCAGGGGAAACACACTCCTGACATCAGGCTGCATCCAAGCTCTGCAGGGGAAACACACTCCTGACATCAGGCTGCATCCAAGCTCTGCAGGGGAAACACACTCCTGACATCAGGCTGCATCCAAGCTCTGCAAGGGAAACACACTCCTGACATCAGGCTGCATCCAAGCTCTGCAGGGGAAACACACTCCTGACATCAGGCTGCATCCAAGCTCTGCAGGGGAAACACACTCCTGACATCAGGCTGCATCCAAGCTCTGCAGGGGAAACACACTCCTGACATCAGGCTGCATCCAAGCTCTGCAGGGGAAACACACTCCTGACATCAGGCTGCATCCAAGCTCTGCAGGGGAAACACACTCCTGACATCAGGCTGCATCCAAGCTCTGCAGGGGCATAAACACACTCCTGACATCAGGCTGCATCCAAGCTCTGCTATGGAAACACACTCCTGACATCAGGCTGCATCCAAGCTCTGCAGGGGAAACACACTCCTGACATCAGGCTGCATCCAAGCTCTGCAGGAGAAACACACTCCTGACATCAGGCTGCATCCAAGCTCTGCTAAGGAAACACACTCCTGACATCAGGCTGCATCCAAGCTCTGCAGGGGAAACACACTCCTGACATCAGGCTGCATCCAAGCTCTGCAGGAGAAACACACTCCTGACATCAGGCTGCATCCAAGCTCTGCAGGGGAAACACACTCCTGACATCAGGCTGCATCCAAGCTCTGCAGGGGAAACACACTCCTGACATCAGGCTGCATCCAAGCTCTGCAGGGGAAACACACTCCTGACATCAGGCTGCATCCAAGCTCTGCAGAGGAAACACACTCCTGACATCAGGCTGCATCCAAGCTCTGCAGGGGAAACACACTCCTGACATCAGGCTGCATCCAAGCTCTGCAGGGGAAACACGCGAATGACATCAGGCTGCATCCAAGCTCTGCATGGGAAACACACTCCTGACATCAGGCTGCATCCAAGCTCTGCAGGGGAAACACACTCCTGACATCAGGCTGCATCCAAGCTCTGCAGGGGAAACACTCCTGACATCAGGCTGCATCCACGATCCGCTGGTGCTGAAACACACTCCTGACATCAGGCTGCATCCAAGCTCTGCAGGGGAAACACACTCCTGACATCAGGCTGCATCCAAGCTCTGCAGGGGAAACACACTCCTGACATCAGGCTGCATCCAAGCTCTGCAGGGGAAACACACTCCTGACATCAGGCTGCATCCAAGCTCTGCAGGGGAAACACACTCCTGACATCAGGCTGCATCCAAGCTCTGCAGGGGCAACACACTCCTGACATCAGGCTGCATCCAAGCTCTGCAGGGGAAACACACTCCTGACATCAGGCTGCATCCAAGCTCTGCAGATGAAACACACTCCTGACATCAGGCTGTATCCAAGCTCTGCAGGGGCATAAACACACTCCTGACATCAGGCTGCATCCAAGCTCTGCAGGGAAAACACACTCTTGATATCAGGCTGCATCCAAGCTCTGCAGGGGAAACACACTCCTGACATCAGGCTGCATCCAAGCTCTGCAGGGGAAACACACTCCTGACATCAGGCTGCATCCAAGCTCTGCAGGGGAAACACACTCCTGACATCAGGCTGCATCCAAGCTCTGCAGGGGCAACACACTCCTGACATCAGGCTGCATCCAAGCTCTGCAGGGGAAACACACTCCTGACATCAGGCTGCATCCAAGCTCTGCAGGGGAAAAACACTCCTGACATCAGGCTGCATCCAAGCTCTGCAGGGGAAACACACTCCTGACATCAGGCTGCATCCAAGCTCTGCAGAGGAAACACACTCTTGACATCAGGCTGCATCCAAGCTCTGCAGGGGAAAAACACTCCTGACATCAGGCTGCATCCAAGCTCTGCAAGGGAAACACACTCCTGACATCAGGCTGCATCCAAGCTCTGCAGGGGAAACACACTCCTGACATCAGGCTGCATCCAAGCTCTGCAGGGGCATAAACACACTCCTGACATCAGGCTGCATCCAAGCTCTGCAGGGGAAACACACTCCTGACATCAGGCTGCATCCAAGCTCTGCAGGGGCATAAACACACTCCTGACATCAGGCTGCATCCAAGCTCTGCAGGGGAAACACACTCCTGACATCAGGCTGCATCCAAGCTCTGCAGGGGAAACACACTCCTGACATCAGGCTGCATCCAAGCTCTGCAGGGGAAACACACTCCTGACATCAGGCTGCATCCAAGCTCTGCAGGGAAACACACTCCTGACATCAGGCTGCATCCAAGCTCTGCAGGGGAAACACACTCCTGACATCAGGCTGCATCCAAGCTCTGCAAGGGCAACCCACTCCTGACATCAGGCTGCATCCAAGCTCTGCAAGGGAAACACACTCCTGACATCAGGCTGCATCCAAGCTCTGCAGGGGAAACACACTCCTGACATCAGGCTGCATCCAAGCTCTGCAGGGGAAACACACTCCTGACATCAGGCTGCATCCAAGCTCTGCAGGGGAAACACACTCCTGACATCAGGCTGCATCCAAGCTCTGCAGAGGAAACACACTCCTGACATCAGGCTGCATCCAAGCTCTGCAGAGGAAACACACTCCTGACATCAGGCTGCATCCAAGCTCTGCAGAGGAAACACACTCCTGACATCAGGCTGCATCCAAGCTCTGCAGGGGAAACACACTCCTGACATCAGGCTGCATCCAAGCTCTGCAGGGGAATAAACACACTCCTGACATCAGGCTGCATCCAAGCTCTGCAGGGGAAACACACTCCTGACATCAGGCTGCATCCAAGCTCTGCAGGGGAAACACACTCCTGACATCAGGCTGCATCCAAGCTCTGCAGAGGAAACACACTCCTGACATCAGGCTGCATCCAAGCTCTGCAGGGGAAACACACTCCTGACATCAGGCTGCATCCAAGCTCTGCAGAGGAAACACACTCCTGACATCAGGCTGCATCCAAGCTCTGCAGAGGAAACACACTCCTGACATCAGGCTGCATCCAAGCTCTGCAGAGGAAACACACTCCTGACATCAGGCTGCATCCAAGCTCTGCAGAGGAAACACACTCCTGACATCAGGCTGCATCCAAGCTCTGCAGGGGAAACACACTCCTGACATCAGGCTGCATCCAAGCTCTGCAGAGGAAACACACTCCTGACATCAGGCTGCATCCAAGCTCTGCAGGGAAACACACTCCTGACATCAGGCTGCATCCAAGCTCTGCAGGGGAAACACACTCCTGACATCAGGCTGCATCCAAGCTCTGCAGGGGAAACACACTCCTGACATCAGGCTGCATCCAAGCTCTGCAGATGAAACACACTCCTGACATCAGGCTGCATCCAAGCTCTGCAGGGGAAACACACTCCTGACATCAGGCTGCATCCAAGCTCTGCAGGGGAAACACACTCCTGACATCAGGCTGCATTCAAGCTCTGCAGGGCAACACACTCCTGACATCAGGCTGCATTCAAGCTCTGCAGGGCAACACACTCCTAACATCAGGCTGCATCCAAGCTCTGCAGGAGAAACACACTCCTGACATCAGGCTGCATTCAAGCTCTGCAGGGAAACACACTCCTGACATCAGGCTGCATCCAAGCTCTGCTAAGGAAACACACTCCTGACATCAGGCTGCATCCAAGCTCTGCAGGGGAAACACACTCCTGACATCAGGCTGCATCCAAGCTCTGCTAAGGAAACACACTCCTGACATCAGGCTGCATCCAAGCTCTGCAGGGGAAACACACTCCTGACATCAGGCTGCATCCAAGCTCTGCAGGGAACACCCACTCCTGACATCAGGCTGCATCCAAGCTCTGCAGGGGAAACACACTCCTGACATCAGGCTGCATCCAAGCTCTGCAGGGGAAACACACTCCTGACATCAGGCTGCATCCAAGCTCTGCAGAGGAAACACACTCCTGACATCAGGCTGCATCCAAGCTCTGCAGAGGAAACACACTCCTGACATCAGGCTGCATCCAAGCTCTGCAGGGGAAACACACTCCTGACATCAGGCTGCATCCAAGCTCTGCCGCTGAAACTCACTCCTGACATCAGGCTGCATCCAAGCTCTGCAGGGGAAACACACTCCTGACATCAGGCTGCATCCAAGCTCTGCTAAGGAAACACACTCCTGACATCAGGCTGCATCCAAGCTCTGCTAAGGAAACACACTCCTGACATCAGGCTGCATCCAAGCTCTGCAGGGGAAACACACTCCTGACATCAGGCTGCATCCAAGCTCTGCAGGGGAAACACACTCCTGACATCAGGCTGCATCCAAGCTCTGCAGGGGAAACACACTCCTGACATCAGGCTGCATCCAAGCTCTGCAGGAAACACACTCCAGACATCAGGCTGCATCCAAGCTCTGCAGGAAACACACTCCTGACATCAGGCTGCATCCAAGCTCTGCAGGGGAAACACACTCCTGACATCAGGCTGCATCCAAGCTCTGCAGGGGAAACACACTCCTGACATCAGGCTGCATCCAAGCTCTGCAGAGGAAAAACACTCCTGACATCAGGCTGCATCCAAGCTCTGCAGGGAAAACACACTCCTGACATCAGGCTGCATCCAAGCTCTGCAGGGGCATAAACACACTCCTGACATCAGGCTGCATCCAAGCTCTGCAGAGGAAACACACTCCTGACATCAGGCTGCATCCAAGCTCTGCAGAGGAAACACACTCCTGACATCAGGCTGCATCCAAGCTCTGCAGAGGAAACACACTCCTGACATCAGGCTGCATCCAAGCTCTGCAGGGGAAACACACTCCTGACATCAGGCTGCATCCAAGCTCTGCAGGGGAAACACACTCCTGACATCAGGCTGCATCCAAGCTCTGCAGAGGAAACACACTCCTGACATCAGGCTGCATCCAAGCTCTGCTAAGGAAATACACTCCTGACATCAGGCTGCATCCAAGCTCTGCAAGGGAAACACACTCCTGACATCAGGCTGCATCCAAGCTCTGCAGGGGAAACACACTCCTGACATCAGGCTGTATCCAAGCTCTGCAGAGGAAACACACTCCTGACATCAGGCTGCATCCAAGCTCTGCTAAGGAAATACACTCCTGACATCAGGCTGCATCCAAGCTCTGCAGGGGCATAAACACACTCCTGACATCAGGCTGCATCCAAGCTCTGCAGAGGAAACACACTCCTGACATCAGGCTGCATCCAAGCTCTGCAGAGGAAACACACTCCTGACATCAGGCTGCATCCAAGCTCTGCAGGGGAAACACACTCCTGACATCAGGCTGCATCCAAGCTCTGCAGGGGAAACACACTCCTGACATCAGGCTGCATCCAAGCTCTGCAGGGAACACCCACTCCTGACATCAGGCTGCATCCAAGCTCTGCAGGGGAAACACACTCCTGACATCAGGCTGCATCCAAGCTCTGCAGGGAACACACACTCCTGACATCAGGCTGCATCCAAGCTCTGCAGGGGCATAAACACACTCCTGACATCAGGCTGCATCCAAGCTCTGCAGGAGCAACACACTCCTGACATCAGGCTGCATCCAAGCTCTGCAGGAGCAAAACACTCCTGACATCAGGCTGCATCCAAGCTCTGCAGGGGAAACACACTCCTGACATCAGGCTGCATCCAAGCTCTGCAGTGGAAACACACTCCTGACATCAGGCTGCATCCAAGCTCTGCAGGGGAAACACACTCCTGACATCAGGCTGCATCCAAGCTCTGCAGAGGAAACACACTCCTGACATCAGGCTGCATCCAAGCTCTGCAGACTAAACACACTCCTGACATCAGGCTGCATCCAAGCTCTGCAGGGGCATAAACACACTCCTGACATCAGGCTGCATCCAAGCTCTGCAGGGGCAAAAACACCATTCAGACATCAGGATGCATCCAACCACTGCAGGGAAAAACACTCCTGACATCAGGCTGCATCCAAGCTCTGCAGGGGAAACACACTCCTGACATCAGGCTGCATCCAAGCTCTGCAGGGGAAACACACTCCTGACATCAGGCTGCATCCAAGCTCTGCAGGGAAAACACACTCCTGACATCAGGCTGCATCCAAGCTCTGCAGAGGAAACACACTCCTGACATCAGGCTGCATCCAAGCTCTGCAGTTGAAACACACTCCTGACATCAGGCTGCATCCAAGCTCTGCAGAGGAAACACACTCCTGACATCAGGCTGCATCCAAGCTCTGCAGGGGCATAAACACACTCCTGACATCGGGCTGCATCCAAGCTCTGCAGGGGAAACACACTCATGACATCAGGCTGCATCCAAGTTCTGCTAAGGAAGCACATTCCTGACATCAGGCTGCATCCATGCTCTGCAGGGGCATAAACACACTCCTGACATCGGGCTGCATCCAAGCTCTGCTAAGGAAAAACACTCCTGAAATCAGGCTGCATCCAAGCTCTGCAGGGTAAACACACTCCTGACATCAGGCTGCATCCAAGCTCTGCAGGGAAAACACACTCCTGACATCAGGCTGCATCCAAGCTCTGCAGGGGAAACACACTCCTGACATCAGGCTGCATCCAAGCTCTGCAGGGGAAACACACTCCTGACATCAGGCTGCATCCAAGCTCTGCAGAGGAAACACACTCCTGACATCAGGCTGCATCCAAGCTCTGCAGGGGCATAAACACACTCCTGACATCAGGCTGCATCCAAGCTCTGCAGGGGCATAAACACACTCCTGACATCAGGCTGCATCCAAGCTCTGCAGGGGAAACACACTCCTGACATCAGGCTGCATCCAAGCTCTGCAGAGGAAACACACTCCTGACATCAGGCTGCATCCAAGCTCTGCAGAGGAAACACACTCCTGACATCAGGCTGCATCCAAGCTCTGCAGAGGAAACACACTCCTGACATCAGGCTGCATCCAAGCTCTGCAGGGGCATAAACACACTCCTGACATCAGGCTGCATCCAAGCTCTGCTAAGGAAACACACTCCTGACATCAGGCTGCATCCAAGCTCTGCAGAGAAACACACTCCTGACATCAGGCTGCATCCAAGCTCTGCTGTGGAAACACACTCCTGACATCAGGCTGCATCCAAGCTCTGCAGTTGAATCACACTCCTGACATCAGGCTGCATCCAAGCTCTGCAGAGGAAACACACTCCTGACATCAGGCTGCATCCAAGCTCTGCAGGTGAAACACACTCCTGACATCAGGCTGCATCCAAGCTCTGCAGGGGAAACACACTCCTGACATCAGGCTGCATCCAAGCTCTGCAGGGGAAACACACTCCTGACATCAGGCTGCATCCAAGCTCTGCAGGGGAAACACACTCCTGACATCAGGCTGCATCCAAGCTCTGCTAAGAAAACACACTCCTGACATCAGGCTGCATCCAAGATCTGTAGGGGAAACACACTACTGACATCAGGCTGCATCCAAGATCTGCAGGAGAAACACACTCCTGACATTAGGCTGCATCCAAGCTCTGCAGGGTAAACACACTCCTGACATCAGGCTGCATCCAAGCTCTGCAGGGGAAACACACTCCTGACATCAGGCTGCATCCAAGCTCTGCAGGAAACACACTCCTGACATCAGGCTGCATCCAAGCTCTGCAGAGGAAACACACTCCTGACATCAGGCTGCATCCAAGCTCTGCAGGGAAACACACTCCTGACATCAGGCTGCATTCAAGCTCTGCAGGGCAACAGACTCCTGACATCAGGCTGCATCCAAGCTCTGCAGGAGAAACACACTCCTGACATCAGGCTGCATCCAAGCTCTGCAGAGGAAACACACTCCTGACATCAGGCTGCATCCAAGCTCTGCAGAGGAAACACACTCCTGACATCAGGCTGCATCCAAGCTCTGCAGGGGAAACACACTCCTGACATCAGGCTGCATCCAAGCTCTGCAGGAGCAACACACTCCTGACATCAGGCTGCATCCAAGCTCTGCAGGGGAAACACACTCCTGACATCAGGCTGCATCCAAGCTCTGCAGGGGAAACACACTCCTGACATCAGGCTGCATCCAAGCTCTGCAGGGGCATAAACACACTCCTGACATCAGGCTGCATCCAAGCTCTGCAGGGGCATAAACACACTCCTGACATCAGGCTGCATCCAAGCTCTGCAGGGGAAACACACTCCTGACATCAGGCTGCATCCAAGCTCTGCAGAGGAAACACACTCCTGACATCAGGCTGCATCCAAGCTCTGCAGGGGAAACACACTCCTGACATCAGGCTGCATCCAAGCTCTGCAGTTAAAACACACCCCTGACATCAGTATGCATCCAACCTCTGCCGTCGGAGATACACACTCCTGACATCAGGCTGCATCCAAGCTCTGCAGAGGAAACACACTCCTGACATCAGGCTGCATCCAAGCTCTGCAGGGGAAACACACTCCTGACATCAGGCTGTATCCAAGCTCTGCAGAGGAAACACACTCCTGACATCAGGCTGCATCCAAGCTCTGCAGAGGAAACACACTCCTGACATCAGGCTGCATCCAAGCTCTGCAGGGGAAACACACTCCTGACATCAGGCTGCATCCAAGCTCTGCAGAGGAAACACACTCCTGACATCAGGCTGCATCCAAGCTCTGCAGGGGAAACACACTCCTGACATCAGGCTGCATCCAAGCTCTGCAGGGGAAAGACACTTCTGACATCAGGCTGTATCCAAGCTCTGCAGGGGAAACACACTCCTGACATCAGGCTGCATCCAAGCTCTGCAGGGGAAACACACTCCTGACATCAGGCTGCATCCAAGCTCTGCAGGGGAAACACACTCCTGACACCAGGCTGTATCCAAGTTCTGCAGGGGAAAGACACTTCTGCCATCAGGCTGCATCCAAGCTCTGCAGGGGAAACACACTCCTGACATCAGGCTGCATCCAAGCTCTGCAGGGGCAACACACTCCTGACATCAGGCTGCATCCAAGCTCTGCAGGGGAAACACACTCCTGACATCAGGCTGTATCCAAGCTCTGCAGGGGAAACACACTCCTGACATCAGGCTGCATCCAAGCTCTGCAGGGGAAACACACTCCTGACACCAGGCTGTATCCAAGTTCTGCAGGGGAAAGACACTTCTGCCATCAGGCTGTATCCAAGATCTGCAGGGTAAACACACTCCTGACAATAGGCTGCATCCAAGCTCTGCAGAGGAAACACACTTCTGACATCAGGCTGCATCCAAGCTCTGCAGGGGAAACACACTCCTGACATCAGGCTGCATCCAAGCTCTGCAGGGGAAACACACTCCTGACATCAGGCTGCATCCAAGCTCTGCAGGGGAAACACACTCCTGACATCAGGCTGCATCCAAGCTCTGCAGGGTCATAAACACACTCCTGACATCAGGCTGCATCCAAGCTCTGCAGAGGAAACACACTCCTGACATCAGGCTGCATCCAAGCTCTGCAGGGGAAACACACTCCTGACATCAGGCTGCATCCAAGCTCTGCAGAGGAAACACACTCCTGACATCAGGCTGCATCCAAGCTCTGCAGAGGAAACACACTCCTGACATCAGGCTGCATCCAAGCTCTGCAGAGGAAACACACTCCTGACATCAGGCTGCATCCAAGCTCTGCAGGAGCAACACACTCCTGACATCAGGCTGCATCCAAGCTCTGCAGAAACACACCCCTGACATCAGGCAGCATCCCAGCTCAGCAGTTGAAACACACTCCTGTCATCAGGCAGCATCCCAGCTCTGGAGGTGAAACACACTCCTGACATCAGGCTGCATCCAAGCTCTGGAGGGGAAATACACTCCTGACATCAGGCTGCATCCAAGCTCTGCAGGGGAAACACACTCCTGACATCAGGCTGCATCCAAGCTCTGCAGGGGAAACACACTCCTGACATCAGGCTGCATCCAAGCTCTGCAGGGGCATAAACACACTCCTGACATCAGGCTGCATCCAAGCTCTGCAGGGGAAACACACTCCTGACATCAGGCTGCATCCAAGCTCTGCAGGGGAAACACACTCCTGACATCAGGCTGCATCCAAGCTCTGCAGGGGAAACACACTCCTGACATCAGGCTGCATCCAAGCTCTGCAGGGGAAACACACTCCTGACATCAGGCTGCATCCAAGCTCTGCAGAGGAAACACACTCCTCACATTAGGCTGCATCCAAGCTCTGCAGAGGAAACACACTCCTGACATCAGGCTGCATCCAAGCTCTGCAGGGGCATAGACACACTCCTGACATCAGGGGCCTGTTCCAGAAAGCGGGTTATGTGAAAACTCTGAGTAAGTTAATCCTGAGTTGAGGGAAAGTCTGGGTTTTCTGTTCCAGAAAGCGCCGTAACTGAAACACTGAGTCAGTCACCGCGGTAACAGACTCTGTGAACATAACCTGCTCGGGGGCAGGTTTACTTGAAATAACCCTGAGTTTTTCCGCTCCTCTCGCATGAAAATCGCTTTGACACAACATGGCTTGTCCATTCCTCCCAAACCCAATAGACATGGAAGCACAAATTATTCGAAACGCTTTGCGCCGCGAGAGAATCTTTGGGCCCAGGCTGGATATTCTGTCATTTCCAGATGAATATCTGTTTGAGCGCTGCCGCTTTTCATCAAACGGGATCATTTATCTTGAAAGTCTCCTCCGGCCTCATATTACAAACTTCACCCACCGCGGACGTGCGCTCACTTCCCTTCAAATCCTGTGCATCGCGCTACGTTTTTATGCAAACTTGAGTTTTCTGTACAATATTGGTGACGCGGAGCAACTATGGCGAGGCCACAGTGCAGAGCGGTGAGGAAAGTGACCCTGGCACTGAAACGCCTGCTGCCGGTGATGGTGGTGTTCCCCGGACACAAACCCACCCGCAACATCAAGGAGGAATTCCACAGGATTGCAGGTAATTGATGTAGAAATAATATAGGCCGATTCATTTAATTTATTTTTTTGGTTATTTCTTTACATTCTGCTGCTACCTCAGTCAGTCAGATTAGTTAACTTAATTAAATGTAATTTTGCAGGGCTTCCTAATATAATAGGTGCATAGATGGGACCCACATTCCCATCACTGCACCTACAGAGAATGAGGCGGATTATGTTAACAGAAAATCTTTTCACAGCATCAGTGTACAGGTATATGATCTATAATCTTAAAAAATATGTAGGCTGTATGAAAATGTAGGATACAGTACAACTAACTCATGTCATTCTCTGCCCTGTGAAGATCATATCCGATGACACCTACATTACAAATGTAAAAGCCAAGTGGCCTGGCTCTGTCCATGGTTCTCGGATCTACAGGGAGTCTAGTCTGAGCAACAGACTTGCACGTGGTGAGGAAGCTGAAGCTTTGTACAAATGTTCTTTGTCTCTTTTTAAATGCACTCAAATGTGTCCTCTATAATTACAGGGGAGTTTAATGGCGACCTATTAGGGGATCGAGGCTACCCATGCCAGCCCACTCTGTTGACCCCTGACCCTGACCCTGAGCCGGGGCCCCAACAGCGTTTTAATGTGGCCCACTGCAGGACTAGAGCCCGGGTTGAGATGACCATTGGCCTACTCAAATCCCGGTTCCAGTGCCTGCACAAGCTCAGGGTCACTCCAGAGGTCAGGTGACATCACTGTGGCCTGTGTTGTTCTCCATAATATTGCAGTTATTAGGGGAGAGCAACACCTGCTGTACAAATCAATGACCCAGAGGATGACCACCCCATCCACCCTGAAGATGTCCGGGATGGAAGAGCTGTGAGAGACCTCATTTGCAGGAACTACTTTTGAAAATAAAACACATATTCAAATGTGATTGGGTTCATCTTTATTCCCTACAGTACAAAAGCAACAGTTAGGATTTATAATAGTTCCAATTATTAACATATTCCTCCATTTCACCAATGCACCACCTCAACTGTTCCAGTAACTGAATTTCCAGATCTGCCTTCCTTATCTGCAGATCTAGATCGGTCATTTCCTTTTCTGTTTTTTTAATTTTCTTTATCAGGTGCAGTCTGTACAACTCTTTGGCTGGTAACTGTGAAACATATGCACAACATTTAAGTGCTGCAGTTCTACATACAGATTTCACAGGAAAATCTCACTGTATGAAGCTGTGCGGCTGAACTTGATGGAGCTGCTCATGATGCTCAGCCATGTCCTGTTGATGGAGCTGCTCATGATGCCCAGCCATGTCCTGTTGATGGAGCTGCTCATGATGCTCAGCCATGTCCTGCTGAAACATAAAAATGTACTTAGTCTTTTGTCCACTCATCACTTCAGTGCACATGAAACTATATTTAAGTCAACAGTGTAAAGAAATGTGAATGGGCCTCATGGCTCTGCAGGAACTTCACATCATATTAACACATACTTCAGTTGGCCCCTCTGGATCTATCCCTGAGGCAGCCTCCGCCTCCCGTCTCCCCCGTCTCCTCCCCCCCGTCTCCTCCCCCCCCGTCTCCTCCTCCTCCTCCCCCTCCCCCTCCCCCCCCCCCCTCCTCCTCCTCCTCCTCCTCCTCCTCCTCCTCCTCCTCCTCCTCGCTGCAGGGTGTTGCAGGGTGTCCTCGTCCTCCTCATCCTCCTCCTCCTCCTCCTCCTCCTCCTCCTCCTCCTCCTCCTCCTCGCTGCAGGGTGTTGTATTGGGTGGGGAGGCTGCACCAGGCAGAGGACACCATCCTCAACTGTTGGGTGAATAAAATAGGAGATATCTCTTGGTCTTATTTGATTTGATTAAATGCAGACAGAAGTGTTTACTTGCATCTGATGGAGGCACTTGTGTCCATGGGGGTGCTGGGCTCAGAAGAGCTTCCCCCAGGGCCCTCAGCCACTGGCCGGGGAGCGTTTTGGCTGAGGGCCTCACCTCAGCCTCGGTCACAGTGGGTGGAGGGCCACCTCCACTCGTCTTTTTGGCCTCTGCCTTCTTTCTGTTGGCTGAGCAGAACTCAGATGATTTTTTTTGTCATGTGCACAGTCACATTTCAAATGCAGCCTATTAAACTATAAATGTAGAGGCTAAACAAATCAAGTTTCCATTTCCTTTAAGTGGAGGTCATGTTTAAACAGAATTTTGTTAATAATTAGCATTACTATTTGAAGTAGCCACTGAATTAACATTTACTTTAACAACCTAAGGCATTTAAAAAAACATGCCTTACGCTTTGTACGATATTTTTATATTTCATTTTTAGCTGCTTCCAAGTTCTTCTCTCCCCTGTTGCACCTAAACGAAAATCAGATTTTATTCCTATTTAACTCAGCAAATAAGCGATGATCTTACAGTTGAATGTTAACTTAATTAAACAATTTAAACTCACGCATTGACTCGGGTTTCGGGGATCCATTGACTATGGCTTTTTATAGTAGTCGTGCACGAGCGTAACTCGAGGTAAACCTACTCAGAGTTGATTAACCTCATTCATATCACCTGTTCTGGAACCGAAAACTCAGGGTTTCCCGTCTCAGGGTCAGTCAACCCAGAGCTCATGGAGAAACTCAGAGTATGTTTGAACCCACTTTCTGGAACAGGCCCCAGGACTACACCAGGACTACACCAGGGCCAAACCGGACTAAGCCAAGCCTTTGTGTATTTATTATTTGTATTATTATTTATTTGATTTCTTATTTAATTTGTATTATTATTGTTGTTTTTATTTTATAAAACCAAATAAAACTGAATGAAAAGTCATGACCAGTGTTTTTTTATTGATGTTTTTGTCTAGATTTTTTCCTGCTCTAGTCAATAAAGTCAAATAGTTGTGTTATTGAAGCCGACCTGTTCTGCAAAATCCACTTTTCAGAGCTTTTCCAGGGTCGTCAGGGCGTCTTAAAAGTCTTAAAAAGGTCTGAAATTTCACGTTCCTAAATTAAGGCCTTAAAAAGTCTTAAATTCTGTAGTTTTTTTCAGAAAGGTCTTAAATTTCATGAGCCTAAGACAATGGGAAAGCTTAGTTTGTCTTGTTAGAATGTTCTAAATGATTTTTGGCCATTTGACACCAACGCACACGACTATAAATGAGTGTGAATGAGATCTGATAATAAAAGTATTTGTTGTTCTTTAAAGCAGTGAGTAATGGTCGTCAGCAGAATGGGATCTGGGCTTTTTCTCCTGCATAACGGGGCCGATGTTGGTCTTCATTTTCATTTGAGTGCTCTTAAAAAGGGAAATATACACTGTTTTAATCCCGTTATAGTTGCTTCCTGTCACCATTTACTCACACAAAGTTGTATTTAGAGTGATTTTTGTGTGTTTCAGAGCTCTTTCATCACTTATTTCAAGATGCCGTTTGCAGATCAGCCCTCGTTTTCATCGCTATCGGACTTGTTCCTTTTTTAGTTGTGGTTTGAGGTGAATATTGTGATTTAAAATGTGCAGATTCTAACATAAAGATCCACAGGTGTCGTAGACTATGACTGTACAGCAGAAACAAGCACGATATGGCTTCCTTAAAGGTGAAAACAGAACCAAAAAGTATCACAGTAACATATGAAGCTTATTGATCCTTATGCCCAAAAATCCTATAAGAAATGAAGAGAAAGCATTCATTCCTGTTGTGAGCAGGAGCTCCTCTCCGGAGACCTTGACTGTAAGTTGCTATGGTGGCGCCCCCTGCTTGTCTCCATGGGGATAGGTGCAAACTGACACACTATACACACACACTATACACACACACACACACACACTAAACACACACACACACACACACACACACACAATAAACACACACACACACTATACACACACACACACACACACACTATACACACACACACACTATACACACACACACACTATACACACACACACACTATACACACACACACACACTATACACACACACACACTATAAACACACACACATACACACACACACACACTATACACACACACACACACACACACACACACACACACACACACACACACACACAAACACACACTATACACACACACACACTATACACACACACTATACACACACACACACTATACACACACACAAACACACACTATACACACACAAACACACACTATACACACACACACACTATACGCACACACACACACAAACACACACTATACGCACACACACACACACACTATATGCACACACACACTATACGCACACAAACACACACTATACGCACACACACACACCATACAAACACACACACTATACACACACACACACTATACACACACACACACTATACACACACACTATACGCACACACACACACACACACACACACACACACACACACACACTATACGCACACACACACACACACACTATACACACACACACACACACACTATACACACACACAGAACCCGTCAGACTGGATTCTGTCGCCTCTGAAACTCCAGGAAATAGAAGAGAAAAACAGAAGATTGAAAAGCTCGACATTTGCTCGTGTCCAGACGCGTTTCCTCTGCGCTCGTTCTGCTGTTTCACACACGGTACGACTTTATTCTTTCTACACTGTGTTTGGACTGTTTCTGTTGAGTTAGAAAAGCAGGATTTTCCTTCAGCTTTGCTCCACTTTCTGTCTGAGCCTTAATGAAGAAACCAAGAGCTGCTTTTAGTCGTTCAAACATGGTCGTGTTTGTTTCAGGAGGTGAACTCTTCACTGTGACGTTGTGAGTCGTGTTGGGGAAGTTCCTCTGAAAAACTCTGGAGTTAATCATGACTAGTTCCTCGTGACTTTGGGGAGACTTTTCTGCACTTTTGTCTAAATGAATCAAATCTGTGCGTTTGGATTAAAGACGTTTAAATGGAGATAAACACAGGAGCTGCTGAAACGTCTCAAATGATTTTTTCTGGTGTGCAGTGTGAGGCGTTGGTCTGGTGATGTGCTGCTCCAGTCCAAAGGTGTGGCTGTTATTCCTGTGTCTTATTTCCTCAAACTGTGGAGAAAAACACATTCAAACATAAGCAGCTTCTGTGCACATGTGGGACGTGTCGCAGCAGCTTTTGTTCTGCAGCATTTCCCCTTCAGATGCATCATTAGAGTCACTGTGCATTTGTGGAGGAGGAGGAGGAGGAGGAGGAGGAGGAGGAGCGCCTCCTTCAGGACAAATGAGAGTCAGGTTTGTGGAGAGGCAAGCCCACTCACAATAAGGACGCAGCAAGGACGAACCCAAAGGAGAAGAGAAATGTGGATTCAGTTCATTCAGCAAATACTTTTACACGTTGTTCTTTGTAAACCATATTTTACACGTCGTTCTTGTAAACCACAGAGTTGAACTCTTCAGTGTTAAAGTTGCACTATTAACTAGAGTTAACGAGAGTTCGATTCCCTGAAAGTCGGACTTTATTTCAGGTGTGAATAAAGACGAGAAACTGTGATCTGGACCAAACGAGTCCGTTTCCAAACATAATAATGTGACTGTGTTTAGCAGAGGAACATTTGTGACGTGTTTAAACGTCGCTGTTGTTGAAATCTTCCACACCCTGAATCAAGCAAAAACAATCTGGAATCCGCAAGCCAAACCCAAAGGCTTCTTAGGTGGACATTTGAATATAAGGAGTATGGCACCTAAAAGAGAAGAGCTAGAATATTTGCTCTGCAACTCCAACATTGACTTTCTGGGTCTTTCTGAAACATGGTTGACACACAATTCTCCAGATTCTGTGGTAACTATGCCTGAGTATAATGTGTACAGAAATGATAGAGCAAATGGGAGGGGCGGAGGAGTTCTTCTCTATGTGAAAAGCTCTTTAAAATGTAAACAGATCGAATGGCCAGAAGAAGTCCAACTTGAGTGTGGAGGTGTAGACGTCTCATTGTCAACTGGAAGGTCTTTCACCATAATTTGCTTGTATCGTGAGCCATCTGCCAAGTTGGATTTCTTTGACAAACTAAAATGTCTGCTTCATTATTGCGATTTAAATAAAGAAATCATCTTAATTGGTGATTTTAACATAAACTGGATTGATAAGAAGGCCAGAAAGCACCTGAAACAGGTGACTGACCATTTTAATTTTAGTCCGCTAATTGAACAGCCCACTCCAATAACTTCACACTCAAGAACAGTAATTGATTTACTTTTTGTAAAGAATTATTAAAACTTTTAATTACACAACTGGATTGTCTGACCACAATGCGATTTTTTTCTCTAGAAAACTTACAAAAAAACGTTTCATTGATTCATATCGGCCTACAGAAGAATCAATAAATAATAGAAGTCATATCCCAAAAAATCAACAATCTAATCTTGTGGCAACTATGCAACTGGAATGAAATAATACAAAGTGAGAACATAGAAAATAGTAGTCGTTTATTTCTCGCTAAAATGAATGACATAATATTAAGCTTTACCAAAAGAGGGCGCCAATACAAAAGAAAGAAAAATTCAGTACCTTGGGTAAATGATGAATGCAGGAAATGTATGAGAGACAGGGATGTACAACTTAAAAAATATCTTAAATCTCGCCTTATTATAGACAGACAAAAAATTCTTCATGGACATTATTTCTGAAGCAAAGGGAAATGGCAAAAAGGTCTGGCAAAATGTAAATAAATTACTTGGAAAAGAAAAGAAGGGAACAAAAAGAGAAATTGAGCTTAAAATAAACAACCTTATAGTGTTCAATCCAAATCTGTTAGCGACCGAATTTAATAATTTCTTTATTAATTCTGTTAGAGAGATAACAGAGCTGTTTCCATCGCCTGATCTCAGCACTAGACCCATTGATCCTGCACTTCCTGTGTTCACTCTACAGGAAATAACAGGACAGGAAGTCATTAACATAATTGGTTCATTTAAACATTCAAAAACCAAAGATATCTAGGGTCTGGATACACATTTTTTAAAGTTATGTAAAGAGTCTCTTGTTGCACCAATAACATATATGGTTAATTTATCATTTAAACAAAAAGTTGTTCCATCTTCCTGGAAAGTGGCTACGGTCACACCAATTTACAAATCCGGTGATAAATTAAATATACTCAACTAGCGACCAATCAGTATCCTTCCACTAATCTCCAGGGTTGCTGAGAGGTGGGGAGCAAAGATGATAAATGAACATTTAAATAAAAGTCATTCTGCCTTACATCCTGTGCAGTTTGGGTTCTGCATAAATCATTCTACTGAATCTGCAAACAGTTTCTTCATTGAAAATGTCAAACGTAAACTTGATAACCACATGCACATGTGTTGGTGCAGTGTTTCTTGGTCTCAGAAAGGCATTTGACACTGTCAATCACCAACTACTAGTGACAAAACTAACAGACTATCATTTCTCTGTAGATGCAATTGAATGGATTAAATCATACGTTCACTCTAGGAAACAATGTGTATGTGTAGAAAGTGTCTCATCATCCCTTGTAGATGTTCCAGTTGGTGTGCCTCAAGGGTCAATACTTGGGCCACTTTTATTCTCATTGTATATAAATAGTCTGCCTACAGCTTGTGTAAATGTTGATTTTCAAATGTGTGCCGATGACGCTGTGATTTACACACATGCAAGGAGCATAAAAGAGGCGTCCTCCATTCTAACCACAGCAATGGAGTCGGTAAATGAGTGGTTGTTTAAATCGTGCCTGTTGCTAAATACTAAAAAAACAGTTTGTATGATGTTTACAAAGCAGCCACAAGATATAAAACATTCAGGAGTGTTTCTGAGGGAAGAAGAGTTACAAATTGTGACTGAATTCAAGTACCTCAGTGTTACTCTTGATTCTACACTGTGCTTTAAGAATCATGTTAAAAGAATTGTTAAAACTGTCAAATTTTATCTTCAAAACTTTAGGCAAATCAGGCCATTTATAACATTTGATGCTGCGAGAGTTTTTCTCCACTCAGTGCTTTTCTCTCACATTGAACACTGTATCACAAGTTGGTCTTTAGGTAATGTGAGCACACTCAAAATAACTGAATCACTCTATAAAAAATCACTAAAGGTCTTTGATAGCAAACCATGTTTGCAATATTTTAAAAAAGTACAATATTTTAAGCTTTGAAAATGTAAACATTTTAAATATGCTTTGTGTATAAAGTGCTACATGGATTAGCCCCGCCTCCTGTCAGTCTTTTTCAAAACAAAAACTCCCACCAGTATCAGGACCAGGGCCTTGTCCAGAGGAGACTGTGAGGTGCCCGACAGAAAAACATCTTTTGGGCAAAATTCTCTCTCTGTGAGGCCACTAAGATCTGGAACAGTCTTCCTCTAGGAATAAGGGAGTGCCCCACATCGCTCACTTTCAAAACTCAACTCAAACTGTGGCAAAAATCAAACCAGTCATGTGATCATTAGTCAAAATGTTCTTTTATTTTTCTTAACCTTTTTCTTGTGTTACTAATGTTCTATTGTGTACTGTATTTGTGACCTGCCCAGGGACTGCGGATGTAAATTAGCTTTGTAGCTATAATCCGGCATATTTACATTTGTTTATAACATATGTTCATTAATGTGCATTGTCCCTATCAAATAAATAAATAAATAAATGTTTTGTGTGTTTTTCCTTTTGAAGCAAATGAACAGAGCATGGATCAGAGAGAGCACAGAGAGGACGGAGCCCCTCCCTCTAAAACCACTCACCCCCCCAAAGCTCAGAGGTACGACACCATCTCTAACTCCACCACTGTTCTCCATGTCAGAGCTCAGACTAAAGCCACTGCTCCACCTGTGTCCACAGACCTGCTCCTGGGACCAGCGCCGAGTCACTCAAGAGTGACGACTCTAAAGATGCATTTATTAACTTTAAAAGAGAAGATGGTCCACAGTAAGTCCCACTCACACCTCCTCATAACGTCAGGACTTTATGTTCACAAACATCTGATCTAATGTGGGTGACGTGGTTTGAATGAAGCTAAAAACACGTCCAGGAGGGTCCACAGTTCACAGAGAATCACATTAAAATCACAATGACACACACAAGTCTGTTCTTTGTTCCAGAATGAAAACTTTAAAACGATATAAACTGGATGTTTGGTGCTGAATCTGCCGCACTGAAGCGTCTGGGGTGAAGGCCTCATGAACACTTTGTAGAACCTCCTGAAGTATCTGAGTCAGAACAGTCCCACGTGTTTTACTGTGACTGAAGTGTGTTTTCTTCTGTGTCTCAGGATCCACCAGAAACGTCCTCCGTCTGAACCTGGTCCCAGCTGTGAGTCCCTCAGGAGTCACATGTCTAAGGATGAAGGAATGAACTTCAGGAGTGACTGTTCTATGTTTGAACCAATGAACTTCAGGAGTGACTGGTCTATGGGAGAACCAATGAATTTCAGGAGTGACTGTTCTATGATAGAACCACGTAATTTTGCCACAGAGCCGTGAGTTTTCAAACGCATCGATCATAAGACCAACATATAAATAATAAATAAATAATTTTGCATGTTTAATGTGTCTCTGTCACAGAGGGGAGCAGCCGGGTCCACAGGTCTCCAGTGGTCAGCACCATCAGACACAGCTGGACTCCATATTTAAGGTCTGTCATTCACTAAAGTTTGGAAATGTTCAGATGAACGAGAGCTTGTTCCACACAGATCTGACACTGAGTGCATTTGTGCTGTTTATAATGTGTCTGTTCAGCTTCTGGAGGAGCACATCTTCACTTTGGTCCAGAAGGAGCTGAAGAAGCTCCACAAGGTTCTGAGTACAGATGACCCAGAAGGCTTAGATCCTGTGGAGGATGAGGATGAAGAGCAGAGGAGCTGCAGTGAGGCTGTTCTGAGGATCACACTGAACTTCCTGAGGAGGATGAAGCAGAAGGAGCTGGCTGAGCGTCTGTGGAGCAGTAGGACCATTTAACACATTTAACAAGGTGCTCACAGTCATTTTATCTTCTCTGAGACTCAGGTCTGTGTCTGTGTCTTCATTCAGGGAGTTATTCTGGAGTTTGTCAGCGTAACCTGAAGTCTGACCTGCAGCAGAAGTTTGAGTGTGTGTTTGAGGGCATCGCTAAAGCAGGAAACTCCACCCTTCTGAATGAGATCTACACAGAGCTCTACATCACAGAGAGAGGGTCTTCAGAGGTCAACCAGGAACATGAGGTCAGACACATGGAAACAGCCTCCAGGACTCCAGGCCCAGCAGAGACGGCCATCACATGTGAAGACATGTTTAAAGGCCCAGCTCACACACATGGAGCCATCAGAACAGTGCTGACAAAGGGAGTGGCTGGCATCGGGAAAACAGTGCTCACTCAGAAGTTCAGTCTGGACTGGGCTAAAGGTGAAGCCAACCAGGACATACAGCTGCTGTTCCCGTTCACTTTCAGAGCGCTCAATGTGCTGAAGGACACAAGCTTCAGCTTGGTGACACTTGTTCGTCACTTCTTTAGTCAAACACCAGCAGATCTCTGCAGCTTTGAAGACCTCCAGGTGCTCTTCATCTTTGACGGTCTGGACGAGTGCAGACCTCCTCTGGACTTCACCAAAACCGAGGTCCTGAGCGACCCCACAGAGTCGGCCTCAGTGCACGTGCTGCTGGTGAACCTCATCAGGGGGAGGCTGCTTCCCTCCGCTCGCCTCTGGATAACCACACGACCCGCCGCGGCCAATCAGATCCCTGCTGAGTGCGTCTCCATGGTGACAGAGGTCAGAGGGTTCACCGACCCGCAGAAGGAGCAGTACTTCAGGAAGAGGTTCAGAGACCAGGCCGACACAATCATCTCCCACATCAAGACGTCCAGAAGCCTCCACATCATGTGCCACCTGCCGATCTTCTGCTGGATCGCTGCTGCAGTCCTGGAGCACATGTTGAGAAGCAGAGCGAGAGGAGAGCTGCCCAAGACCCTGACTCAGATGTACATCCACTTCCTGGTGGTTCAGGCCAAAGTCCAGAACATCAAGTATGAAGAAGGATCTGAGACAGACCCACACTGGAGTCCAGAGACCAGGAAGATGGTGAAGTCTCTGGGAAAACTGGCCTTTGAGCAGCTGCAGAAAGGAAACCTGATCTTCTACGAGAGTGACCTGAGCGAGTGTGGGCTGGACGCTGCAGCGGCCTCAGTTTACTCCGGAGTGTTCACACAGGTCTTTAGAGAGGAGCCAGGCCTGTACCAGGACAAGGTCTACTGCTTCATCCATCTGAGTGTGCAGGAGTTTCTGGCTGCTCTTCACGTCCATCAGACCTTCATCAGCTCTGGGGTCAACCTGCTCTCAGAGAAAACACAGAAGCCTACAAAGTTCAGTTTGAAAAGAAAACTAAAGCATCTTCACCAGACGGCTGTGGACCAGGCCTTACAGAGTCCAAACGGACACCTGGACCTGCTCCTCCGCTTCCTCCTGGGTCTTTCACTGTCGACCAATCAGAGCCTTCTACAAGGTCTGCTGACACAGACAGGAAGTAGCTCCCAGACCAATCAGAAAACAGCTGAGTACATCAAGAAGAAGCTGAGTGAGGATGTGTCTGCAGAGAGGAGCATCAACCTGCTCCACTGTCTGAATGAACTGAATGATCGTTCTCTGGTGGAGCAGGTCCAACAGGTCCTGAGTTCAGGACGTCTGTCTGGAGGTCGACTGTCTCCTGCTCAGTGGTCAGCTCTGGCCTTCATCTTACTGTCATCAGAAGAAGATCTGGAGCAGTTTGAGCTGAAGAAGTACTGTGCTTCAGAGGAGGCTCTCCTGAGGCTGCTGCCAGTGGTCAAGGCCTCCAACAAAGCTCTGTGAGTAACCTTTGTTTAACAGAGGACGGTTTGATTCAACTTCTGCATAAACTATGTTTTCTGTCTCCAGACTGAGCGGCTGTGACCTGTCAGAGAGAAGCTGTGAAGCTCTGTCCTCAGTCCTCAGCTCCCAGTCCTCTAGTCTGACAGTCCTGGACCTCAGTCACAACCACCTGAAGGACTCAGGGCTGAAGATGTTGTGTGTTGGACTGAAGAGTCCTCAGTGTAAACTGGAACAGCTCAGGTCAGAGGGGTTCATATTCTTCACTATTATTACAGAACCTGTTGGTATTTGCATTGGAAAAGAACATTTGATAAAGTCCCATAAAGATCTGGGACTTGTTGTTTGTCTCATTTGGGTTGAATGTTCCTCATGAATGTTCCTGATTCCAATAATCTGTGTCCTCAGACTGTCAGGGTGTCTGCTCTCAGAGGAAGGCTGTGCTTCTCTGGCCTCAGCTCTGAGGTCCAACCCCTCCCATCTGATAGAACTGGACCTCAGCTACAACCATCCAGGAGACACAGGAGTAAAGCTCCTGTGTGCTCTACAGGAGGAGCCCCACTGCACACTGGACACTCTCAGGTATGGACCTGCTCCTGCTCCACACTGAACCTCAGAAATGACAGTGGAATGAATAAAAACAGACTTCAGAAGCACCAGAGGCCTGAGCAGCACAGACTGAGGACAGAGTTGGGCTCAAAATAACACATTTTAATGTCACATGGAGTGAAAATGCTCTGAGACAAACTCTGATGTTTCCTTCAGACTGAGACCTGCTGGAGAACGATGGCTGAATCCAATCTGGAGATGTAAGTCTGACTGAACCCATTGAACTCTGGTCACTTTGATCATTTCATTTGTCTCACACAAACAAAGCGTCTGTCAGCGTTTTAGGAGGCGACATTTGTGAGGCTCACAGCGTTTCCTTCTGGAGCGACTCAAACACTGTGGTGATGTGGAGAGGGAGAGTTTCAGGAGAAACATCTGGACACTTTTTACAGTCGAACACAAGTTTATGTGTAGAGCTCAGTTCAGACAGAGTCATTCAAAGAGCTTCACACAAGAAGAAACACATTAAATCACAATCAGAACAAGAGGAAAAATCACAACACAAATAATCAGGAAATGAACCTGAAAAGAGCAGAAGAAAAACCTGTAGTGATGAACAGAACCAGGACTAAACCAGGACTAAACCAGGACTAAACCAGGACTAAACCAGGACTAAACCAGGACTAAACCAGGACTGAACCAGGACTGAACCAGGACTAAACCAGGACTAAACCAGGACTAAACCAGGACTGAACCAGGACTGAACCAGGACTAAACCAGGACTAAACCAGGACTAAACCAGGACTAAACCAGGACTAAACCAGGACTGAACCAGGACTAAACCAGGACTGAACCAGGACTGAACCAGGACTAAACCAGGACTGAACCAGGACTAAACCAGGACTGAACCAGGACTAAACCAGGACTAAACCAGGACTGAACCAGGACTAAACCAGGACTAAACCAGGACTAAACCAGGACTAAACCAGGACTAAACCAGGACTGAACCAGGACTGAACCAGGACTAAACCAGGACTAAACCAGGACTGAACCAGGACTAAACCAGGACTGAACCAGGACTGAACCAGGACTAAACCAGGACTGAACCAGGACTAAACCAGGACTGAACCAGGACTAAACCAGGACTGAACCAGGACTAAACCAGGACTGAACCAGGACTAAACCAGGACTAAACCAGGACTAAACCAGGACTGAACCAGGACTAAACCAGGACTAAACCAGGACTAAACCAGGACTAAACCAGGACTAAACCAGGACTAAACCAGGACTGAACCAGGACTAAACCAGGACTAAACCAGGACTGAACCAGGACTAAACCAGGACTGAACCAGGACTGAACCAGGACTAAACCAGGACTGAACCAGGACTAAACCAGGACTAAACCAGGACTGAACCAGGACTAAACCAGGACTAAACCAGGACTAAACCAGGACTAAACCAGGACTAAACCAGGACTAAACCAGGACTGAACCAGGACTAAACCAGGACTAAACCAGGACTGAACCAGGACTAAACCAGGACTAAACCAGGACTGAACCAGGACTAAACCAGGACTAAACCAGGACTGAACCAGGACTAAACCAGGACTAAACCAGGACTAAACCAGGACTAAACCAGGACTAAACCAGGACTAAACCAGGACTGAACCAGGACTAAACCAGGACTGAACCAGGACTAAACCAGGACTAAACCAGGACTAAACCAGGACTGAACCAGGACTAAACCAGGACTGAACCAGGGCTAAACCAGGACTAAACCAGGACTAAACCAGGACTAAACCAGGACTGAACCAGGACTGAACCAGGACTAAACCAGGACTGAACCAGGACTAAACCAGGACTGAACCAGGACTAAACCAGGACTGAACCAGGACTGAACCAGGACTAAACCAGGACTGAACCAGGACTAAACCAGGACTGAACCAGGACTAAACCAGGACTGAACCAGGACTAAACCAGGACTGAACCAGGACTAAACCAGGACTAAACCAGGACTAAACCAGGACTGAACCAGGACTAAACCAGGACTAAACCAGGACTAAACCAGGACTAAACCAGGACTAAACCAGGACTAAACCAGGACTGAACCAGGACTAAACCAGGACTGAACCAGGACTAAACCAGGACTAAACCAGGACTAAACCAGGACTGAACCAGGACTAAACCAGGACTGAACCAGGGCTAAACCAGGACTAAACCAGGACTAAACCAGGACTAAACCAGGACTGAACCAGGACTGAACCAGGACTAAACCAGGACTGAACCAGGACTAAACCAGGACTGAACCAGGACTAAACCAGGACTGAACCAGGACTGAACCAGGACTAAACCAGGACTGAACCAGGACTAAACCAGGACTGAACCAGGACTAAACCAGGACTAAACCAGGACTGAACCAGGACTAAACCAGGACTGAACCAGGACTGAACCAGGACTGAACCAGGACTGAACCAGGGCTAAACCAGGACTAAACCAGGACTGAACCAGGACTGAACCAGGACTAAACCAGGACTAAACCAGGACTAAACCAGGACTAAACCAGGACTAATCCAGGACTAAACCAGGACTAAACCAGGACTAAACCAGGACTAAACCAGGACTGAACCAGGACTAAACCAGGACTGAACCAGGACTAAACCAGGACTAAACCAGGACTGAACCAGGACTAAACCAGGACTGAACCAGGACTAAACCAGGACTGAACCAGGACTGAACCAGGACTAAACCAGGACTGAACCAGGACTAAACCAGGACTGAACCAGGACTGAACCAGGACTGAACCAGGACTAAACCAGGACTAAACCAGGACTAAACCAGGACTAAACCAGGACTAAACCAGGACTAAACCAGGACTGAACCAGGACTAAACCAGGACTGAACCAGGGCTAAACCAGGACTAAACCAGGACTAAACCAGGACTAAACCAGGACTGAACCAGGACTAAACCAGGACTGAACCAGGACTAAACCAGGACTAAACCAGGACTAAACCAGGACTGAACCAGGACTAAACCAGGACTGAACCAGGGCTAAACCAGGACTAAACCAGGACTAAACCAGGACTAAACCAGGACTGAACCAGGACTGAACCAGGACTAAACCAGGACTGAACCAGGACTAAACCAGGACTGAACCAGGACTAAACCAGGACTGAACCAGGACTGAACCAGGACTAAACCAGGACTGAACCAGGACTAAACCAGGACTGAACCAGGACTAAACCAGGACTGAACCAGGACTAAACCAGGACTAAACCAGGACTAAACCAGGACTAAACCAGGACTAAACCAGGACTGAACCAGGACTAAACCAGGACTGAACCAGGGCTAAACCAGGACTAAACCAGGACTGAACCAGGACTGAACCAGGACTAAACCAGGACTAAACCAGGACTAAACCAGGACTAAACCAGGACTAATCCAGGACTAAACCAGGACTAAACCAGGACTAAACCAGGACTGAACCAGGACTGAACCAGGACTGAACCAGGACTAAACCAGGACTAAACCAGGACTGAACCAGGACTGAACCAGGACTAAACCAGGACTAAACCAGGACTAAACCAGGACTGAACCAGGACTGAACCAGGACTGAACCAGGACTAAACCAGGACTGAACCAGGACTGAACCAGGACTAAACCAGGACTAAACCAGGACTAAACCAGGACTGAACCAGGACTAAACCAGGACTGAACCAGGACTGAACCAGGACTAAACCAGGACTAAACCAGGACTAAACCAGGACTAAACCAGGACTGAACCAGGACTAAACCAGGACTGAACCAGGACTGAACCAGGACTGAACCAGGACTAAACCAGGACTGAACCAGGACTAAACCAGGACTGAACCAGGACTGAACCAGGACTGAACCAGGACTGAACCAGGACTAAACCAGGACTGAACCAGGACTAAACCAGGACTAAAGAAGGACTAAACCAGGACTGAACCAGGACTAAACCAGGACTAAACCAGGACCAAACCAGGACTAAACCAGGACTAAACCAGGACTAAACCAGGACTGAACCAGGACTAAACCAGGACTGAACCAGGACTGAACCAGGACTAAACCAGGACTAAACCAGGACTAAACCAGGACTGAACCAGGACTGAACCAGGACTGAACCAGGACTAAACCAGGACTGAACCAGGACTAAACCAGGACTGAACCAGGACTAAACCAGGACTAAAGAAGGACTGAACTAGGACTAAACCAGGACTAAACCAGGACTAAAGAAGGACTAAACCAGGACTAAACCAGGACTAAACCAGGACTAAAGAAGGACTAAACCAGGACTGAACCAGGACTAAACCAGGACTAAACCAGGACCAAACCAGGACTAAACCAGGACTAAACCAGGACCAAACCAGGACTAAACCAGGACTAAACCAGGACTAAACCAGGACTAAACCAGGACTGAACCAGGACTAAACAGGTGTGGGGCTGTGAAAGGAAATGTTTTTCCTCCAGTAAATCTGAGCCAAACACAAAAGTGAAGGATGAAGAAATAAAAGAACAAAGACAGAAAAGAGCTGAATCCTGAACGAGTGAAAGTCTTTAAATCCATGGTTCCTGAACAAATGGAGCCATGTGGTGCAGAATTAAACGTGTGTCTCATGTTGACAGTGGACAGGGGACTAACTGCTGCTGTGTTGTGTCTTCTCTCCATCAGATTTCTGTGATCTCACTCTGGATCCAAACACAGCTCACAGAAACCTCCAACTGTCCGACAACAACAAGAAGGTGACACGTGTGAGAGAGGAGCAACCGTATCCACATCATCAGGACAGATTTGAGCTCTGGGAACAGATTCTGTGTTCCTCTGGTCTGACTGGTCTCTGTTACTGGGAGGTCCAGTGGAGTGGAGACGTTCATATATCAGTGTGTGACAGAAGAATCAGAAGGAAAGGAGCCGGTGATTACAGTTTGTTTGGACACAATGATCAGTCCTGGAGTCTGTACTGTTCTGAAGATGGTTTCTATGTTCTTCATAATAACAAACAAACCCTCCTCCCTCAGCCCTGGTCCTCCTCTTCTGGGACAGTGGCAGTGTTTGTGGACTGTCCTGCTCACTCTGTGTCCTTCTACACAGTCTCCTCTGACCAACTGACCCACCTCCACACCTTCAGCACCACATCCACTCACACTCTGATCCCTGGGTTTAGGCTCTGGTATAATGGCTCCTCAGTGTCTCTGTGCACTCGGACAGACTCACTCTCCTCAGTGTCTCTGTGAGCTCCACAGACTCACTCTCCTCAGTGTCTCTGTGAGCTCCACAGACTCACTCTCCTCAGTGTCTCTGTGAGCTCCACAGACTCACTCTCCTCAGTGTCTCTGTGAGCTCCACAGACTCACTCTCCTCAGTGTCTCTGTGAGCTCCACAGATTCACTCTCCTCAGTGTAAAACAGTCCAAATGTTTTTCACATATTTTTACATCACTGAACAGAAAACGTGTCGTGATACTGTCCTCACACCGAGCACTTCCTCCAGGACGACTCGGAGGAGACAAAGACAGAGAAACCAGCAAATGCTTCTCCCTAAAGTTTTGCCCGTCTCTTTCCGCATTTTTATCCAAATTTCTGTGGTGAATCCGAGCAAACGTGAAGCTTTCGTATACTTTTCCAAATTCAAATATTCACACCTTTGGTGGATTTTTGGCCTGAATCTGGACCAGTGCTGATCGACCTCATGGACCCTAGAAAGGCCCCGTGTTCCTCTTTTAAACAGACGGTACGGCATCCTTCAGCCTGATGACAGCCGAGTGGAAGAAGATTTCAGACCATCCCTGAGGAGACCACATGAAGGACCTCATGGCCGGACTCCACGCTCTTCTCTCTGGTCGTATTGAGCACAAATTGTCACAGAAAGGCTCGCTTATCGATCTAACTCCACACATGACTTTAGATCACTCCTGGGTTGTGCTCAGTCTCTGATCTTAGATCCCAGTCTAGGAGAACCCGCACTCATTTGCATATTTTGTATTTAAATGCTGTTTAACTTGCTCAATAAATATTCATAAACCAGTTTTATTTGATCAGTGTGATGTGTTATTCAGATATAAGTCGGTGATATGGAAAAGAACTTTACAAACATTACTGACTGATTAATTAATTAACATCGGTAACTGATGATATTGTATTAATAATATTTCTCAGCATTAGTTGAGTGGCAAAACTCTTAATTAAAGTTTAACTCCGGCACATTTGAAGCTAAAGTCCGTTTCTAGAGGAGGTGGAATTCTGTCAGAAGCCAAAAAACAGCACAGATCAGTGTTTCCTCGGTGGAGATCTCAATTTTCCTTAAATATGGATGTTACTTGTGGAGTTGGACAGAAAAAGCGAGCAGACGTGAGGCTCACTTCAGTGTGTGGAGGAAGAGATGTGTGTGCGGGTTTTATGTGCGACACTTTGTACATCAGACGCTGATAAAACATAAAACATAAAAGTGCATGTAGTACCGTGTGTGTCCAGCAGAGGGCGGCGTCTGTGCGCCTAAGACCAGACCAGGGACGGAGACCAAAGACCCGAGACTAGACCTGGATTAAGACCCGAGACTAGACCTGGATTAAGCCCCGAGACTAGACCTGGATTAAGACCCGAGACCCGAGACTAGACCTGGATTAAGACCCGAGACTAGACCTGGATTAAGCCCCGAGACTAGACCTGGATTAAGACCCGAGACTAGACCTGGATTAAGACCCGAGACTAGACCTGGATTAAGACCTGAGACTAGACCTGGATTAAGACCCGAGTCTAGACCTGGATTAAGCCCCGAGACTAGACCTGGATTAAGACCCGAGACTAGACCTGGATTAAGACCCGAGACTAGACCTGGATTAAGACCCGAGACTAGACCTGGATTAAGACCCGAGACTAGACCTGGATTAAGACCCGAGACTAGACCTGGATTAAGACCCGAGACTAGACCTGGATTAAGACCCGAGACTAGACCTGGATTAAGACACTGGTACATTTACAGTCAAAATGAGATTATAAATAATAATAATAATAATAATAATAATAATAATAATAATAATAATATTATTATTATTATTATTATTATTATTATTATTATTATTATTATTATTATTATTATTATTATTATTATAATAATAATACCCCTCCTCGAACCGCCACCTTAACGTGGTGGAGGGGTTTGAGTACCCGAATGATCCCAGGAGCTATGTTGTCGGGGGCTTTATGCCCCTGGTAGGGTCACCCAAGGCAAACAGGTCCGGGGGGACGGGTCAGACGAAGAGCGGTTCAAAAGACCCCTATGATGACACAAAAATCGAGGTCAGTGACGTCGCCCGGAAAGGCGGTACCGGGGCCCCACCCTGGAGCCAGGCCTGGGGTGGGTGCACGTGGGCGAGCGCCTGGTGGCCGGGCCTTTCCCCACGGGGCCCGGCCGGGCACAGCCCGAAGGAGCGACGTGGGACCGCCCTCCCCTGGACCCACCATCCGCGGGAGGAGCCATAGGGGCCGGGTGCAAAGAGATCTGGGCGGTAGTCGAAGGCGGGGGCCTCTGCGACCAGATCTCCGGACATGGAGACTAGCTCTGGGGACATGGACTGTCACCTCGCTGGGGGGGAAGGAGCCTGAGCTTGTGCGGGAGGTCGAGCGTTACCGGCTAGATATAGTCGGCCTCACCTCCACGCACAGCTTGGGCTCTGGAACCCAACTCCTTGAGAGGGGCTGGACTCTCCATTTCTCTGGCGTTGGCCGCGGGGAGCGGCGGCGAGCTGGCGTGGGCTCATAGCCCCACAGCTCAGCCGCTGCGTGTTGGAGTTTACCCCGGTGAACGAGAGGGTCGCGTCCCTGCGCCTTCGGGTCGGGGACAGGTCTCTCACTGTGGTGTCAGCCTATGGGCCGAACAGCAGTGCAGAGTACCCGGCCTTCTTGGAGTCTCTGGGAGGGGTACTGGACAGTGCACCGACCGGGGACTCCGTTCTTCTACTGGGGGACTTCAACGCCCACGTGGGCAACGACAGTGACACTTGGAGAGGGGTGATTGGGAGGAACGGCCTCCCTGATCTGAACCCGAGCGGTGTTCTGTTATTGGACTTCTGTGCTAGTCACAGTTTGTCCATAACGAACACCATGTTCAAGCACAAGGGGGTCCATCGGTGCACGTGGCACCAGGACTCCCTAGGCCGGAGGTCGATGATCGACTTTGTTGTCGTGTCATCTGACCTCCGGCCGTGTGTCTTGGACACTCGGGTGAAGAGAGGGACAGAGCTGTCAACTGATCACCACCTGGTGGTGAGTTGGGTCCGCTGGCGGAGGAGGAAGCCGGAAAGACCTGGCAGGCCCAAGCGTATCGTGAGGGTCTGCTGGGAACGTCTGGCGGAATCTTCTGTCAGTGTGGCCTTCAACTCACACCTCCGGGAGAGCTTCTCCCAGATCCCGAGGGAGGCTGGGGACATGGAGCCCGAGTGGGCTTCGTTCTCGGCCTCCATGGTCGATGCGGCCGTTCGTAGCTGTGGCCGTAAGGTCTGTGGTGCCTGTCGCGGCGGCAATCCCCGAACCCGGTGGTGGACACCGGAAGTAAGGGATGCCGTCAAGCTGAAGAAGGAGTCCTACCGGGCCTTGCTGGCCCGGTGGACTCCTGAGGCAGCTGACGGGTACCGTCGGGCCAAGCGTGCTGCAGCCCGGGCGGTTGCAGAGGCAAAAACTCGGGTCTGGGAGGAGTTCGGGGAGGCCATGGAGGAGGACTATCGGACGGCCCCAAGGAAATTCTGGCAAACCGTCCAGCGCCTCAGGAGGGGGAAGCGGCCCTTCACCAATACTGTTTACAGTGTGGGGGGAGAGCTGCTGACCTCGACTGGGGATGTGGTCGGGCGGTGGAAGGAATACTTTGGGGATCTCCTCAATCCCACCGTCACGTCCTCCGAAGAGGAGGCCGAGGCTGGGGACCCAGAGGCGGACTCATCCATCACCCTGGCCGAAGTCACTGAGGTGGTCAGAAAGCTCCTCGGTGGCAAGGCTCCGGGGGTGGATGAGATCCGCCCTGAGTACCTTAAGTCTCTGGGTGTTGTGGGGCTGTCTTCGCTGACACGTCTCTACAACATCGCGTGGCGGTCGGGAACAGTGCCTCTGGACTGGCAGACCGGGGTGGTGGTCCCTCTGTATAAAAAGGGGGACCGGAGGGTCTGTTCCAACTACAGGGGAATCACACTCCTCAGCCTCCCCGGTAAAGTCTATGCCAGGGTACTGGAGAGGAGAGTTCGGCCGATAGTCGAACCTCGGATTCAAGAGGAGCAGTGTGGTTTTCGGCCTGGTCGTGGAACACTGGACCAGCTCTACACCCTCCATCGGGTGCTCGAGGGTTCATGGGAGTTTGCCCAACCAGTCCACATGTGTTTTGTGGACCTGGAGAAGGCATTCGACCGTGTCCCTCGTGGTGCCCTGTGGGGGGTGCTCCGGGAGTATGGGGTCCGGGGCCCTTTGCTAAGGGCTGTCCGGTCCCTGTATGACCGGAGCAGGAGCTGTGGTGCCGGCAGTAAGTCAGACCTGTTCCCGGTGCATGTTGGACTCCAGGGCTGCCCTTTGTCACCGGTTCTGTTCATTGTATTTATGGACAGAATTTCTAGGCGCAGCCAGGGGCCGGAGGGGGTCCAGTTCGGGAACCACAGGATTTCATCGCTGCTTTTTGCGGATGATGTTGTCCTGTTGGCTCCATCGAACCAGGACCTGCAGCACTGGGGCGGTTTGCAGCCGAGTGTGAAGCGGCCGGGATGAGAATCAGCTGTTCCAAATCCGAGGCCATGGTTCTCGACCGGAAAAAGGTGGATTGCCCTCTCCGGGTGGGTGGGGAGTCTCTGCCTCAAGTGGAGGAGTTCAAGTATCTCGGGGTCTTGTTCACGAGTGAGGGGAGGATGGAGCGTGAGATTGACAGGCGGATCGGTGCGGCGTCGGCAGTGATGCAGTCGCTGTATCGGACCGTTGTGGTGAAGAGGAGCTGAGCCGAAAGGCGAAGCTCTCGATTTACCGGTCAATCTACGTTCCTACCCTCACCTATGGTCATGAGCTCTGGGTAATGACCAAAAGAACGAGATCGCGGATACAAGCGGCCGAAATGAGTTTCCTCCGCAGAGTAGCCGGGCGCCCCCTTAGAGATAAGGTGAGGAGCTCGGTCACACGGGAGGAGCTCGGAGTAGAGTCGCTGCTCCTCCACGTCGAGAGGAGCCAGCTGAGGTGGTTCGGGCATCTGGTCCGGATGCCTCCTGGACGCCTCCCTCGGGAGGTGTTCCGGGCATGTCCCACCGGTAGGAGGCCCCGGGGAAGACCCAGGACACGCTGGAGGGACTATGTCTCTCGGCTGGCCTGGGAACGCCTCGGGGTCTGTCCGGAGGAGCTGGAGGAAGTGGCTGGGGAGAAGGAAGCTTGGGAGCCCCTGCTTAGACTGCTGCCCCCGCGACCCGGCCCCGGATAAGCGGAAGAAGATGGATGGATGGATGGATGGATGGATGGATAATAATAATAATTAAAGGACCAAGGAAAGTCCTGGTTTAGATCTGGCATAATCCTGGTTCAGACCTGGTTTAGTCCTGGTTTAGACCTGGTTTAGACCTGGTTAAGTCCTGGTTTAGACCTGGTTTATACGTGGTTTAGTCCTGGTTTAGACCTGGTTTAGACCTGGTTTAGTCCTGGTTTAGTCCTGGTTTAGTTCTGGTTTAGTCCTGGTTTAGTCCTGGTTTAAACCTGGTTTAGACCTGGTTTAGTCCTGGTTTAGTCCTAGTTTAGTCCTGGTTTAGTCCTGGTTTAGTTCTGGTTTAGACCTGGTTTAGTCCTGGTTCAGACCTGGTTTAGACCTGGTTTAGTCCTGGTTCAGACCTGGTTTAGACCTGGTCCAGTCCTGGTTTAGTCCTGGTTTAATCCTGGTTTAGACCTGGTTTAGACATGGTTTAGTCCTGGTTTAGTCCTGGTTCAGTCCTGGTTTAGTCCTGTTTAGACCTGGTTTAGACCTGGTTTATACCTGGTTTAGTCCTGGTTTAGTCCTGAGTTAGACCTGGTTCAGTCCTAGTTTAGACCTGGTTTAGTCCTGGTTTAGTCCTAGTTTAGACCTGGTTTAGTCCTGGTTTAGACCTGGTTTAGACGTGGTTTAGTCCTGGTTTAGTCCTTGTTTAGTTCTGGTTTAGACCTGGTTTAGTCCTGGTTTAAACCTGGTTTAGTCCTGGTTTAGACCTGGTTTAGACCTGGTTTAGACCTGGTTAAGTCCTGGTTTAGTCCTGGTTTAGACCTGGTTTATACCTGGTTTAGTCCTGGTTTAGACCTGGTTTAGACCTGGTTTAGACCTGGTTTAGTCCTGGTTTAGTCCTTGTTTAGTTCTGGTTTAGACCTGGTTTAAACCTGGTTTAGTCCTGGTTTAGACCTGGTTTAGACCTGGTTTAGTCCTGGTTTAGCCCTGGTTTAGTTCTGGTTTAGTCCTGGTTTAGTTCTGGTTTAGTCCTAGTTTAGACCTGGTTTAGTCCTGGTTTAGACCTGGTTTAGTCCTGGTTTAGTCCTGAGTTAGACCTGGTTCAGTCCTAGTTTAGACCTGGTTTAGTCCTGGTTTAGTCCTGGTTTAATCCTGGTTTAGACCTGGTTTAGACGTGGTTTAGTCCTGGTTTAGTCCTTGTTTAGTTCTGGTTTAGACCTGGTTTAGTCCTGGTTTAAACCTGGTTTAGTCCTGGTTTAGACCTGGTTTAGACCTGGTTTAGACCTGGTTAAGTCCTGGTTTAGTCCTGGTTTAGACCTGGTTTATACCTGGTTTAGTCCTGGTTTAGACCTGGTTTAGACCTGGTTTAGACCTGGTTTAGTCCTGGTTTAGTCCTTGTTTAGTTCTGGTTTAGACCTGGTTTAAACCTGGTTTAGTCCTGGTTTAGACCTGGTTTAGACCTGGTTTAGTCCTGGTTTAGCCCTGGTTTAGTTCTGGTTTAGTCCTGGTTTAGTTCTGGTTTAGTCCTAGTTTAGACCTGGTTTAGTCCTGGTTTAGACCTGGTTTAGACGTGGTTTAGTCCTGGATTAGTCCTTGTTTAGTCCTGGTTTAAACCTGATTTAGTCCTGGTTTAGTCCTGGTTTAGTTCTGGTTTAGTCCTGGTTTAGTCCTGGTTTAGTCCTGGTTTAGTCCTTGTTTAGTCCTGGTTTAAACCTGATTTAGTCCTGGTTTAGTCCTGGTTTAGTTCTGGTTTAGTCCTGGTTTAGTGCTGGTTTAGTTCTGGTTTAGTCCTGGTTTAGTCCTGGTTTAGTTCTGGTTTAGACCTGGTTTAGTCCTGGTTTAAACCTGGTTTAGTCCTGGTTCAGACCTGGTTTAGACCTGGTCCAGTCCTGGTTTAGTCCTGGTTTAATCCTGGTTTAGACCTGGTTTAGACATGGTTTAGTCCTGGTTTAGTCCTGGTTCAGTCCTGGTTTAGTCCTGTTTAGACCTGGTTTAGACCTGGTTTATACCTGGTTTAGTCCTGGTTTAGTCCTGAGTTAGACCTGGTTCAGTCCTAGTTTAGACCTGGTTTAGTCCTGGTTTAGTCCTAGTTTAGACCTGGTTTAGTCCTGGTTTAGACCTGGTTTAGACGTGGTTTAGTCCTGGTTTAGTCCTTGTTTAGTTCTGGTTTAGACCTGGTTTAGTCCTGGTTTAAACCTGGTTTAGTCCTGGTTTAGACCTGGTTTAGACCTGGTTTAGACCTGGTTAAGTCCTGGTTTAGTCCTGGTTTAGACCTGGTTTATACCTGGTTTAGTCCTGGTTTAGACCTGGTTTAGACCTGGTTTAGACCTGGTTTAGTCCTGGTTTAGTCCTTGTTTAGTTCTGGTTTAGACCTGGTTTAAACCTGGTTTAGTCCTGGTTTAGACCTGGTTTAGACCTGGTTTAGTCCTGGTTTAGCCCTGGTTTAGTTCTGGTTTAGTCCTGGTTTAGTTCTGGTTTAGTCCTAGTTTAGACCTGGTTTAGTCCTGGTTTAGACCTGGTTTAGTCCTGGTTTAGTCCTGAGTTAGACCTGGTTCAGTCCTAGTTTAGACCTGGTTTAGTCCTGGTTTAGTCCTGGTTTAATCCTGGTTTAGACCTGGTTTAGACGTGGTTTAGTCCTGGTTTAGTCCTTGTTTAGTTCTGGTTTAGACCTGGTTTAGTCCTGGTTTAAACCTGGTTTAGTCCTGGTTTAGACCTGGTTTAGACCTGGTTTAGACCTGGTTAAGTCCTGGTTTAGTCCTGGTTTAGACCTGGTTTATACCTGGTTTAGTCCTGGTTTAGACCTGGTTTAGACCTGGTTTAGACCTGGTTTAGTCCTGGTTTAGTCCTTGTTTAGTTCTGGTTTAGACCTGGTTTAAACCTGGTTTAGTCCTGGTTTAGACCTGGTTTAGACCTGGTTTAGTCCTGGTTTAGCCCTGGTTTAGTTCTGGTTTAGTCCTGGTTTAGTTCTGGTTTAGTCCTAGTTTAGACCTGGTTTAGTCCTGGTTTAGACCTGGTTTAGACGTGGTTTAGTCCTGGATTAGTCCTTGTTTAGTCCTGGTTTAAACCTGATTTAGTCCTGGTTTAGTCCTGGTTTAGTTCTGGTTTAGTCCTGGTTTAGTCCTGGTTTAGTCCTGGTTTAGTCCTTGTTTAGTCCTGGTTTAAACCTGATTTAGTCCTGGTTTAGTCCTGGTTTAGTTCTGGTTTAGTCCTGGTTTAGTGCTGGTTTAGTTCTGGTTTAGTCCTGGTTTAGTCCTGGTTTAGTTCTGGTTTAGACCTGGTTTAGTCCTGGTTTAAACCAGGTTTAGTCCTGGTTTAGTCCTGGTTTAGCTCCTTGGTTTACTCCAGAACTGTGATCACTCAAACAACACGTGAGACGCACAGAGAAGCTCTGGCGCCGCTCGTGCTCCGAGCAGTCGTAGTACTCGTAGTAGTACTAGTACTAGTAGTACTCGTAGTACTCGTACTAGTAGTAGTAGTAGTAGTAGTAGTAGTAGGCAGTCTCTGAAGGCATGGAAGCTCTGCCTGCTCTCTTATAAGGCCGCTCTGCCAAAAGCACAAACCAGATACTATTCAAACCTAATAGAAGTAAACAAAAGCAACCCCAGATTTGTGTTCAGCACTGTAGCCAGGCTGACAAACTCGCATACTGCCCCTGAGTCTCTTCTCCCCTCAAAGTTCAGCTGTGACTTTCTTGAATTCTTCGATTACAAAATTACACCATTAGAGACAAGATCAACGAAGCCACTCCAAAAATCAGCCCCGCGCAAATTCAGCAAATCCAGTCAGTAACACCAATATCCCACATGAATCCTCTAACAGCATTAGACACATTTACTCCTGTCGATGAGGTGGAGATTACCTCAGTCATCATGTCGTCCAAACCATCAACTTGTTTGCTCGACCCTATTCCAGTCAAACTCCTCAAAGAAGCTCCACTTAATAATAGGTTCCATCCATAACATAATAAATATGTCATTAGAAAATGGCTTTGTTCCTCAGTCCTTTAAATATGCTGTAATTAAACCGCTTTTGAAAAAACCTAGCTTAAATCCTGATGAACTAGCCAACTACAGACCTATCTCGAATCTTCCATTTCTCTCAAAGATTCTGGAACGAGTTGTGGTGAAACAGCTTTGTCACCATCTGCAGGGCAATAATTTATATGAAAAATGTCAGTCTGGTTTCAGAGCTCACCACAGCACAGAAACTGCTCTGCTTAAAGTGACAAATGATTTGCTACTAGCTGCTGATAACGGGCTGGCTTCAGTCCTGGTCCTACTGGACCTCAGTGCAGCGTTTGACACCATTGATCACAACATTCTACTGCAGAGGTCAGAATGTGACATAGGTGTCAGAGGGACCGCCCTCAAATGGTTTAAATCCTCTCTATCAGATAGGTACCAGTTTGTTAGTGTAAACCAGTGCACCTCTCCCTGCTCTAAAGTAGCTTGTGGTGTTCCACAAGGATCTGTGCTTGGCCCAATCCTGTTTACTCTGTATATGTTGCCATTAGGGAACATTATCAGAAAACATGGCATTAATTTCCACTGCTCTGCTGATGACACTCAGCTGTACTTATCAATGAAACCTAATCAGATCAAATCGATAAGCTCAGTGCCTGTGTGAAGGACATCAAAACCTGGATGACCCTGAATTACCTGCTCTTAAACCCTGAAAAAACAGAGGTCATTGTTGTCGGTCCTAAAGGTCAGAGAGATTCTCTGTCAGACCAGATAATCTCACTTGACAATGTGAGTATAGCCTCTAGCTCTACTGTAAAAAACCTTGGAGTCGTATTTGACCAAAATCTCTCATTCACAGCTCATATAAACCAAGCTTGTAAAACTGCATATTTTCACCTGCGAAACAGAACTAAAATCAGAAAAATTTTGCCTAAAAATCCATCCATCTTCTCCCGCTTAATCCGGCTGGGTCACGGGGGCAGTTTGCTGCCCAATCCTCACAGCCCCTGACCCCCTATGAACCCCTCTGCAGGTGGAGCCCACAGGAGGGTGGACATCATGGTCCTTGATGTTAGTTCAGGTGCTGCATGTTTTAGGTTGATGGGGGAAACCGGAGCACCCGGAGGAAACCCATCCAGACACGGGGAGGAACATGCAAACTCCACACAGAAAGGCCCGGGCGACCCGGGGATCGAACCTGCAACCTTCTTGCTGTGAGGCCTGAGTGTTGCCACTCAGCCACCGTGCCGCCGTTTTTTGCCTAAAAATGATGCTGAAAAACTTATCCATGCATTTGTTACATCCAGACTAGATTACTGTAATTCTCTGCTCACCGTCTGCGCTAAAGGTACTTTAAGAAGCTTCCAGTTGGTCCAAAATGCAGCGGCCAGAGTCCTAACAGGAACTAAAAGACGTGATCACATCAGTCCTGTGTTAAACTCACTTCACTGGCTTCCTGTCGAGTTTAGAATTAAATTCAAAGTTCTCCTCCTGACATACAAAGCCTTAAACAATATGGCCCCATCATATCTTCAGGATGCCATTGTCCCCTATCAGCCAAATAGAGCACTTCGCTCTCAGAATGCAGGATTATTAGTGGTTCCTAGAGTGTCTAAAAGTACAGTGGGGGGGAGAGCCTTCAGTTACCAAGCTCCTGTGTTATGGAATCAACTCCCTGTTGGTGTTAAACAGGCTCCACAGTCTCTTTATTTAAGACCAGGCTTAAAACCTTCCTCTTCGGAATAGCTTATGACCAGGTTACTTAGTTGATGTCACTAAGATAAGCTGCTGCAGGAGATAACAAGCTGGGGGAAGTGTGGCAACCTGAGCACTGTCCTCTGTTTCCTCCTTTTTTCTCACCAGCATCACTCACTATGTTCTCATCTGTAGTTTGTTCATTGCTGTTCACATGTTGTCCCCTGTCCCACTCCCCCTGTGGAGTGGAACTCTTTCAGACGCCTGATGGCAGCTGGACCTCTCTCCTCCTCCTCGCCTGGCTCCTCCTCCTCCTCGCCCGGCTCCTCCTCCTCCTCGCCCGGCTCCTCCTCCTCCTCCTCGCCCGGCTCCTCCTCCTCCTCCTCGCCCGGCTCCTCCTCCTCCTCCTCGCCCGGCTCCTCCTCCTCCTCGCCCGGCTCCTCCTCTTCGCCCGGCTCCTCCTCCTCGCCCGGCTCCTCCTCCTCGCCCGGCTCCTCCTCCTCCTCCTCCTCGCCCGGCTCCTCCTCCTCGCCCGGCTCCTCCTCCTCCTCCTCGCCCGGCTCCTCCTCCTCCTCCTCGCCCGGCTCCTCCTCCTCCTCGCCCGGCTCCTCCTCCTCGCCCGGCTCCTCCTCCTCGCCCGGCTCCTCCTCCTCGCCCGGCTCCTCCTCCTCCTCGCCCGGCTCCTCCTCCTCCTCGCCCGGCTCCTCCTCTTCTCCCGGCTCCTCCTCCTCGCCCGGCTCCTCCTCCTCCTCGCCTGGCTCCTTCTCCTCGCCTGGCTCCTCCTCCTCGCCCGGCTCCTCCTCCTCGCCCGGCTCCTCCTCCTCGCCCGGCTCCTCCTCGCCCGGCTCCTCCTCGCCCGGCTCCTCCTCCTCGCCCAGCTCTTCCTCCTCGCCCGGCTCCTCCTCCTCGCCCGGCTCCTCCTCCTCCTCGCCCGGCTCCTCCTCCTCCTCGCCGGGCTCCTCCTCCTCTCCCGACTCCTCCTCCTCCTCGCCCGGCTCCTCCTCCTCCTCGCCCCTCTCCTCCTCCTCGCCAGGCTCCTCCTCCTCGCCCGGCTCCTCCTCCTCGCCCGGCTCCTCCTCCTCCTCGCCCCTCTCCTCCTCCTCGCCAGGCTCCTCCTCCTCGCCCGGCTCCTCCTCCTCGCCCGGCTCCTCCTCCTCGCCCGGCTTCTCCTCCTCCTCCTCCTCCTCTTCGCCCGGCTCCTCCTCCTCGCTCGGCTCCTCCTCGCCCGGCTCCTCCTCCTCGCCCGGCTCCTCCTCCTCCTCGCCCGGCTCGTCATCCTCGTCCCCGGCTCCTCCTCCTCCTCCTCACCCGGCTCCTCCTCCTCGCCCGGCTCCTCCTCCTCCTCCTCGCCCGGCTCCTCCTCCTCCTCCTCGCCCAGCTCCTCCTCCTCCGCCTCGGCCTGCTCGTCCTCCTCGTCGACCGGCTCCTCCCTCCTCCTCGCCTGCTCCTCCTCTTCGCCTGCTCCTCCTCCTCGCCCGGCTCCTCCTCCTCGCCCGGCTCCTCCTCCTCCTCCTCGCCCGGCTCCTCCTCCTCCTCGCCCGGCTCCTCCTCTTCTCCCGGCTCCTCCTCCTCGCCCGGCTCCTCCTCCTCCTCGCCTGGCTCCTTCTCCTCGCCTGGCTCCTCCTCCTCGCCCGGCTCCTCCTCCTCGCCCGGCTCCTCCTCCTCGCCCAGCTCTTCCTCCTCGCCCAGCTCCTCCTCCTCGCCCGGCTCCTCCTCGCCCGGCGCCTCCTCCTCCTCGCCGGGCTCCTCCTCCTCTCCCGACTCCTCCTCCTCCTCGCCCGGCTCCTCCTCCTCCTCGCCCCTCTCCTCCTCCTCGCCCGGCTCCTCCTCCTCGCCCGGCTCCTCCTCCTCGCCCGGCTCCTCCTCCTCCTCGCCCCTCTCCTCCTCCTCGCCCGGCTCCTCCTCCTCGCCCGGCTCCTCCTCCTCCTCGCCCGGCTCCTCCTCCTCGCCCGGCTCCTCCTCCTCCTCCTCCTCCTCTTCGCCCGGCTCCTCCTCCTCGCTCGGCTCCTCCTCGCCCGGCTCCTCCTCCTCGCCCGGCTCCTCCTCCCCGGCTAGTTCTCCTCCTCTCTCGGCTGATCCTCCTCGCCCGGCTCCTCCTCCTCCTCGCCCGGCTCCTCCTCCTCGCCCGGCTCCTCCTCCTCCTCCCCGGCTCCTCCTCCTCCTCACCCGGCTCCTCCTCCTCGCCCGGCTCCTCCTCGCCTGGCTCCTCCTCCTCCTCGCCCGGCTCCTCCTCCTCGCCCGGCTCCTCCTCCTCGCCCGGCTCCTCCTCGCCCGGCTCCTCCTCCTCGCCCGGCTCCTCCTCCTCGCCCGGCTCCTCCTCCTCCTCGCCCGGCTCCTCCTCCTCGCCCGGCTCCTCCTCCTCGCCCGGCTCCTCCTCCTCGCCCGGCTCCTCCTCGCCCGGCTCCTCCTCCTCGCCCGGCTCCTCCTCCTCGCCCGGCTCCTCCTCCTCCTCGCCCGGCTCCTCCTCCTCGCCCGGCTCCTCCTCCTCGCCCGGCTCCAGGACCCTGGGTTTTTTGGAGTTTTTCCTTGCTGAGAAGGAGGGTCTAAGGACAGGGGATGACTGGACCATGTTTCATTTGCTGCTTTACATGAATGTTGTTCATTCCTGTTTTCATATGTCTGTGTGGATGTTTTACTCATCCAGATCTTCAACGTCCTTTGAGGAAACTGTTGTTGCGATTTTGGGCGCTACAAAAATAAACTGAATTGAATATACACACACTATACACACACTATACACACACTATACACACACTATACACACACTATAACCACACTATACACACACACACTATACACACACTATACACACACTATACACACACTATACACACACTATACACACACACTATACACACACACACTATACACACACTATACACACACTATACACACACTATACACACACTATACACACACACTATACACACACTATACACACACTATACACACACTATAACCACACTATACACACACACACTATACACACACTATACACACACTATACACACACATATACACACACTCACTACACACACACTATACATACACAAACACACTATACACACACTCGGAGTGTGTGACTCGGAGTACCTCGTGGTTCACTCGGTGTGACTCCGAGTGGAGTGACTCGGTGTGGATTGACTCAGTGTGGAGTGACTTGGTGTGAGTTGGTGTGACTCAGTGTGACTTCGTGTGGCTCAGAGTGACTCGGGGTGACCCAGAGTGACTCGGTGTGACTTGGTGTGACTCAGAGTGACTTGGAGTGACTCAGTGTGACTCTTTCTGACTCGGTGTGGAGTGACTCGGTGTGACTTGGTGTGACTCAGAGTGACTTGATGTGACTCAGAGTGGAGTGACTTGGTGTGACTCGGTGTGATTCGGAGTGACTCAGAGTGACTCAGTATGACTCCGTGTGGCTCAGAGTGACTCGGGGTGACTCAGAGTGACTCGGTGTGACTCAGAGTGACTCTGTGTGACTCGGAGTGACTTGGTGTGACTCTGTGTGACTCAGTGTGCAGTGACTCGGTGTGGAGTGACTCAGTGTGAATTGGTGTGACCTGGTGTGACTCGGAGTGACTCTGTGTGACTCAGAGTGACTCGGTGTGACTCAGAGTGACTCTGTGTGACACGGTGTGACTCAGTGTGACTCAGAGTGACTCGGTGTGACTCGGTGTGACTCGGTGTGACTTGGTGTGACTCAGAGTGACTCGGCATGACTCGGTGTGACTCGGAGTGACTCTGTGTGACTCAGAGTGACTCGGTGTGACTCAGAGTGACTCTGTGTGACTCGATGTGACTCGGTGTGACTTGGTGTGACTCGGTGTGACTTGGTGTGACTCAGAGTGACTCGGCATGACTCGGTGTGACTCGGAGTGACTCGGTGTGACTCGATGTGACTCGGTGTGACTCAGAGTGACTCGGTGTGGCTCAGAGTGACTCGGTGTGAATCAGTGTGACTCAGAGTAGCTCAGTGTGACTCGGAGTGACTCGGTGTGACTCGGAGTGACTCGGTGTGACTCAGACTGACTCGGTCTAACTCAGAGTGACTTGGTGTGACTCAATGTGACTGTGTGACTCGGTGTGGAGTGACTCGGTGTGCAGTGACTCGGTGTGACTCGGTGTAACTCGGAGTGACTCGGAGTGACTCGGTGTGACTCGGTGTGACTCGGTGTGACTCAGAGTGACTCAGAGTGTCTCGGTGTGAATCAGTGTGACTCAGAGTGACTCAGTGTGACTCGGAGTGACTCGGTGTGACTCAGACTGACTCGGTCTAACTCAGAGTGACTTGGTGTGACTCAGAGTGACTCAGAGTGACTCAGAGTGACTCGGTGTGACTCAGACTGACTCGGTCTAACTCAGAGTGACTTGGTGTGACTCAATGTGACTCTGTGTGACTCGGTGTGGAGTGACTCGGTGTGACCTGGTGTGACTCGGAGTGACTCTGTGTGACTCGGTGTGACTCGGAGTGACTCGGTGTGACTCGGAGTGACTCGGAGTGACTCAGAGTGACTCAGAGTGACTCGGTGTGACCCGGTGTGACCCGGAGTGACTCGGTGTGACTCGGTGTGACTCAGTGTGACTCGGTGTGACTCGGAGTGACTCGGTGTGACCCGGTGTGACTCGGTGTGACTCGGTGTGACTCGGTGTGACTCGGTGTGACTCGGAGTGACTCGGAGTGACTCGGAGTGACTCAGAGTGACTCGGTGTGACCCGGTGTGACTCGGAGTGACTCGGTGTGACTCGGAGTGACTCGGAGTGACTCGGTGTGACCCGGTGTGACTCGGAGTGACTCGGTGTGACTCGGTGTGACTCAATGTGACTCGGAGTGACTCGGAGTGACTCGGTGTGACCCGGTGTGACTCGGAGTGACTCAGTGTGACTCGGAGTGACTAGGTGTGACTCGGTGTGACTCGGTGTGACTCGGTGTGACTCGGAGTGACTCGGAGTGACTCGGAGTGACTCGGTGTGACCCGGTGTGACTCGGAGTGACTCAGTGTGACTCAGTGTGACTCGGAGTGACTAGGTGTGACTCGGTGTGACTTGGTGTGACTCGGTGTGACTCTGTCTGTGATGTCCGAGCGGCTCCTGCAGATGGCGCCGTCGCTCCAAACTCAGGCAGAGACTAAAGAGGAAAGAGTTTGAAAAGTGAATAAGTGATTTAGACCTGGTTTAGTCCTGGTTCAGTCCTGGTTCAGTCCTGGTTCAGTCCTGGTTTAGTCCTGGTTTAGTCCTGGTTCAGTCCTGGTTTAGTCCTGGTTTAGTCCTGGTTTAGTCCTGGTTTAGACCTGGTTTAGTCCTGGTTTAGTCCTGGTTTAGTCCTGGTTTAGTCCTGGTTCAGTCCTGGTTCAGTCCTGGTTTAGTCCTGGTTCAGTCCTGGTTCAGTCCTGGTTTAGTCCTGGTTTAGTCCTGGTCTAGTCCTGGTCTAGTCCTGGTTTAGTCCTGGTTCAGTCCTGGTTCAGTCCTGGTTTAGTCCTGGTTTAGTCCTGGTTCAGTCCTGGTTTAGTCCTGGTTTAGTCCTGGTTTAGTCCTGGTTTAGACCTGGTTTAGTCCTGGTTTAGTCCTGGTTTAGTCCTGGTTCAGTCCTGGTTCAGTCCTGGTTTAGTCCTGGTTCAGTCCTGGTTTAGTCCTGGTTTAGTCCTGGTTTAGTCCTGGTTTAGTCCTGGTTTAGACCTGGTTTAGTCCTGGTCTAGTCCTGGTTTAGTCCTGGTTCAGTCCTGGTTTAGTCCTGGTTTAGTCCTGGTTTAGTCCTGGTTTAGTCCTGGTTTAGACCTGGTTTAGTCCTGGTCTAGTCCTGGTTTAGTCCTGGTTTAGTCCTGGTTTAGTCCTGGTTTAGACCTGGTTTAGTCCTGGTCTAGTCCTGGTTTAGTCCTGGTTTAGTCCTGGTTTAGTCCTGGTTTAGTTTTGGTTTAGACCTGGTTTAGTCCTGGTCTAGTCCTGGTTTAGTCCTGGTTCAGTCCTGGTTTAGTCCTGGTTTAGTCCTGGTTTAGTCCTGGTTTAGTCCTGGTTTAGACCTGGTTTAGTCCTGGTCTAGTCCTGGTTTAGTCCTGGTTCAGTCCTGGTTTAGTCCTGGTTTAGTCCTGGTTTATATAGAAATAGTGTATAATACTTTTTATATAAATGTACATGATCAGGACACAGGAGAGAGGAGGAGGAGCAGTGGCGCTGGACAGGGTCTGGACCGGGTCTGGACCGGGTCTGAACCGGGTCTGGACCGGGTCTGGACCGGGACACACGCGCTCAGACTCTCGCGGAGCCGGGGTGTGCGCTCGTGGCGTGACGCGCTGGTCACGTGCGCAGGTCTTTGGTCCGGGACTCCTCGCGCTCCCGGCAGTCAGCGCGAGACGCGGAGGACTGCGGACACGAGGACAGAGGACAGAGCACGCGCACAGAGGACAGCATGAGCTCCGGGACGCGCGCCGGACGCGGCGGCGCGAAGCGGCCGCACTGAGTGGGGCGCGCGCGGTGCCACGGGACACGGGACACGAGACGCAGGAGGATGAGGCGCGACGCGTGGGGCGCGCCAGAGGCGGGAAACCATGAAGTGGAGCACGAGAGGCGCGTGCGCGGTGCTGTCCAGTGCACTGCTGTTGGCGTGCGCGCTCAGCGAGGTGGCGGTGGGATTCCGCTGCGTGTCCCTGGGCTCCGCGGTCAAGACGCACTTCCGCCTGAGCGGCGCAGCGGGCGCGTTCTACTCGGGGCTCCTCGTGGGCGGTGGACAGGTGCTCCTGGGGCTCGCGCTGCTCTGCTGCTCCGCACGCGCACCCGGCTGCAGGAACCTCGCGCTCCTCGCGGTCGTGGTCCTCCTCCTGGGGATACTCAGCGCGTTTTCCGGAGCGGTGCTGGACGGAGACGCGGCGACGCTGGTGCGCCGGAAATACTCGCACTTCTGCTTCCACGTGGGCCCGGAGAACCCGGCGTGCGCGCGCCTGCGGGAGTACCAGCGCAGCCTCGTGCTGTCCGCGGTGCTGTGCGCGCTGCAGTGCGTCCTGGGGCTGCTCAACCTGCTCGTCATAAAACGCTATAAAGCGGCGCAGTTCTCCCGGCGGCAGCGGGCGCGGCGCCTGGCGCGGCAGAGCACACAGGTGGCGCTGTTCGCGGAGGAGCGCGACGCGCGCGCGGACCTGCCGCACGTGTCCTACATCAACTTGGCCGTGACCGCGCTGGAGGAGCCGCCGGGCGCAGAGAGCGCGCGCAGCGCGCACCCGTCCAGAGAGCTGCCCGGGTACGCGCCCGCGGACCACTACAGCCTCCCGTTCTCCACAGCGCCCCCCAGCGACCTGCCGCCGGCCTACGAGGACATCTTCCCTGCGCCGCAGGAGGAGGCGCTGTGCGCAGGCGTAGCTCCGCGCCGCGCCGGGCGCGTGCGTGGGCACAGGGACACGTTATAACGAAAGAACCGATACCGAGAGACTAAAGTGACTCTTTACGTCATCATCTATAACGAGCGGGCGCGTCCAGTGCCCCCTGCTGGACGTACGTGAAAGGACTTTTCTGAAGTTTTTTTTTGCGCCGCCACGTGGGGGCAGTGCCGTGGATTTAGCCCCTGGTGATCAGAACCCGGACTGAAGCTGGACTAAAGCTGGACTGAAGTCGGACTAAAGCTGGACTGAAGTCGGACTAAAGCTGGACTAAAGCTGGACTGAAGTCGGACTAAAGATGGACTAAAGCTGGACTGAAGTCGGACTAAAGCTGGACTGAAGTCGGACTAAAGCTGGACTAAAGATGGACTAAAGTCGGACTAAAGCTGGACTAAAGATGGACTAAAGTCGGACTAATGCTGGCCTAAAGTCGGACTAAAGCTGGACTGAAGTCGGACTAAAGTCGGACTAAAGCTGGACTAAAGTCGGACTAAAGTCGGACTAAAGCTGGACTAAAGTCGGACTAAAGCCGGACTGACCGTCCGGGTACTTTCCAAACCTGCACGAGTCCAGGATTATAACCGGTCTATGTTTGTCTTTGGACTCTAAATAAAGCCTTTGAGGATTGTCGCACAAACGGATCGTCTGTGGTTTGTTGGGGTGGTGCAGTGGGTGAAGCATGCGCCCTCGCACCACAGGGTCCCTGCTTCACCTCGTCAGGCTCACTGGTCCGGGATTAAAGCTCCAGTTCGGGATGTTTCCTTTAAACCTTTATTGTCCGGTTAGTCTGGGGCAGGAGTGGGCTTTAGAAACACAGAGGAGCTCCAGAGGGGGGCAGCACTGACACATGAAACACCACAGGGTTAAAGCTGCACTGCGGGACATTTCCTCACATTAGACGTACAGACGGTTCAGCAGAGCAGGATCGGCCCCAAGTCTCTGCTTAAATGAACAGTTCTGCTGCAGAAATAGCTAAAAAAACAGAGGGAACTACATAGACCATGATCCTTTGCTCCGTTTCAGTGCAGACGACATGAAGAAATAACTGTTCTAAGCACTTTTACATCTTCATTCTGTGGATTAAGTCTGTGAAGCATTTTTAGAGGAAAAAGTAGAGGAAATATCACGATAAATCTGGTACCATGAAATGTTTATGGTGAAAATATCGTACAGATATTTGGAGATCGTTCCATCCCTAATGACAGTACATTAATTTAGAACTTCCGACCATCGCGCAGAGCAAACCGGGAACGGCCTCCGAAAAAGTGAGCGTCAAACCTCCATGTTTGATTTCCCAGTGGAAGCGTCGACTGTAAAAGTGTCGCTGTTTGAGCCTTTTGAACCACGTCGCTTTTGTTTCTGGTTCTGATGTCGTCATATTTTAGTTCTGGGATTCGAACGCTGTAATCGTGCAGTTGCTGAACGTCCCGGCAGCGGAAAACGGCTCGAGAAATGGGCTTCGGAAGTTTGCGAACTCCACGACTGCAAAAGGGAATCAGATCTGTGTGAGTGCAAACCTCCGCTCAGACCGTTTCCCTTCCCGACGGAATCGAGAAATAGTGAAAAGCGAAGGCGACGGGCAGAACTGACACACAGGAAGGACGGAAAAGGAAAAAGGAAATGATCCCTGATGAGTCTGAGGCGACGCCAACAAAGCAAAATCCCGATCCCTCACTTTTCCGCCACTTCTTTTTCTGAGGTAATTTTTCAGAGCATCGACTTTCCAGGTCCAAACCTCAGCGACGCTCACGAATGTTGGTTCTTCGCCTTCAGACTTTTCACTATTTCGCTTTTCACTTTTTTTTCTCGATTCCGTCGGGAAGGGAAACGGTCTGAACGGAGGTTTGCACTCACACAGATCTGATTCCCTTTTGCAGTCGTGGAGTTCGCAAACTTCCGAAGCCCATTTCTCGAGCCGTTTTCCGCTGCCGGGACGTTCAGCAACCGCACGATTACAACGTCCGAATCCCAGAACTAAAATATGACGACATCAGAACCAGAAACAAAAGCGACGTGGTTCAAAAGGCTCAAACAGCGACACTTTTACAGTCGACGCTTCCACTGGGAAATCAAACATGGAGGTTTGACGCTCACTTTTTCGGAGGCCGTTCCCGGTTTGCTCTGCGCGATGATCGGAAGTTCTAAATTCGGGATGAATGTTTTACCAAATGACTGGTCAAAGCATGTTAGAATAAATGTGTCAATCAGCTTCATAAACCCACAAGGATTTACTCTAGGAACTCTAGACTGGTTCAGACTCGGGTTTGGATGTTTGGTGTGGATAAACCGGTGGGAAAAGAGCGGGAAATCGAGGCTTCTCCCGTCTGTCGAGACCCGAGGAACTTCTGACGCTGCGTTTTTGTGCTTTATAGACGCGGATTTGTGTGTTTTGGCCAAACAAACGACAATTTCTGCTCCTCGTTAGTATTGGTTTGTCAAAAATTGTGATAATTCTGGTTTAGTCCTGGTTTAGTCCTGGTTTAGTCCTGGTTTAGTCCTGGTTTAGTCCTGGTTGAGTCCTGGTTGAGTCCTGGTTTAGTCCTGGTTTAGTCCTGGTTTAGTCCTGGTTTAGTCCTGGTTTAGACCTGGTTTAGTCCTGGTTTAGTCCTGGTTTAGTCCTGGTTTAGTCCTGGTTTAGACCTGGTGGTTTTTGGGTAAATCTTTGGCTCAAACTCGGACTCTGAAAGTTTCCTGATCTCGAGGCGTCTCCAGCCCCGTGTGTCAATCAAACTTTATTTACACGAAGCTTTTCCTACAAAAATGCCTCCAGCAGCAGGGGACGACCGCGCTCCGCCGAGGGACGACCGCGCTCCGCCGAGGGACGACCGCGCTCCGCCGAGGGACGACCGCGCAACGCCGGGGGACGACCGCACTCCGCCGAGGGACGACCGCGCAACGCCGGGGGACGACCGCGCTCCGCCGAGGGACGACCGCGCTCCGCCGAGGGACGACCGCGCAACGCCGGGGGACGACCGCGCTCCGCCGGGGGACGACCGCGCTCCGCCGGGGGACGACCGCGCTCCGCCGGGGGACGACCGCGCTCCGCCGGGGGACGACCGCGCTCCGCCGGGGGACGACCGCGCTCCGCCGGGGGACGACCGCGCTCCGCCGAGGGACGACCGCAACGCCAGGGACCGCACACGCCAGGACGACCGCGCTCCGCCGAGGGACGACGCGCCCGCCGGGGACGACCGCGCACCGCCGGGTGACGACCGCGCAACGCCGGGGGACGACCGCGCTCCGCCGGGGGACGACCGCGCTCCGCCGGGGGACGACCGCGCTCCGCCGGGGGACGACCGCGCTCCGCCAGACTAAAACCAGATTAAAACCGGACTAAATCCAGACTAAAACCGGACTAAAACCGGACTAAAACAGGACTAAAACCAGACTGAAACCGGACTAAAACCAGACTAAAACCAGACTAAAACCAGATTAAAACCGGACTAAATCCAGACTAAAACCAGACTAAAACCAGACTAAAACCGGACTAAAACCAGACTAAAACCAGACTAAAACCAGACTGAAACCGGACTAAAACCAGACTAAAACCAGATTAAAACCGGACTAAATCCAGACTAAAACCGGACTAAAACCAGACTAAAACCAGACTAAAACCAGACTGAAACCGGACTAAAACCAGACTAAAACCAGACTAAAACCAGATTAAAACCGGACTAAATCCAGACTAAAACCAGACTAAAACCAGACTAAAACCGGACTAAAACCAGACTAAAACCAGACTAAAACCAGACTGAAACCGGACTAAAACCAGACTAAAACCAGATTAAAACCGGACTAAAACCGGACTAAATCCAGACTAAAACCAGACTAAAACCAGACTAAAACCGGACTAAATCCAGACTAAAACCAGACTAAAACCAGACTGAAACCGGACTAAAACCAGACTAAAACCAGATTAAAACCGGATTAAAACCGGACTAAATCCAGACTAAAACCAGACTAAAACTGGACTAAAACAGGACTAAAACTAGACTAAAACCGGCCTAAAACTGGACTAAATCCAGACTAAAACCAGACTAAAACCAGACTAAAACCAGACTAAAACCGGACTAAATCCAGACTAAAACCAGACTAAAACCAGATTAAAACCGGACTAAATCCAGACTAAAACCAGACTAAAACCGGCCTAAAACTGGACTAAAACTAGACTAAAACCAGACTAAAACCGGCCTAAAACTGGACTAAAACCGGTCTAAACCAGTTTCGAGTTTGGGTAAGCCCTTGTGGGTTGAAGATTTGGAGAATACGACACATTTCCCCCAGAAAAAGCGCCAGGACGACGTGGAGACGGTTTATCGGAGTAAACCGACTCGGGTCAAACCTCCACATGACCCTGTGTCCTCCTGAGTCCAGGACTGAACCTGGACCTTCCCCAGATCCGGATCCGGTTTCAGTCCGGACCTCAGGCCTTTTCCACAGAAACATCACGTGAAACGAGATGAGGCTGAAGACCCGGATCAGGTCTGGACCCTCCTCAGACCTGGACCCTCCTCAGACCTGGACCCTCCTCAGATCTGGACCCGCCTCAGATCTGGACCCTCCTCAGATCTGGACCCTCCTCAGATCTGGACCCTCCTTAGTCCTGGACCCTCCTCAGACCTGGACTCTGGACTCTCCTCAGACCTGGACTCTGGACCCTCCTTAGTCCTGGACTCTCCTCAGACCTGGACCCTCCTCAGACCTGGACTGTGGACCCTCCTCAGACCTGGACCCTCCTCAGACCTGGACTCTGGACCCTCCTCAGATCTGGACCCTCCTCAGACCTGGACTCTGGACCCTCCTCAGACCTGGACCCTCCTCAGACCTGGACCCTCCTCAGACCTGGACTCTGGACCCTCCTCAGATCTGGACTCTGGACCCTCCTCAGACCTGGACTCTGGACCCTCCTCAGACCTGAACTCTCCTCAGACCTGAACTCTGGACCCTCCTCAGATCTGGACCCTCCTTAGTCCTGGACCCTCCTCAGACCTGGACTCTCCTCAGACCTGGACCCTCCTCAGACCTGGACTTTGGACCCTCCTCAGATCTGGACTCTGGACTCTCCTCAGACCTGGACTCTGGACTCTCCTCAGACCTGGACTCTGGACCCTCCTCAGACCTGGACTCTGGACTCTCCTCAGACCTGGACTCTGGACCCTCCTCAGACCTGGACCATCCTCAGACCTGGACTCTGGACCCTCCTCAGACCTGGACCCTCCTCAGACCTGGACCGTCCTCAGACCTGGACTCTCCTCAGACCTGGACTCTGGACTCTCCTCAGACCTGGACCCTCCTTAGTCCTGGACTCTCCTCAGACCTGGACTCTGGACCCTCCTCAGACCTGGACTCTGGACTCTCCTCAGACCTGGACTCTGGACCCTCCTCAGACCTGGACCATCCTCAGACCTGGACTCTGGACCCTCCTCAGACCTGGACCCTCCTCAGACCTGGACCGTCCTCAGACCTGGACTCTCCTCAGACCTGGACTCTGGACTCTCCTCAGACCTGGACCCTCCTTAGTCCTGGACTCTCCTCAGACCTGGACTCTGGACTCTCCTCAGACCTGGACCCTCCTCAGACCTGGACTCTGGACCCTCCTCAGACCTGGACTCTGGACTCTCCTCAGACCTGGACTCTGGACCCTCCTCAGACCTGGACCGTCCTCAGACCTGGACTCTGGACCCTCCTCAAACCTGGACCCTCCTCAGACCTGGACCGTCCTCAGACCTGGACTCTGGACTCTCCTCAGACCTGGACTCTCCTCAGACCTGAACTCTCCTCAGACCTGGACTCTCCTCAGACCTGAACTCTCCTCAGACCTGGACTCTGGACTCTCCTCAGACCTGGACTCTGGACTCTCCTCAGACCTGGACTCTGGACCGTCCTCAGACCTGGACTCTGGACTCTCCTCAGACCTGGACTCTCCTCAGACCTGGACCGTCCTCAGACCTGGACTCTGGACTCTCCTCAGACCTGGACTCTGGACTCTCCTCAGACCTGGACTCTGGACCGTCCTCAGACCTGGACTCTGGACTCTCCTCAGACCTGGACCCTCCTCAGACCTGGACCGTCCTCAGACCTGGACTGTGGACCCTCCTCAGACCTGGACTCTCCTCAGACCTGGACCCTCCTCAGACCTGGACTCTGGACCCTCCTCAGACCTGGACCGTCCTCAGACCTGGACCCTCCTCAGACCTGGACCCTCCTCAGACCTGGACCGTCCTCAGACCTGGACCCTCCTCAGACCTGGACCCTCCTCAGACCTGGACCGTCCTCAGACCTGGACCGTCCTCAGACCTGATCCGGGTTCTGGGTTCTGTCCCGGGGTAAAAAAGTTGAACCTTTAAATAAACCAGAACAAAGAGTCCAGAGGGAAACACGTCCAGAAGATTTATGAAGCTCACAGACACACGGACCAGGACCAGGATCTGGACCAGGACCAGGATCTGGACCAGGACCAGGATCTGGACCAGGACCAGGATCTGGACCAGGATCTGGACCAGGACCAGGACCAGGACGAGGACCAAGATCTGGACCAGGACCAGGATCTGGACCAGGACGAGGACCAAGACCAGGAACAAGATCTGGACCAGGACCAGGACCAGGACCAGAACCAGGACCAGGATCTGGACCAGGACCAGACCAGGACCAGGATCTGGACCAGACCAGGACCAGGATCTGGACCAGGACCAGACCAGGACCAGGATCTGGACCAGGACCAAGACGAGGACCAAGATCTGGACCAGGACCAGGACGAGGACCAAGATCTGGACCAGGATCTGGACCAGGACCAGGATCTGGACCACGACCAGGACGAGGACCAAGATCTGGACCAGGACCAGGATCTGGACCAGGACCAGGATCTGGACCAGGAACAGGACCAGGACGAGGACCAAGATCTGGACCAGGACCAAGATCTGGACCACGACCAGGATCTGGACCAGGACCAAGACCAAGATCTGGAGAAAGTTCCAGTTCTCCTGAGGTTCAACCCGGAGACTCTGGAGAACGAAACTCTAATGATCCGAGACGAAGAAGAGGAGGAGAGGAAGAGAGGAAGAGGAGGAGAGGAAGAGGAAGAGAAGGAGAGGAAGAGGAGGAACGGAAGAGGAGGAGAGGAAGAGGAGAGGAAGAGGAGGAAGAGAGGAAGAGGAGAGGAAGAGGTGGAGAGGAAGAGGAGGAGAGAAAGAGGAGGAGAGGAAGAGGAGGAGAGGAAGAGGAGGAGAGGAAGAGGAGAGGAAGAGGAGGAAGAGAGGAAGAGGAGAGGAAGAGGTGGAGAGGAAGAGGAGGAGAGAAAGAGGAGGAGAGGAAGAGGAGGAGAGGAAGAGGAGGAGAGGAAGAGGAGAGGAAGAGGAGGAGAGGAAGAAAAAGAGGAGAGGAAGAGGAGGAGAGGAAGAGGATGAGAGGAAGAGGAAGAGGAGGAGAGGAAGAGGAGAGGAAGAGGAGGAGAGGAAGAAGAAGAGAGGAAGAGGAGGAGAGGAAGAGGAGAGGAAGAGGAGGAAGAGAGGAAGAGGAGAGGAAGAGGAGGAGAGGAAGAGGAGGAGAGAAAGAGGAGGAGAGGAAGAGGAGGAGAGGAAGAGGAGGAGAGGAAGAGGAGAGGAAGAGGAGGAGAGGAAGAAAAAGAGGAGAGGAGGAGAGGAAGAGGATGAGAGGAAGAGGAGGAGAGGAAGAAGAAGAGAGGAAGAGGAGGAGAGGAAGAAGAAGAGAGGAAGAGGAGGAGAGGAAGAGGAGAGGAGATGGGGAGAGGAAGAGGAGGAGAGGAAGAGGAGAGGAAGAGGAGGAGAGGAAGAGGAGGAGAGGAAGAAGACGAGGAGAGGAGGAGGAAGAGGAGGAGAGAAAGAGGAGGAGAGGAGGAGGAGGAGAGGAAGAGGAGGAGAGGAAGAGGAGAGGAAGAGGAGGAGAGGAAGAGGAGGAGAGGAAGAGAAGGAGAGGAGGAGAGGAGAGGAAGAGGAGGAGGAGAGGAAGAGGAGGAGAGGAAGAGGAGAGGAAGAGGAAGAGAAAGAGGAGAGGAGAGGAAGAGGAGGAGAGGAAGAGGAGGAGAGGAGGAGAGGAAGAGGAGGAGAGGAAGAGGAGAGGAAGAGGAGGAAAGGAAGAGGAGAGGAAGAGGAGGAGAGGAAGAGGAGAGGAAGACGAAGAGGAGAGGAAGAGGAAGAGGAGGAGAGGAAGAGGAGGAGAGAAAGAGGAGAGGAAGAGGAGGAGAGGAAGAGGAGAGGAGAGGAGGAGAGGAAGAGGAGAGGAAGAGGAGGAGAGGAAGAGGAGGAGAGGAAGAGGAGAGGAAGAGGAGGAGAGGAAGAAAAAGAGGAGAGGAGGAGAGGAAGAGGATGAGAGGAAGAGGAGGAGAGGAAGAGGAGAGGAAGAGGAGGAGAGGAAGAAGAAGAGAGGAAGAGGAGGAGAGGAAGAAGAAGAGAGGAAGAGGAGGAGAGGAAGAGGAGAGGAAGAGGAGGAGAGGATGGGGAGAGGAAGAGGAGGAGAGGAAGAGGAGGAGAGGAAGAGGAGAGGAAGAGGAGGAGAGGAAGAGGAGAGGAAGAGAGGAAGAGAAAGAGGAGAGGAGAGGAAGAGGAGGAGAGGAAGAGGAGGAGAGGAAGAGGAGAGGAAGAGGAGGAAAGGAAGAGGAGAGGAAGAGAGGAAGAGAAAGAGGAGAGGAGAGGAAGAGGAGGAGAGGAAGAGGAGGAGAGGAAGAGGAGAGGAAGAGAGGAAGAGAAAGAGGAGAGGAAGAGGAGGAGAGGAAGAGGAGGAGAGGAAGAGGAGAGGAAGACGAAGAGGAGAGGAAGAGGAAGAGGAGGAGAGGAAGAGGAGGAGAGGAAGAGGAGAGGAAGAGGAGGAGAGGAAGAGGAGAGGAGGAGAGGAAGAGGAGAGGAAGAGGAGGAGAGGAAGAGGAGGAGAGGAAGAGGTTCAGGTCTCACAGGAGAAAAACTTTATAACAACTTTTCTCACGCAATTTGTCCTGATTTAGTCCCAGTTTAGACCTGGTTTAGACCTGGTTTAGTCCTGGTTTAGTCCTGGTTTAGTCCCGGTTTAGTCCTGGTTTAGTCCCAGTTTAGTCCTGGTTTAGTCCCAGTTTAGTTCTGGTTTAGTCCTGGTTTAGTCCCAGTTTAGTCCTGATTTAGTCCCAGTTTAGACCTGGTTTAGTCCCGGTTTAGTCCCAGTTTAGTCCTGGTTTAGTCCCGGTTTAGTCCTGGTTTAGTCCCGGTTTAGTTCTGGTTTAGTCCTGGTTTAGTCTTGGTTTAGTCCTGGTTTAGCTCTCGTTTAGTTCTGGTTTAGTCCTGGTTTAGTCCCGGTTTAGTCCTGGTTTAGCTCTGGTTTAGTTCTGGTTTAGTTCTGGTTTAGTCCTGGTTTAGTTCTGGTTTAGCTCTGGTTTAGTTCTGGTTTAGTCCTGGTTTAGTTCTGGTTTAGTCCTGGTTTAGCTCTGGTTTAGTTCTGGTTTAGTCCTGGTTTAGTTCTGGTTTAGTCCTGGTTTAGTCCCGGTTTAGTCCTGGTTTAGCTCTGGTTTAGTTCTGGTTTAGCTCTGGTTTAGTTCTGGTTTAGTCCTGGTTTAGCTCTGGTTTAGTTCTGGTTTAGTCCTGGTTTAGTCCCGGTTTAGTCCTGGTTTAGTCCCAGTTTAGTCCTGGTTTATTCCCGGTTTAGTCCTGGTTTAGCTCTGGTTTAGTTCTGGTTTAGTCCTGGTTTAGTCCCGGTTTAGTCCTGGTTTAGTCCCAGTTTAGTCCCGGTTTAGTCCTGGTTTAGCGCTGGTTTAGTCCTGGTTTAGTCCCAGTTTAGTCCCGGTTTAGTCCTGGTTTAGCTCTGGTTTAGTTCTGGTTTAGTTCTGGTTTAGTCCCAGTTTAGTCTCGGTTTAGTCCTGGTTTAGCTCTGGTTTAGTTCTGGTTTAGTTCTGGTTTAGTCCTGGTTTAGTTCTGGTTTAGTCCTGGTTTAGCTCTGGTTTAGTCCTGGTTTAGTTCTGGTTTAGTTCTGGTTTAGTCCTGGTTTAGTCCTGGTTTAGTCCTGGTTTAGCTCTGGTTTAGTCCTGGTTTAGTTCTGGTTTAGTCCTGGTTTAGTCCTGGTTTAGCTCTGGTTTAGTTCTGGTTTAGTTCTGGTTTAGTCCTGGTTTAGTTCTGGTTTAGTCCTGGTTTAGTCCTGGTTTAGCTCTGGTTTAGTCCTGGTTTAGTCCTGGTTTAGTTCTGGTTTAGTTCTGGTTTAGTTCTGGTTTAGTTCTGGTTTAGTTCTGGTTTAGTCCTGGTTTTTCGTCTCTTTCTCATTAAAACTTCACGTTGTTTATTTCAAAATCAGTTTTAATATTTGACCCGAAACAGGAAAAACACAAATGTCCCAAAACCAAAAGGTCCAAACCCCAGAGGACGGGAGGGCATCTGACACACGAGTCCAGCTCCAGACCCAGAGGACGGGAGGGCATCTGACACACGAGTCCAGCTCCAGACCCAGAGGACGGGAGGTCATCTGACACACGAGTCCAGCTCCAGACCCAGAGGACGGGAGGGCATCTGACACACGAGTCCAGCTCCAGACCCAGAGGACGGGAGGGCATCTGACACACGAGTCCAGCTCCAGACCCAGAGGACGGGAGGGCATCTGACACACGAGGACACGGGACCCGACTCCAGCCAGGTCCCTTCAGCAGCAGCAGGGTCCAAGAGTTCTCCGATAGTCCAGGTTTAGTCCAGGTTCAGTGCTGGTTTCAGTCTCAGTCTGGTCTGGGTCCTGGTTTAGTCCCGGTCTGGCCTGAGTCCTGGTCTCAATCCCTGTCTGGTCTCAGTCTTGGTCTGGTTTAGTCCTGGTCTGGTCTCAGTACTGGTTTAGTCTCAGTCCTGGTCTGGTCCCGGGTCTCAGTCCTGGTCTGGTCCGGGTCCCGGCCCGGGTCCGGTCTCAGTCCCGGTCTGGTCCTGGTCCTGGTCCTGGTCCCGGTCTGGTCTCAGTCCCGGTCCGGTCCGGGTCCCGGTCTGGTCTCAGTCCCGGTCTGGTCCTGGTCTCAGTCCCGGTCTGGTCTCAGTCCCGGTCTGGTCTCAGTCCCGGTCTGGTCTCAGTCCCGGTCTGGTCTCAGTCCCGGTCTGGTCTCAGTCCCGGTCTGGTCTCAGTCCCGGTCCGGTCCGGGTCCCGGTCTGGTCTCAGTCCCGGTCCGGTGCGGGTCCCGGTCTGGTCTCAGTCCCGGTCTGGTCTCAGTCCCGGTCCGGTCCAGGTCCCGGTCTGGTCTCAGTCCCGGTCTGGTCTCAGTCCCAGTCCGGTCCGGGTCCCGGTCCGGTCTCAGTCCCGGTCTGGTCTCAGTCCCAGTCCGGTCCGGGTCCCGGTCCGGTCTCAGTCCCGGTCTGGTCTCAGTCCCGGTCCGGGTCCCGGTCTGGTCTCAGTCCTGGTCCTGGTCTCAGTCCCGGTCCGGTCCGGGTCCCGGTCTGGTCTCAGTCCCGGTCCGGTCCGGGTCCCGGTCCGGTCTCAGTCCCGGTCCGGTCTCAGTCCCGGTCCGGTCTCAGTCCCGGTCCGGTCCGGGTCCCGGTCCGGTCTCAGTCCCGGTCCGGTCTCAGTCCCGGTCCGGTCTCAGTCCCGGTCTGGTCTCAGTCCCGGTCCGGGTCCCGGTCTGGTCTCAGTCCTGGTCCTGGTCTCAGTCCCGGTCCGGTGCGGGTCCCGGTCCGGTCCGGGTCCCGGTCTGGTCTCAGTCCTGGTCTGGTCTCAGTCCCGGTCCGGTCCGGGTCCCGGTCTGGTCTGGGAGGCGCTGTACAGCAGGAGCACGGCGCTGGTCAGGAGGAGCTGCACAGACTCGTACAGGAGCTTGGGGGAAAAGACGCTCCAGATGAACAGATGATTCCTCAGGACGGAGATGAAGAGGAGGAAGAGGACACACGGCACGGAGCGAAGGAGCGCCAGGGAGAAGGAGGCGCGAGAGAGGGCGGCAGGGGACCTGTGGAGGAGAGGAGGAGAGGAGGAGGAGGAGAGGAGAGGAGGAGAGGAGGAGAGGAGGAGAGGAGAGGAGGAGGAGAGGAGAGGAGGAGGAGAGGAGGAGAGGAGAGGAGGAGGAGAGGAGGAGAGGAGGAGAGGAGAGGGGGAGGAGAGGAGGAGAGGAGAGGGGAGAGAGGAGGAGAGAGGAGAGGGGGAGAGAGGAGGAGAGAGGAGAGAGAGCTGTTTTAATCCTGGTCCGGTACCTGCTGTAGTCCTGGTTTAATCCCGGTTTAGTCCCATTTTAGTCCCGGTTTAGTCTCGGTTTAGTCCCGGTTTAGTGCCGGTTTAGAGCCGGTTTAGTCCCGGTTTAGTCCCGGTTTAGTGCCGGTTTAGTGCCGGTTTAGTGTCGGTTTAGTCCCGGTTTAGTCCCGGTTTGGTCTCGGTTTAGTCCCATTTTAGTCTCGGTTTAGTCCCGGTTTAGTCCCATTTTAGTCTCGGTTTAGTCCCGGTTTAGTGCCGGTTTAGTGCCGGTTTAGTGTCGGTTTAGTGCCGGTTTAGTCCCGGTTTAGTCTCGGTTTAGTCCCATTTTAGTCTCGGTTTAGTCCCGGTTTAGTCCCATTTTAGTCCCGGTTTAGTGTCGGTTTAGTCCCGGTTTAGTGCTGGTTTAGTCCCGGTTTAGTCCCGGTTTAGTGCTGGTTTAGTCCCGGTTTAGTGTCGGTTTAGTGCCGGTTTAGTCCCGGTTTAGTCCCATTTTAGTCCCGGTTTAGTGCTGGTTTAGTCCCGGTTTAGTGTCGGTTTAGTGTCGGTTTAGTCCCGGTTTAGTCTCGGTTTAGTCCCGGTTTAGTCTCGGTTTAGTCCCGGTTTAGTCCCGGTTTAGTCCCGGTTTAGTGTCGGTTTAGTCCCGGTTTAGTCCCGGTTTAGTCCCAGTTTAGTCTCGGTTTAGTCCCGGTTTAGTCTCGGTTTAGTCCCGGTTTAGTCCCGGTTTAGTGTCGGTTTAGTCCCGGTTTAGTCCCGGTTTAGTCCCGGTTTAGTGTCGGTTTAGTCCCATTTTAGTCTCGGTTTAGTCCCGGTTTAGTCCCATTTTAGTCCCGGTTTAGTGTCGGTTTAGTCCCGGTTTAGTCTCGGTTTAGTCCCGGTTTAGTCCCGGTTTAGTGCCGGTTTAGTCCCGGTTTAGTGTCGGTTTAGTGCCGGTTTAGTCCCGGTTTAGTCCCATTTTAGTCCCGGTTTAGTCCCGGTTTAGTCCCGGTTTAGTGTCGGTTTAGTCCCAGTTTAGTCCCGGTTTAGTCCCGGTTTAGTCCCGGTTTAGTCCCAGTTTAGTCTCGGTTTAGTCCCGGTTTAGTCTCGGTTTAGTCCCGGTTTAGTCCCGGTTTAGTCTCGGTTTAGTCCCGGTTTAGTCTGTCTGCTCCTCTCGGGGGCGGGGCTCATGCTGCAGTGTGTTTCACCTGCAGCTCATTGTCCAATCAGCCCCAGCACTTAGTCCTGACCACGTCCTACCTGACCACGTCCTACCTGACCACGTCCTACCTGTCCACGTCGTCCTACCTGACCACGTCCTACCTGACCACGTCGTCCTACCTGTCCACGTCCTACCTGACCACGTCCTACCTTACCACGTTCTACCTGACCACATTCTACCTGACCACATCCTACCTGTCCACGTCCTACCTGACCACGTCCTACCTTACCACGTCCTACCTGTCCACGTCCTACCTTACCACGTCCTACCTGACCACATCCTACCTGACCACATCCTACCTGACCACATCCTACCTGTCCACGTCCTACCTGACCACGTCCTACCTGACCACGTAGTCCTACCTGTCCACGTCCTACCTGACCACGTCCTACCTTACCACGTTCTACCTGACCACATCCTACCTGACCACATCCTACCTGTCCACGTCCTACCTGACCACGTCCTACCTTACCACGTCCTACCTGTCCACATCCTACCTTACCACGTCCTACCTGACCACATCCTACCTGACCACATCCTACCTGACCACATCCTACCTGTCCACGTCCTACCTGACCACGTCCTACCTGACCACGTAGTCCTACCTGTCCACGTCCTACCTGTCCACATCCTACCTGACCACATCCTACCTGACCATGTCGTCCTACCTGTCCACGTCCTACCTGACCACGTCCTACCTGACCACGTCCTACCTGACCACGTCCTACCTGACCACGTCGTCCTACCTGACCACGTCCTACCTGTCCACGTCCTACCTGACCACGTCCTACCTGTCCACGTCGTCCTACCTGACCACGTCCTACCTGACCACGTCCTACCTGTCCACGTCCTACCTGACCACGTCCTACCTGTCCACGTCCTACCTGTCCACGTCCTACCTGACCACATCCTACCTGTCCACGTCCTACCTGACAACGTCCTACCTGACCACATCCTACCTGACCACATCGTCCTACCTGTCCACGTCCTACCTGTCCACGTCCTACCTGACCACATCCTACCTGTCCACGTCCTACCTGACCACGTCCTACCTGACCACGTAGTCCTACCTGTCCACGTCCTACCTGTCCACGTCCTACCTGACCACATCCTACCTGACCATGTTGTCCTACCTGTCCACGTCCTACCTGACCACGTCCTACCTGACCACGTCCTACCTGACCACGTCGTCCTACCTGTCCACGTCCTACCTGTCCACGTCCTACCTGACCACGTCCTACCTGTCCACGTCGTCCTACCTGACCAGGTCCTACCTGACCACATCCTACCTGTCCACGTCCTACCTGTCCACGTCCTACCTGTCCACGTCCTACCTGTCCACGTCCTACCTGACCAGGTCCTACCTGACCACATCCTACCTGTCCACGTCCTACCTGACAACGTCCTACCTGACCACATCCTACCTGACCACGTCGTCCTACCTGTCCACGTCCTACCTGTCCACGTCCTACCTGACCACGTCCTACCTGACCACATCCTACCTGACCACGTCGTCCTACCTGTCCACGTCCTACCTGTCCACGTCCTACCTGTCCACGTGCTACCTGTCCACGTCCTACCTGTCCACGTCCCACCTGACCACGTCCTACCTGACCACGTCCTACCTGACCACATCCTACCTGACCACGTCGTCCTACCTATCCACGTCCTACCTGACCACGTCCTACCTGACCACGTCCTACCTGTCCACGTCCTACGTGACCACGTCCTACCTGACCACATCCTACCTGACCACGTCGTCCTTCCTATCCACGTCCTATCTGTCCACGTCCTACCTGACCATGTCCTACCTGTCCACATCCTACCTGACCACGTCCTACCTGACCCCGTCCTACCTGACCACGTCCTAACTGACCACGTCCTACCTGACCACGTCTTACCTGTCCACGTCGTCCTACCTGCCTACGTCCTACCTGCCTACGTCCTACCTGACCACGTCCTACCTGTCCACGTCGTCCTACCTGACCACATCCTACCTGACCACGTCCTACCTGACCCCATCCTACCTGACCCCGTCCTACCTGACCACATCCTACCTGTCCACGTCGTCCTACCTGACCACGTCCTACCTGACCACATCCTACCTGTCCACATCCTACCTGAGCACATCCTACCTGACCACATCCTACCTGACTACGTCGTCCTACCTGTCCACGTCCTACCTGACCACGTCCTACCTGACCACGTCCTACCTGTCCACATCCTACCTGAGCACATCCTACCTGACCACAGCCTACCTGACCACGTCGTCCTACCTGTCCACGTCCTACCTGACCACGTCCTACCTGACCACGTCGTCCTACCTGTCCACGTCCTACCTGACCACGTCCTACCTGACCACATCCTACCTGACCACGTCGTCCTACCTATCCACGTCCTACATGACCCCGTCCTACCTGACCCCGTCCTACCTGACCACGTCCTACCTGTCCACATCCTACCTGTCCACATCCTACCTGACCACGTCCTACCTGTCCACGTGCTACCTGACCATGTCCTACCTGTCCACGTCCTACCTGTCCATGTCGTCCTACCTGTCCACATCCTATCTGACCACGTCCTACCTGTCCACGTCCTATCTGACCACGTCCTACCTGACCACGTCCTACCTGACCATGTCCTAAGTGACCACGTCGTCCTACCTGAACACGTCCGGTCTGTCTAACCGTGAGTCGACCCCAGTGTCTTCCCTCGTCTGTCTCCAGTTCCCATCACCACATCCTTCAATCCCGAATAAACCTGCTCAACATCTACCTGCGCCTCTGTCTCTGCTTTGAGGGCCTCTACTACACTCTGACCATGACCGTTTTAGTCCAGTTGTAGTCCGGCTGTAGTCCTGTTTTAGTCCTGGTGTGGTCCCGGTCGAGTCCGGCTGTAGTCCCGGTCGGGTACCTGCTGTAGCTAAGGTAGCAGAGCAGGTGCGCCCCCCACAGGACGGGTCCGGCGTAGGTGCTCAGCACAGTCAGGACCACGGCCGGAGCCTCCAGGTACCGGTCCAGACCCACGAAGCCCACGGACACGTCCACCGTCCCGATGTTGTTGGAGTTCCCCTGAAACGGCAGAGCGGTCAGAGCGGTCAGAGGGGTCAGAGCGGTACAGAGCGGTACAGAGCGGTACAGAGGGTCAGAGCGGTACAGAGGGGTCAGAGCGGTCAGAGCGGTACAGAGGGTCAGAGCGGTACAGAGGGTCAGAGGGGTCAGAGCGGTACAGAGCGGTACAGAGCGGTACAGAGGGTCAGAGCGGTACAGAGGGGTCAGAGCGGTCAGAGCGGTACAGAGGGGTCAGAGCGGTACAGAGGGTCAGAGCGGTACAGAGGGTCAGAGGGGTCAGAGCGGTATAGAGGGTCAGAGCGGTACAGAGGGGTCAGAGCGGTACAGAAGGTCAGAGCGGTACAGAGGGTCAGAGCGGTACAGAGGGGTCAGAGCGGTACAGAAGGTCAGAGCGGTACAGAAGGTCAGAGCGGTACAGAGGGTCAGAGCGGTCAGAGCGGTACAGAGGGTCAGAGCGGTACAGAGGGTCAGAGCGGTACAGAGGGTCAGAGCGGTACAGAATGTACAGAGGGTCAGAGCGGTACAGAGGGTCAGAGTGGTACAGAGGGTCAGAGCGGTACAGAGGGTCAGAGCGGTACAGAGGGTCAGAGGGGTCAGAGCGGTACAGAGGGGTCAGAGCGGTACAGAATGGTACAGAGGGTCAGAGCGGTACAGAGGGTCAGAGCGGTACAGAGGGTCAGAGGGGTCAGAGCGGTACAGAGGGGTCAGAGCGGTACAGAGGGTCAGAGGGGTCAGAGCGGTACAGAGGGTCAGAGCGGTACAGAGGGTCAGAGCGGTACAGAATGTACAGAGGGTCAGAGCGGTACAGAGGGTCAGAGTGGTACAGAGGGTCAGAGCGGTACAGAGGGTCAGAGCGGTACAGAGGGTCAGAGGGGTCAGAGCGGTACAGAGGGGTCAGAGCGGTACAGAATGGTACAGAGGGTCAGAGCGGTACAGAGGGGTCAGAGCGGTACAGAGGGTCAGAGCGGTACAGAGGGGTCAGAGGGGTCAGAGCGGTACAGAGGGTCAGAGGGGTCAGAGCGGTACAGAAGGGTCAGAGCGGTACAGAGGGTCAGAGGGGTCAGAGCGGTACAGAGGGGTCAGAGCGGTACAGAGGGTCAGAGGGGTCAGAGCGGTACAGAGGGTCAGAGCGGTCAGAGTGGTACAGAGGGTCAGAGCGGTACAGAAGGGTCAGAGCAGTACAGAGGGTCAGAGCGGTACAGAGGGGTCAGAGCGGTACAGAGAGGTCAGAGCGGTACAGAGGGTCAGAGCGGTACAGAGGGTCAGAGGGGTACAGAGGGTCAGAGGGGTCAGAGCGGTACAGAGGGGTCAGAGCGGTACAGAGAGGTCAGAGCGGTACAGAGGGTCAGAGCGGTACAGAGGGTCAGAGCGGTACAGAGGGGTCAGAGCGGTAGAAGACCCGAGTCCAGACCCAGCCAAGACCCGAGAGTCCAGACCCAGCCAAGACCCGAGTCCAGACCGAGCCAAGACCCGAGAGTCCAGACCCAGCCAAGACCCGAGTCCAGACCGAGCCAAGACCCGAGAGTCCAGACCGAGCCAAGACCCGAGAGTCCCAGACCCAGCCAATACCCGAGTCCAGACCCAGCCAAGACCCGAGAGTCCAGACCGAGCCAAGACCCGAGTCCAGACCGAGCCAATACCCGAGAGTCCCAGACCCAGCCAAGACCCGAGAGTCCAGACCGAGCCAAGACCCGAGTCCAGACCCAGCCAAGACCCGAGAGTCCAGACCGAGCCAAGACCTGAGTCCAGACCCAGCCAATACCCGAGAGTCCCAGACCCAGCCAAGACCCGAGAGTCCAGACCGAGCCAAGACCCGAGTCCAGACCCAGCCAATACCCGAGAGTCCCAGACCCAGCCAAGACCCGAGAGTCCAGACCGAGCCAAGACCCGAGTCCAGACCCAGCCAAGACCCGAGAGTCCAGACCGAGCCAAGACCCGAGTCCAGACCCAGCCAAGACCCGAGTCCAGACCCAGCCAAGACCCGAGTCCAGACCCAGCCAAGACCCGAGTCCAGACCCTGCAGAGTGGACGAGGTAATGAGGCGCCGCCCTGGGGAGGAAGTGATTTATGACGGTGAGTTACAGCCAAAGTTCAGCCGCAGGAAGTCAGCATTTTAAAGCTCTACTGTGGAACTTTCCTCCCTAAAGGTCACTCGTTCCGACGCAAAACGAGGAGGGAAACGGTTTAAACCAGGCTCAAAACAATAGCTGCAGATTCGCCCTCATCAGATCCACTTACGGAAAAGTCAAAAGTTTTCTTTGCAGCGCTGTCAATCAAACCTGTTGCCGACGCGTTGCTAGGGGGCGGGACTTTGGGGAAAGGAGGCGCCTGATTGGTCTGTTATTAATGTTCAAAATTTAAATAAAAGCCCAAGGGTCATAGAGCCCCTCTGCAGGTGGAGCCACAGGAGGAGGACACAGGTCCTTGATGTTAGTTCAGGTGCTGCATGTTTTATGTTGATGGGGGAAACTGGAGCACCCGGAGGAAACCCATCCAGACACGAGGAGAACATGCAAACTCCACACAGAAAGGCCCCGGCGACCCGGGGATCAAACCCGCAACCTTCTTGCTGTGAGGCCTGAGTGTTGCCACTCAGCCACCGTGCCGCCAAGTCTTTGGTGAGTCCAGTTTGAGTCCAGTTTTAGTCTTAGTTTAGTCCAATTTTAATCCAGTTTGAGTACAGTTTTAGTCTTGTTTAAATCTAGTTTTAATCCCGTTTGTGTCCAGTTTTAGTCCAGTTTGAGTCCTGTTTAAGACCAGTTTTAGTCCAGTTTGAGTCCAATTTGAGTCCAGTTTGAGTCCAGTTTGAGTCCAGTTTGAGTCCAGTTTGAGTCCAGTTTGAGTCCAGTTTGAGTCCAGTTTGAGTCCATTTTGAGTCCAGTTTGAGTCCAGTTTGAGTCCAGTTTGAGTCCAGTTTGAGTCCAGTTTTAGTCCAGTTTGAGTCCAGTTTGAGTCCAGTTTTAGTCCATTTTGAGTCCAGTTTGAGTCCAGTTTTAGTCCATTTTGAGTCCAGTTTGAGTCCAGTTTGAGTCCATTTTGAGTCCAGTTTGAGTCCATTTTGAGTCCAATTTGAGTCCAGTTTGAGTCCAGTTTGAGTCCAGTTTGAGTCCAGTTTGAGTCCAGTTTGAGTCCATTTTGAGTCCAGTTTGAGTCCAGTTTGAGTCCAGTTTGAGTCCAGTTTGAGTCCAGTTTGAGTCCAGTTTTAGTCCATTTTGAGTCCAGTTTGAGTCCAGTTTGAGTCCATTTTGAGTCCAATTTGAGTCCAGTTTGAGTCCAGTTTGAGTCCAGTTTGAGTCCAGTTTTAGTCCATTTTGAGTCCAGTTTGAGTCCAGTTTGAGTCCAGTTTGAGTCCAGTTTGAGTCCAGTTTGAGTCCAGTTTTAGATAGATAGATAGATAGATAGATAGATAGATAGATAGATAGATGCTTTATTGATCCCCAGAGGGGAAATTAAAATGCCATGGACTTACATACAAACTACAGCACATGGACAAAGACAGATGAAAGACCGACAGTGGCACAACGTACAGGACTCAGCAACAGCTGTAACTTCCCTAGTCATAAAATACAGATTCTGAAATCCGCACAGTCTCAAATAAAGTGCTTGTTATAAAAGTGCACAGCTGCAGGAATAAAAGAATTTCTGAGGCGTTCTGTAGAACATCGGGGCATCACCATTCGCCCACTAAAGGAGCTTTAAGTTCATTAAAAATGCTGTGAAGAGGAAGGTCCATAAGAGAGAGGACAGTTTGAAGTTTAGTCCTCATCCTTTTGTCCACAACAGTGTCCAGAGTCCAGGTTCAGCACCACTACTGCACCAGGCTTCTTCATCAGCTTGTTTCTGTGATTCTTGTCAGCAGTGGTGATGCTCCCGCCCCAGCACAACACACCATAAAACAACACACTGGCCACAATCCCCTGATGAAACACATTTAAGAGCCTTTTGCTCACATCAGAAGATCGCAGTTTCCTCAAGAAGAACAGTCTAGACTGAGTCTTTTTGAAAACGGCATCACTGTTCCTCCTCCAGTTCAGCCTACTGTCCAAATGTGCTCCCAAGTACTGAGAAGAGTCAACAATCTCCAAACTGGACTCAAACTTTAGTCTAGTTTGAGTCCAGTTTCAGTCCTGTTTTAGTCCAGTTTTAGTCTAGTTTTAGTCTAGTTTCAGTCCTGGTTGAGTCTAGTTTCAGTCCTGTTTTAGTCCAGTTTGAGTCCAGTTTTAGTCTAGTTTCAGTCCAGTTTTAGTCTAGTTTCAGTCCAGTTTTAGTCTAGTTTCAAGTCCTGGTTGAGTCTAGTTTTAGTCCAGCTTTAGTCTAGTTTCAGTCCTGGTTGAGTCTAGTTTCAGTCCTGGTTGAGTCCAGTTTGAGTCCAGTTTTAGTCTAGTTTCAGTCCAGTTTTAGTCTAGTTTCAGTCCAGTTTGAGTCCAGTTTGAGTCCAGTTTTAGTCCAGTTTGAGTCCAGTTTTAGTCTAGTTTCAGTCCAGTTTGAGTCCAGTTTTAGTCCTGTTTTAGTCCAGTTTGAGTCCAGTTTTAGTCCAGTTTGAGTCCAGTTTTAGTCTAGTTTCAGTCCAGTTTGAGTCTAGTTTCAGTCCTGGTTGAGTCTAGTTTCAGTCCTGGTTGAGTCCAGTTTGAGTCCAGTTTTAGTCTAGTTTCAGTCCTGGTTGAGTCCAGTTTGAGTCCAGTTTTAGTCTAGTTTCAGTCCTGGTTGAGTCTAGTTTCAGTCCTGGTTGAGTCCAGTTTGAGTCCAGTTTTAGTCTAGTTTCAGTCCTGGTTGAGTCTAGTTTCAGTCCTGGTTGAGTCCAGTTTGAGTCCAGTTTTAGTCTAGTTTCAGTCCTGGTTGAGTCTAGTTTCAGTCCTGGTTGAGTCTAGTTTCAGTCCTGGTTGAGTCTAGTTTCAGTCCTGGTTGAGTCCAGTTTGAGTCCAGCTTTAGTCTAGTTTCAGTCCTGGTTGAGTCTAGTTTCAGTCCTGGTTGAGTCCAGTTTGAGTCCAGCTTTAGTCTAGTTTCAGTCCTGGTTGAGTCTAGTTTCAGTCCTGGTTGAGTCTAGTTTCAGTCCTGGTTGAGTCCAGTTTGAGTCCAGCTTTAGTCTAGTTTCAGTCCTGGTTGAGTCTAGTTTCAGTCCTGGTTGAGTCCAGTTTGAGTCCAGCTTTAGTCTAGTTTCAGTCCTGGTTGAGTCTAGTTTCAGTCCTGGTTGAGTCTAGTTTCAGTCCTGGTTGAGTCCAGTTTGAGTCCAGCTTTAGTCTAGTTTCAGTCCTGGTTGAGTCTAGTTTCAGTCCTGGTTGAGTCCAGTTTGAGTCCAGTTTTAGTCTAGTTTCAGTCCTGGTTGAGTCCAGTTTGAGTCCAGCTTTAGTCTAGTTTCAGTCCTGGTTGAGTCTAGTTTCAGTCCTGGTTGAGTCTAGTTTCAGTCCTGGTTGAGTCTAGTTTCAGTCCTGGTTGAGTCCAGTTTGAGTCCAGCTTTAGTCTAGTTTCAGTCCTGGTTGAGTCTAGTTTCAGTCCTGGTTGAGTCTAGTTTCAGTCCTGGTTGAGTCTAGTTTCAGTCCTGGTTGAGTCTAGTTTCAGTCCTGGTTGAGTCTAGTTTCAGTCCTGGTTGAGTCTAGTTTCAGTCCTGGTTGAGTCTAGTTTCAGTCCTGGTTGAGTCCAGTTTGAGTCCTGGTTGAGTCCAGTTTCAGTCCTGGTTGAGTCCTCTGCTGCGGCCCCCCCTTTACCCCGGATGCCCTCCCGTACCTGGCAGTAGAAGGCGGCCTGTCCGAACCAGTAGTGCATGGTGGCGACCCGCGCGGCGTCGTACTGCAGGGGGCGCCACACCAGCTGCGCCATGAGCGTCTGCAGCAGCAGGGAGCCGCACAGCACGGGCAGGTTATGGGCGCGGAGCAACAGCGCCACCGCCAGGACCAGCCCCGCGTACGCCTCCCACAGGCCCCGGCGCCGCAGCCCGGGGGCCCCGCCCAGCTGCGCCCCCAGCAGGTCCTTGGCCCCCGAGAACAGGAGCCCCAGCACGAAGACGAAGACGAACCGGGCCTCCACCGTGCCCCTGCAAACAGACCGGTGAGAGACCAGGACCAGGACTAGACCAGGACTAGACCAGGACTAGACCAGGACTAGACCAGGACTAGACCGGGACTAGACCGGGACTAGACCAGGACTGAACCAGGGCTAGACCACGGCTAGACCAGGGCTAGACCAGGACTGAGCCAGGACTGAACCAGGACTAAACCAGGACTAAACCAGGGCTGAACCAGGACTAAACCAGGACTAATCCAGGGCTAGACCAGGGCTAGACCAGGACTAGACCAGGACTAGACCAGGACTAGACCAGGACTAAACCAGGGCTAGACCAGGACTAAACCAGGACTAGACCAGGACTAAACCAGGACTAGACCAGCACTAAACCAGGGCTAAACCAGGACTAGACCAGGACTGAACCAGGGCTGAACCAGGACTAGACCAGGACTAAACCAGGACTAGACCAGGGCTGAACCAGGGCTAGACCAGGACTAAACCAGGACTAGACCAGGACTAGACCAGGACTGAACCAGGGCTGAACCAGGGCTCAACCAGGACTAAACCAGGACTAAACCAGGACTAAACCAGGACTAAACCAGGTCTAAACCAGGGTTAGACCAGGACTAAACCAGGTCTAAACCAGGTCTAAACCAGGTCTAAACCAGGACTAAACCAGGACTAAACCAGGACTAAACCAGGGCTAGACCAGGGATGAACCAGGGCTAGACCAGGACTAAACCAGGTCTAAACCAGGACTAGACCAGGACTAAACCAGGACTAGACCAGGACTGAACCAGGGCTGAACTAGGACTAAACCAGGACTAAACCAGGACTAAACCAGGTCTAAACCCGGACTCTCCCATGGTGCAGTTTGTTTGCCTTTAACAGAGTTTTTCTGGAGTTATTTTTGGAGATAATTAAAGTCTAATTGACGTCGTTAATAGTTTTAAGGTGATCAGATCTAATTTGGCTTCAACCGTTCAGCAGAAAACAGGAAACTTTATTTACTCCACTTTTCCACCTCCACACAAACCCACGGGAGGAAAGAACTACGGTTTAAACGAGACTTTGGACGAGACGATATCTGGATTATTCTCGCATCTCTAACGTGGAGCACAGTCCGGGGAGCTGTCCGAGGTGCTGAACCAGACTCCTCTGGCCTCGTTCGTGTCTGTGGAGCGCTCCAGACAAAGCACAGATGGGGTTCATGTGCGGCACCTGTTTGCTCCTGACAGGATTCTTCACCTGTCTGTTCACCTGTCTGTTCACCTGTCTGTTCACCTGTCTGTTCACCTGTTTGTTCACCTGTCTGTTCACCTGTCTGTTCACCTGTCTGTTCACCTGTTTGTTCACCTGTCTGTTCACCTGTCTGTTCACCTGTCTGTTCACCTGTCTGTTCACCTGTCTGTTCACCTGTCTGTTCACCTGTCTGTTCACCTGTTTGTTCACCTGTCTGCTCTCGGCGCGGAGAGAGAGAGCGTCAGGGAGTCGTTAAATATGAAAAACGGCTCACGGACGAGAGGAAAAGTGCCACAGGAGAAGATCCCCAAACCCCCAATGTCCTGATTTAGTCCTGATTTAGTCCTGGTTTAGTCCTGGTTTAGTCCTGGTTTAGTCCTGGTTTAGACCTGGTTTAGACCTGGTTTAGTCCTGGTTTAGACCTGGTTTAGACCTGGTTTAGTCCTGGTTCAGTCCCGGGTTCAGTCCCGGTTCAGTCCCGGTTTAGACCCGGTTTAGTCCTGGTTCAGTCCTGGTTTAGACCTGGTTTAGTAATGGTTTAGTCCTGGTTTAGTCCTGGTTCAGTCCTGGTTTAGTCCTGATTTAGTCCTGATTTAGACCTGGTTTAGTCCTGGTTTAGTCCTGGTTCAGTCCTAGTTTAGTCCTGGTTAAGTCCTGGTTTAGTCCTGGTTTAGTCCTGGTTCAGTCCTGGTTCAGTCCTGGTTTAGACCTGGTTTAGTCCTGGTTTAGTCCTGATTTAGTCCTGGTTTAGACCTGGTTTAGTCCTGGTTTAGACCTGGTTTAGTGCTGGTTTAGTGCTGGTTCAGTCCTGGTTTAGTCCTGGTTTAGTCCTGGTTTAGTCCTGGTTTAGTCCTGATTTAGTCCTGGTTTAGTCCTGGTTTAGTCCTGGTTTAGACCTGGTTTAGTCTTGGTTTAGTCCTGATTTAGACCTGGTTTAGTCCTGGTTCAGTCCTGGTTTAGTCCTGGTTTAGTCCTGGTTTAGTCCTGGTTTAGTCCTGGTTTAGTCCTGGTTTAGACCTGGTTCAGTCCTGGTTTAGTCCTGGTTTAGTCCTGGTTTAGTCCTGGTTTAGTCCTGATTTAGTCCTGGTTTAGACCTGGTTTAGTCTTGGTTTAGTCCTGATTTAGACCTGGTTTAGTCCTGGTTCAGTCCTGGTTTAGTCCTGGTTTAGTCCTGGTTTAGTCCTGGTTTAGTGCTGGTTTAGTGCTGGTTCAGTCCTGGTTTAGTCCTGGTTTAGTGCTGGTTTAGTGCTGGTTCAGTCCTGGTTTAGTCCTGGTTTAGTCCTGGTTTAGTGCTGGTTTAGTGCTGGTTCAGTCCTGGTTTAGTCCTGGTTTAGTGCTGGTTTAGTCCTGGTTTAGTCCTGGTTTAGTGCTGGTTTAGTGCTGGTTCAGTCCTGGTTTAGTCCTGGTTTAGTCCTGGTTCAGTCCTGGTTCAGTCCTGGTTAAGTCCTGGTTTAGTCCTGGTTTAGTCCTGGTTCAGTCCTGGTTCAGTCCTGGTTTAGACCTGGTTTAGTCCTGGTTTAGTCCTGATTTAGTCCTGGTTTAGACCTGGTTTAGTCTTGGTTTAGTCTTGGTTTAGTCCTGATTTAGACCTGGTTTAGTCCTGGTTCAGTCCTGGTTTAGTCCTGGTTTAGTCCTGGTTTAGTCCTGGTTTAGTCCTGATTTAGTCCTGGTTTAGTCCTGGTTCAGTCCTGGTTTAGTCCTGGTTTAGTCCTGGTTTAGTCCTGGTTTAGTCCTGATTTAGTCCTGGTTTAGTCCTGGTTTAGTCCTGGTTTAGTCCTGGTTTAGACCTGGTTTAGTCTTGGTTTAGTCCTGATTTAAACCTGGTTTAGTCCTGGTTCAGTCCTGGTTTAGTCCTGGTTTAGTCCTGGTTTAGTCCTGGTTTAGTCCTGGTTTAGTCCTGATTTAGACCTGGTTTAGTCCTGGTTTAGTCCTGGTTCAGTCCTGGTTTAGTCCTGGTTTAGTCCTGGTTTAGTCCTGGTTTAGTCCTGGTTTAGTCCTGGTTTAGTCCTGATTTAGACCTGGTTTAGTCCTGGTTCAGTCCTGGTTTAGTCCTGGTTTAGACCTGGTTTAGTCCTGGTTTAGTCCTGATTTAGTCCTGGTTTAGTCCTGGTTTAGTCCTGGTTTAGTCCTGGTTTAGACCTGGTTTAGTCTTGGTTTAGTCCTGATTTAAACCTGGTTTAGTCCTGGTTCAGTCCTGGTTTAGTCCTGGTTTAGTCCTGGTTTAGTCCTGGTTTAGTCCTGATTTAGACCTGGTTTAGTCCTGGTTCAGTCCTGGTTTAGTCCTGGTTTAGACCTGGTTTAGTCCTGGTTTAGTGCTGGTTTAGTGCTGGTTCAGTCCTGGTTTAGTCCTGGTTTAGTCCTGGTTTAGTCCTGATTTAGACCTGGTTTAGTCCTGGTTCAGTCCTGGTTTAGTCCTGGTTTAGACCTGGTTTAGTCCTGGTTTAGTGCTGGTTTAGTGCTGGTTCAGTCCTGGTTCAGTCCTGGTTCAGTCCTGGTTCAGTCCTGGTTCAGTCCTGGTTCAGTCCTGGTTTAGTCCTGGTTTAGTCCTGGTTTAGTCCTGGTCTGGGATTCAGGACTTTTTACACTTTTCCTGTTTTTTCTGTAAAATCTGAGTCGCTCGTTTGTGATTTAATGAGACGCGTTTCCACGGCAACAAACGAGAAAAGTGACACACTAATTACACCCAGTGTCAGGGGCCGAGACGGGCTTACCACTCTGCCACTGACAGTAGCGGCAGGAGCGACGGGAGCGACGGGAGCAACGGGCGACAGGAGCGACGGGCGACAGGAGCGACAGGAGCGACAGGAGCAACAGGAGCGACGGGCGACAGGAGCGACAGGAGCGACGGGCGACAGGAGCGACAGGAGCGACGGGAGCGACGGGCGACTGGAGCGACAGGAGCGACAGGAGCGACAGGAGCGACGGGAGCGACGGGAGCGATGGACGACAGGAGCGACAGGAGCGACAGGAGCGACGGGCGACAGGAGCGACGGGAGTGACGGGAGCGATGGGCGACAGGAGCGACGGGCGACAGGAGCAAGGGGCAACGGGAGCGACGGGAGCGATGGGCGACAGGAGCGACGGGCAACAGGAGCGACAGGAGCGACAGGAGCGACGGGCAACAGGAGCGACAGGAGCGACAGGAGCGACAGGAGCGACGGCCGACAGGAGCAACGAGAGCGACAGGAGCGACGGGCGACAGGAGCGACAGGAGCAACGGGAGCGACGGGCAACAGGAGCGACAGGAGCGACAGGAGCGACGGGCGACAGGAGCGACGGGCAACAGGAGCGACAGGAGCGACGGGAGCGACGGGCAACAGGAGCGACAGGAGCGACGGGAGCGACGGGAGCAACGGGAGCGACGGGCGACAGGAGCGACGGGCAACAGGAGCGACGGGCAACAGGAGCGACAGGAGCGACGGGAGCGACGGGCAACAGGAGCGACGGGAGCAACGGGAGCAACGGGAGCGACGGGCGACAGGAGCGACGGGCAACAGGAGCGACGGGAGCGACGGGCAACAGGAGCGACGGGAGCGACGGGCAACAGGAGCGACGGGAGCGACGGGAGCGACGGGAGCAACGGGCGACAGGAGCGACGGGCGACAGGAGCGAGGGGCGACGGGAGCGACGGGAGTGACGGGAGCGATGGGCGACAGGAGCGACGGGCGACAGGAGCAAGGGGCGACGGGAGCGACGGGAGCGATGGGCGACAGGAGCGACGGGCAACAGGAGCGACAGGAGCGACAGGAGCGACGGGCAACAGGAGCGACAGGAGCGACAGGAGCGACAGGAGCGACGGCCGACAGGAGCAACGGGAGCGACAGGAGCGACGGACGACAGGAGCGACAGGAGCAACGGGAGCGACGGGCAACAGGAGCGACAGGAGCGACAGGAGCGACGGGCGACAGGAGCGACGGGCAACAGGAGCGACAGGAGCGACGGGAGCGACGGGCGACAGGAGCGACAGGAGCGACAGGAGCGACAGGAGCGACGGGCGACAGGAGCGACGGGCAACAGGAGCGACAGGAGCGACGGGCAACAGGAGCGACAGGAGCAACGGGAGCAACGGGAGCAACGGGCGACAGGAGCGACGGGCAACAGGAGCGACAGGAGCGACGGGAGCGACGGGCAACAGGAGCGACGGGAGCAACGGGAGCAACGGGAGCAACGGGAGCGACGGGCGACAGGAGCGACGGGCAACAGGAGCGACGGGCAACAGGAGCGACGGGAGCGACGGGAGCAACGGGCGACAGGAGCGACAGGAGCAGGAGGGATCGTCAGGTGCAAATCTTCCTCAGTCACTTGGATCCGTATCAACATTTTTACTGCAGCATTTGCACCTCATCCCTCATCCTTCTCTCCTCTCTCCTACTCTCCTCTCTCCTTCCTCCTTCTCTCCCCTCTCCTTCTCTCCTCTCTCCTTCTCCTCTCTCCTTCTCTCCTCCTCTCCTCTCTCCTTCTCTCCTCTCTCCTTCCTCCTTCTCTCCTCTCTCCTTCTCTCCTCTCTCCTTCTCCTCTCTCCTTCTCTCCTCCTCTCCTCTCTCCTTCTCTCCTCTCTCCTTCTCTCCTCTCTCCTTCTCTCCTTCTTTCCTTCTCTCCTCTCTCCTTCTCTCCTTCTCTCCTTCTGTCCTCTCTCCTCTCTCCTTCTCTCCTTCTCTCCTCTCTCCTTCTCTTCTCTCTCCTTCTCTCCTCTCTCCTTCTCTCCTCTCCTCTCTCCTTCTCTCCTCCCTCCTTCTCTCCTCTCCTCTTCTCTCCTCTCTCCTTCTCTCCTCTCTCCTCCTCTCCTCTCTCCTTCTCTCCTTCTCTCCTCTCTCCTCCTCTCCTCTCTCCTTCTCTCCTCTCCTCTCTCCTTCTCTCCTTCTCTCCTCCCTCCTTCTCTCCTCTCCTCTTCTCTCCTCTCTCCTTCTCTCCTTCTCTCCTCTCTCCTTCTCTCCTGTGGCAGGACTAAACCCGGACTGTGGCAGGACTAAACCCGGACTGTGGCAGGACTAAACCTGGACTGTGGCAGGTCTAAACCCGGACTGTGGCAGGACTAAACCCGGACTGTGGCAGGACTAAACCCGGACTGTGGCAGGACTAAACACGGACTGTGGCAGGACTAAACCTGGACTGTGGCAGGACTAAACCCGGACTGTGGCAGGACTAAACCCGGACTGTGGCAGGTCTAAACCCGGACTGTGGCAGGTCTAAACCCGGACTGTGGCAGGACTAAACCCGGACTGTGGCAGGTCTAAACCCGGACTGTGGCAGGACTAAACCCGGACTGTGGCAGGTCTAAACCCGGACTGTGGCAGGACTAAACCCGGACTGTGGCAGGACTAAACCCGGACTGTGGCAGGACTAAACCCGGACTGTGGCAGGACTAAACCCGGACTGTGGCAGGACTAAACCCGGACTGTGGCAGGACTAAACCCGGACTGTGGCAGGACTAAACCCGGACTGTGGCAGGACTAAACCCGGACTGTGGCAGGACTAAACCCGGACTGTGGCAGGACTAAACCCGGACTGTGGCAGGACTAAACCCGGACTGTGGCAGGACTAAACCCGGACTGTGGCAGGTCTAAACCCGGACTGTGGCAGGTCTAAACCCGGACTGTGGCAGGACTAAACCTGGACTGTGGCAGGACTAAACCCGGACTCACTTGTCGGCGTGGCGCTCTGTCCGTTGCCAGGGGAAGCGCACGTTGCCGATGGCGGCCCTGTAGCTGTAGACTCCGATCAGGCCGAGAGCGAGCGCGGCCTTGGACACGAGCGAACACCTCCTCTGGACCAGGAGGAAGATCAGGAGCAGGCACAGGGCGGCCACCACAGACAGCGCCCCCTGGTGCTCGGAGCTGAAACACACACACACACACACACACACACACAGGGTTATTCAGGACCACGGACAGCGCCCCCTGGTGCTCGGAGCTGAAACACACACGCAGGGTTATTCAGGACCACGGACAGCGCCCCCTGCTGCTCGGAGCTGAAACACACACGCAGGGTTATTCAGGACCATGGACAGTGTCCCACTAAATTAGGAAACAAATCAGGTCTGTACCAAGGACTAAAGCAGGACTAAACCAGGACTATATCAGGTCTAAACCAGGACTATCTCAGGTCTAAACCAGGACTATCTCAGGTCTAAACCAGGACTATATCAGGTCTAAACCAGGACTATCTCAGGTCTAAACCAGGACTATCTCAGGTCAGTTGTGTTTTGTCGTCATAAAAATGAAATAAGCCAAAGTCATAAAAAATTACGATTAATGTGACTCAGAACAGAGATGAGGAGGAAACGGATAAAATAACAATGAGCTGAGCAGCGAAATGTAGTCTAAACCAGGACTAAACCAGGTCTAAACCAGGTCTAAACCAGGTCTAAACCAGGTCGAAACCAGGTCTAAACCAGGTCTAAACCAGGTCTAAACCAGGTCTAAACCAGGTCTAAACCAGGTCTAAACCAGGTCTAAACCAGGTCTAAACCAGGTCTAAACCAGGTCTAAACCAGGTCTAAACCAGGTCTAAACCAGGTCTAAACCAGGTCGAAACCAGGACTAAACCAGGTCTAAACCAGGTCTAAACCAGGTCTAAACCAGGTCGAAACCAGGTCGAAACCAGGTCGAAACCAGGACTAAACCAGGTCTAAACCAGGACTAAACCAGGACTAAACCAGGACTAAACCAGGTCTAAACCAGGTCTAAACCAGGTCTAAACCAGGTCGAAACCAGGTCGAAACCAGGTCGAAACCAGGACTAAACCAAGTCTAAACCAGTTCAAAACCAGTTCAAAACCAGGTCTAAACCAGGTCTAAACCAGGTCTAAACCAGGTCTAAACCAGGACTAAACCAAGTCTAAACCAGGACTAAACCAAGTCTAAACCAGTTCAAAACCAGGTCTAAACCAGTTCAAAACCAGGTCTAAACCAGGTCTAAACCAGTTCAAAACCAGGTCTAAACCAGGACTAAACAAGTTTTAAACCAGGTCTAAACCAGGTCTAAACAAGTTCTAAACCAGGTCTAAACCAGTTCAAAACCAGGTCTAAACCAGGTCTAAACCAGGACTAAACCAGGTCAAAACCAGGTCTAAACCAGGTCTAAACCAGGACACAACCAGGACTAAACCAAGACTAAACCAGGACTAAACCAGATCTAAACCAGTTCAAAACCAGGTCTAAACCAGATCTAAACCAGTTCAAAACCAGGTCTAAACCAGGTCTAAACCAGGTCTAAACCAGGTCAAAACCAGGTCTAAACCAGGTCTAAACCAGGTCTAAACCAGGTCTAAACCAGGACTAAACCAGGTCTAAACCAGTTCAAAACCAGGTCTAAACCAGGACTAAACAAGTTTTAAACCAGGTCTAAACCAGGTCTAAACCAGTTCAAAACCAGGACTAAACCAGGTCTAAACAAGTTCTAAACCAGGTCTAAACCAGGTCTAAACCAGTTCAAAACCAGGACTAAACCAGGTCTAAACCAGTTCAAAACCAGGTCTAAACCAGGACGAAACAAGTTTTAAACCAGGTCTAAACCAGGTCTAAACAAGTTCTAAACCAGGTCTAAACCAGGTCTAAACAAGTTCTAAACCAGGTCTAAACCAGGTCTAAACCAGGACTAAACCAGGTCAAAACCAGGTCTAAACCAGGTCTAAACCAGGACACAACCAGGACTAAACCAAGACTAAACCAGGACTAAACCAGGTCTAAACCAGGTCTAAACCAGGACACAACCAGGACTAAACCAGGACTAAACCAGGACTAAACCAGGTCTGAACCAGGACTAAACCAGGACTAAACCAGGTCAAAACCAGGACTAAACCAGGACTGAACCAGGATTAAACCAGGTCTGAACCAGGTCTAAACCAGGACTAAACCAGGTCAAAACCAGGACTAAACCAGGTCTAAACCAGGTCAAAACCAGGACTAAACCAGGACTGAACCAGGACTGAACCAGGTCTGAACCAGGACTAAACCAGGACTAAACCAGGACTAAACCAGGACTGAACCAGGACTGAACCAGGACTAAAGCAGGACTGAACCAGGACTAAACCAGGACTAAACCAGGTCTAAACCAGGACCAAAACAAGTCTAAACCAGGTCTAAACCAGGACTAAACCAGGTCTAAACCAGGACTAAACCAGGTCTAAACCAGAACTAAACCAGGACTAAATCAGGTCTAAACCAGGACTAAACCAGGACTAAACCAGGTCTAAATCAGGTCTAAATCAGGTCTAAACCAGGTCTAAACCAGGTCTAAACCAGGACTAAACCAGGACTAAACCAGGTCTAAACCAGTTCAAAACCAGTTCAAAACCAGGTCTAAACCAGGTCTAAACCAGGTCTAAACCAGGACTAAACCAGGACTAAACCAGGACTAAACCAGGACTAAACCAGGACTAAACCTGGTCAAAACCAGGACTGAACCAGGACTGAACCAGGACTAAACCAGGTCTGAACCAGGACTAAACCAGGACTAAACCAGGTCAAAACCAGGACTAAACCAGGACACAACCAGGACTAAACCAGGACTAAACCAGGTCTGAACCAGGACTAAACCCGGACTAAACCAGGTCAAAACCAGGACTAAACCAGGACACAACCAGGACTAAACCAGGACTAAACCAGGTCTGAACCAGGACTAAACCAGGTCTAAACCAGAACTAAACCAGGTCTGACCCCGGTCTGACCCCGGTCTGACCCCGGGCCCTCGGTCTCACCTGTTGAGCCAGTGGCCCAGGTCGGGCAGGTGGGCCCACTGGACCCCGGTCTGGTTCAGGGCCCGGAGGAGGCGGCAGCAGAGCAGCGTGAAGGGGGGCGTGGCCAAAGCCAACCACTTCTGAGCACCAACGTGGCCCCGGGTCCAGGGCAGGACCTCGGCCGGGTCCAGGGGGTCCAGGGGGTCCAGGGGGGCTTCAGATTCAGGGAGGGGCTGCACACAGAATCACCAGATCAACCAAAGCGACGTGTGACGGCCAATCAGAGCGCAGAGTCCAGGTCATGTGACGTGTCCAGAGTTCACTCATACTTTACCCCCGCGCTGGGGGTGACCCACATTCACCTCCTGCTTTCACCTCCTGCTTTCACCTGCTGCTTTCACCTCCTGCTTTCTCCTCCTGCTTTCACCTCCTGCTTTCACCTCCTCCTTTCACCTCCTGCTTTCACCTCCTGCTTTCACCTCCTCCTTTCACCTGCTGCTTTCACCTGCTGCTTTCACCTGCTGCTTTCACCTGCTGCTTTCACCTCCTGCTTTCACCTCCTGCTTTCACCTCCTGCTTTCACCTCCTGCTTTCACCTCCTGCTTTCACCTCCTGCTTTCACCTGCTGCTTTCTCCTCCTGCTTTCACCTCCTGCTTTCACCTGCTGCTTTCACCTGCTGCTTTCACCTGCTGCTTTCACCTCCTGCTTTCACCTCCTGCTTTCACCTCCTGCTTTCACCTGCTGCTTTCACCTGCTGCTTTCACCTCCTGCTTTCTCCTCCTGCTTTCACCTCCTGCTTTCACCTCCTGCTTTCACCTGCTGCTTTCACCTGCTGCTTTCACCTGCTGCTTTCACCTCCTGCTTTCACCTGCTGCTTTCACCTCCTGCTTTCACCTGCTGCTTTCACCTGCTGCTTTCACCTCCTGCTTTCACCTCCTGCTTTCACCTGCTGCTTTCACCTCCTGCTTTCACCTGCTGCTTTCTCCTCCTGCTTTCACCTCCTGCTTTCACCTGCTGCTTTCACCTGCTGCTTTCACCTGCTGCTTTCACCTCCTGCTTTCACCTCCTGCTTTCACCTGCTGCTTTCACCTGCTGCTTTCACCTCCTGCTTTCACCTGCTGCTTTCACCTCCTGCTTTCACCTCCTGCTTTCACCTCCTGCTTTCACCTGCTGCTTTCACCTGCTGCTTTCACCTCCTGCTTTCACCTCCTGCTTTCACCTGCTGCTTTCACCTGCTGCTTTCACCTGCTGCTTTCACCTCCTGCTTTCACCTCCTGCTTTCACCTGCTGCTTTCACCTGCTGCTTTCACCTGCTGCTTTCTCCTCCTGCTTTCTCCTCCTGCTTTCACCTGCTGCTTTCACCTGCTGCTTTCACCTCCTGCTTTCACCTGCTGCTTTCACCTGCTGCTTTCACCTGCTGCTTTCACCTCCTGCTTTCACCTGCTGCTTTCACCTCCTGCTTTCACCTGCTGCTTTCTCCTCCTGCTTTCACCTGCTGCTTTCTCCTCCTGCTTTCTCCTCCTGCTTTCACCTCCTGCTTTCACCTCCTGCTTTCTCCTCCTGCTTTCACCTGCTGCTTTCACCTGCTGCTTTCACCTGCTGCTTTCACCTCCTGCTTTCACCTGCTGCTTTCTCCTCCTGCTTTCACCTCCTGCTTTCACCTGCTGCTTTCACCTCCTGCTTTCACCTGCTGCTTTCTCCTCCTGCTTTCTCCTCCTGCTTTCACCTGCTGCTTTCACCTCCTGCTTTCACCTCCTCCTTTCACCTCCTGCTTTCACCTCCTGCTTTCACCTCCTGCTTTCACCTCCTGCTTTCACTTGCTGCTTTAACCTGCTGCTTTCACCTGCTGCTTTCACCTCCTGCTTTCACCTCCTGCTTTCACCTCCTGCTTTCACCTCCTGCTTTCACCTGCTGCTTTCACCTCCTGCTTTCACTTGCTGCTTTAACCTCTTGCTTTCACCTCCTGCTTTCACCTCCTGCTTTCACCTCCTGCTTTCTCCTCCTGCTTTCACCTCCTGCTTTCACCTGCTGCTTTCACCTCCTGCTTTCACTTGCTGCTTTAACCTCCTGCTTTCACCTCCTGCTTTCACCTCCTGCTTTCACCTCCTGCTTTCACCTGCTGCTTTCACCTCCTGCTTTCTCCTCCTGCTTTCACCTCCTGCTTTCACCTGCTGCTTTCACCTCCTGCTTTCACCTGCTGCTTTCACTTGCTGCTTTAACCTCCTGCTTTAACCTCCTGCTTTCACCTCCTGCTTTCACCTCCTGCTTTCACCTCCTGCTTTTACCTCCTGCTTTCACCTCCTGCTTTCTCCTCCTGCTTTCTCCTCCTGCTTTCACCTGCTGCTTTCACCTCCTGCTTTCACCTCCTGCTTTCACTTGCTGCTTTAACCTCCTGCTTTCACCTCCTGCTTTCACCTCCTGCTTTTACCTCCTGCTTTCACCTCCTGCTTTCTCCTCCTGCTTTCTCCTCCTGCTTTCACCTGCTGCTTTCACCTCCTGCTTTCACCTCCTGCTTTCACTTGCTGCTTTAAGCTCCTGCTTTCACCTCCTCCTTTCACCTCCTGCTTTCACTTGCTGCTTTAACCTCCTGCTTTAACCTGCTGCTTTCACCTCCTGCTTTCACCTCCTGCTTTAACCTGCTGCTTTCACCTCCTGCTTTCACCTCCTGCTTTCACCTGCTGCTTTCACCTGCTGCTTTCACCTCCTGCTTTCACCTCCTCCTTTCACCTCCTGCTTTCACCTCCTGCTTTCACCTCCTGCTTTAACCTGCTGCTTTCACCTCCTCCTTTCACCTCCTCCTTTCACTTGCTGCTTTCACCTCCTGCTTTCACCTCCTGCTTTCACCTGCTGCTTTCTCCTCCTGCTTTCACCTCCTGCTTTCACCTGCTGCTTTCACCTCCTGCTTTCACCTGCTGCTTTCTCCTCCTGCTTTCTCCTCCTGCTTTCACCTGCTGCTTTCACCTCCTGCTTTCACCTCCTCCTTTCACCTCCTGCTTTCACCTCCTGCTTTCACCTCCTGTTTTCACCTCCTCCTTTCACCTCCTGCTTTCACCTCCTGCTTTCACTTGCTGCTTTCACCTCCTGCTTTCACCTCCTGCTTTCAATTGCTGCTTTAACCTCCTGCTTTCTCCTCCCACTGCTTTAACCTCCCGCTTTAACCTCCTGCTTTCTCCTCCTCACTTCTTTAACCTCCCGCTTTAACCTCCTGCTTTCACCTCCTGCTTTCACCTCCTGCTTTCTCCTCCTGCTTTCACCTCCTGCTTTCACCTGCTGCTTTCACCTCCTGCTTTCACTTGCTGCTTTAACCTCCTGCTTTCACCTCCTGCTTTCACCTCCTGCTTTCACCTCCTGCTTTCACCTGCTGCTTTCACCTGCTGCTTTCACCTGCTGCTTTCACCTCCTGCTTTCTCCTCCTGCTTTCACCTCCTGCTTTCACCTGCTGCTTTCACCTCCTGCTTTCACCTGCTGCTTTCACTTGCTGCTTTAACCTCCTGCTTTAACCTCCTGCTTTCACCTCCTGCTTTCACCTCCTGCTTTCACCTCCTGCTTTTACCTCCTGCTTTCTCCTCCTGCTTTCTCCTCCTGCTTTCACCTGCTGCTTTCACCTCCTGCTTTCACCTCCTGCTTTCAATTGCTGCTTTAACCTCCTGCTTTCACCTCCTGCTTTCACGTCCTGCTTTCACCTCCTGCTTTCACCTCCTGCTTTCTCCTCCTGCTTTCACCTCCTGCTTTCACTTGCTCCTTTCACCTCCTGCTTTCACCTCCTGCTTTCACTTGCTGCTTTAACCTCCTGCTTTCACCTCCTCCTTTCACCTCCTGCTTTCACTTGCTGCTTTAACCTCCTGCTTTAACCTGCTGCTTTCACCTCCTGCTTTCACCTCCTGCTTTCACCTCCTGCTTTCACTTGCTGCTTTAACCTCCTGCTTTAACCTGCTGCTTTCACCTCCTCCTTTCACCTCCTCCTTTCACCTCCTGCTTTCACCTCCTGCTTTCACCTCCTGCTTTCACCTCCTGCTTTCACCTCCTGCTTTCACCTGCTGCTTTCACCTCCTGCTTTCACTTGCTGCTTTCACTTGCTGCTTTAACCTCCTGCTTTCACCTCCTCCTTTCACCTCCTGCTTTCACTTGCTGCTTTAACCTCCTGCTTTAACCTGCTGCTTTCACCTCCTGCTTTCACCTCCTGCTTTCACCTCCTGCTTTCACTTGCTGCTTTAACCTCCTGCTTTAACCTGCTGCTTTCACCTCCTGCTTTCACCTGCTGCTTTAACCTCCTGCTTTCACCTCCTGCTTTCTCCTCCTGCTTTCTCCTCCTGCTTTCACCTGCTGCTTTAACCTCCTGCTTTCACCTCCTGCTTTCACCTCCTGCTTTCACTTGCTGCTTTAACCTCCTGCTTTAACCTGCTGCTTTCACCTCCTGCTTTCACCTGCTGCTTTAACCTCCTGCTTTCACCTCCTGCTTTCACCTCCTGCTTTCTCCTCCTGCTTTAACCTCCTGCTTTCACCTCCTGCTTTCTCCTCCTGCTTTCACCTCCTGCTTTCACCTCCTGCTTTCACAGAGGAACATGTTCGGGAAGAGTGGAGCAGGTGCAAAGTAGTGAAGGGTCTGGGGCTGCACAGATCCCAGCTCAGGGGCTTAAACTCTGCTATTTTCCATCCTGCACTGGACTGAACCCAACCTGAGCTCACACCGACTGTGAGCAAATGTTCTGAGACACTTATTCTGCCAGTTTACGCCTCCTCCACTCGCTCCTTCAACAGCTGGAAACGCCGGGGAACCTTGCAGCAGTTCTTTATGTTGATCTGAGTTCAGCTTTTAACCCTCAAAGACTCTACGACATCGTACACGACACAGAGGAACATGTTTCTATAACTGCAGAACTTTGTAAGTGTAAAAGACAGAAACTTCCTTTTCCCCTCTGAAAGTGCAGACATAGAGGTTTCCGTACATTTCTGCGGCTTTATCCTACGTCACACTCACGCTGTGTGATGACGGGAGCAAAACGAGTGTCCAACAGGAACTTTGTTTTCCCCAAACTCATGCGCTCCGTCCATTTTGATGGAGCCAAACTTTGCCAAAGAGTGAAGTGAGTCAAGATGGTCGACTCCTCTGACTGTGTGTGTTTATAACGAGGGAAAAAGTCGCTCTAAGTGGAGTTTTTTCTCAAATAAATGGCAAATTACGCATTTACGTAATTGTGCATCTCTTTCTATTTTTATTTAAAGGTTTATTTCAGTCCAAATGAACAAATCCAAATGTAATTTCCACCCTGGAAATGCAGAAGTGCTGTGGCTCTGGCCGTGGTCCTGACAGGAGCTGTTTCCAGGACTGGACCAGGAAAGTCATGGAGCCACTGCACTTTTTTTGTTTTTAGGGCAATAAGGAGATTTTTAATTTACTTACAGACTTGAGATTTTGCATTTTTGTAGCTAAGGCCCTAAATTAAGCATTTTTTATGTCCAAAAAGTTGTTTCTACATGTTTGCTGTGGGTTTTGTATAAAAGAGTGGGAATTTTATTCTCTATTTCTGGTCCTGTAGCTTTTCTCACAGCCTCATGACACAACTACAGCAGCAGATGTGAAATAACAGGTTGGACTGAACAAAAGGAGGTAGAACACTTCATTAAGGGGTAAAAGGGGCAGTTTTAAAAGCTAAATTAAGACAAGAATCCAGGTGAGGACAGCTGTAGTAAAACTGCCCTCAGGTCTTCAGGGGTTCATGAATGGTTTCTCGCTCTGACACGAGCCCTGATCTCAAATGTTGCTGGTGAAATGTCTTGTGTGTGTGTTTATGGTGTGAATGTCATGACGACTGTGGAAACAAATTTCCCTCTGGGGACAATAAAGTCATATCTATCATATCTATCCGTGGTGGAATGTTCAGCGGTTACCGTGGAGACGCAATTCCCACATGAGTAAACGCTGTCAGAAATGTTTTAGATCGTCTGAAAAGTCGAGAAAAAACACAATTCAAAGAGCACAGTTTGATTTCCCAGTGATCGGAGCATGCGGAAGTTTACACAAAAAGACTCACTGAAAAGCTGTTGGCTAATGCTAATGCTAACGCTAATGCTAAGGCAACGCTAACACTAAGGCTCAGGCTAACGCTAAGGCTAATAATCTAGGTCTAGATTTAGGTTTATTATTGAGCAACTTGCAGGTTCCATTAAAACAAAATTTCACAAATACAAACTCAAGAGTTCTACAAATACAAACGTATGTCACATAACTCTGCAGTTTCCTTTTCCTCAATGCTAAGGCTAATGCTAAGGCTAATGCTAACGGTAGCTCGTGATTTGCTGAACCGCACAGATCAGATCACCTGCTGGAGTTCAGATCAGTGGGCTCTTTATGATCAGACTGTGTAAAATAAACTTTAACGTGCGTTTTATTCTGAGTAACAGACAGAGCAGTGCCTACAGTTAGCATCACAGCCTTAGAGAATGTGGATGTACGTGTAACGTGTAGAAGTACTGCAGTATTTGTACCTGGGAGTCCAGGGGGGGGCGCTCTCTGAAGTAACGGCGGCACACGTCTTGGAACAGCGCCAGGCACAGCGTGTTCAACAGGAAGTACCATATTTGGTGTTCCTCCTCCACGAAGGAGGAGGAGCCGAGCAGGAGGGCGTGGCCTAGAGTCCCGCCCACGAGCAGGAGGTCGAGCTCTGAGAGGGAGGAGCAAGAGGAGGAGCAGGAGGAGGAGAAAGGCTGTGAGGAGAGAGAGGGAGGAGGGAGAGGAGGAGTAAAGGAGAGAGGAGGGAGAGGAGGAGTAAAGGAGAGAGGAGGGAGAGGAGGAGTAAAGGAGAGAGGAGGGAGAGGAGGAGTAAAGGAGAGAGGAGGGAGAGGAGGAGTAAAGGAGAGAGGAGGGAGAGGAGGAGTAAAGGAGAGAGGAGGGAGAGGAGGAGCAAAGGAGAGAGGAGGGAGAGGAGGAGTAAAGGAGAGAGGAGGGAGAGGAGGAGCAAAGGAGAGAGGAGGGAGAGGAGGAGTAAAGGAGAGAGGAGGGAGAGGAGGAGCAAAGGAGAGAGGAGGGAGAGGAGGAGTAAAGGAGAGAGGAGGGAGAGAAGAGCAGTTAGTCAGAGTGGTGTGTCACAAACTGATGTGTTTCTGGAGTTGTACAGACCTGGTTTAGTTCTGGTTTAGACCTGGTTTAGACCTGGTTTAGTTCTGGTTTAGTCCTGGTTTAGTCCTGGTTTAGACCTGGACTGAACCAAACCATAACAAAACCAGGTCTAAACCAGGTCTAAACCAGGACTAAACCAGGTCTAAACCAGAACTAAACCAGGACTAAACCAGGTCTAAACCAGAACTAAACCAGGTCTAAACCAGGACTAAACCAGGACTAAACCAGGTCTAAACCAGAACTAAACCAGGACTAAACCAGGTCTAAACCAGAACTAAACCAGGACTAAACCAGGTCTAAACCAGAACTAAACCAGGTCTAAACCAGAACTAAACCAGGACTAAACCAGGTCTAAACCAGAACTAAACCAGGTCTAAACCAGGACTAAACCAGGACTAAACCAGGTCTAAACCAGGACTAAACCAGCGCCCCCTGTGGTGTGTTTTATAGCGCGGTAAAAGTGCAGAGTCACTGTGACACAAACGGCCCAAACGTGGGACTTCTGATGGAATCAACAATCCAATTTATAATAAAGCACTTTAGCAAATGAGACCCGCTGAAACCCGGCCAAGAACTAGACCAGGACCAGGACCGGGACTAGAGACAGGACCAGGGCTGAGACCAGAGACAGACCAGGACGAGGACTGAACCAGGACCAAACCAGGGCTAAACCAGGTCCAAACCAGGTCCAAACCAGGACTAAACCAGGTCTAAACCAGGTCTAAACCAGGTCTAAACCAGGTCCAAACCAGGTCCAAACCAGGTCCAAACCAGGTCTAAACCAGGTCTAAACCAGGTCCAAACCAGGTCTAAACCAGGTCCAAACCAGGTCTAAACCAGGTCTAAACCAGGTCCAAACCAGGTCTAAACCAGGTCCAAACCAGGTCCAAACCAGGTCCAAACCAGGTCTAAACCAGGTCTAAACCAGGTCTAAACCAGGTCCACACCAGGACTAAACCAGGTCCAAACCAGGTCTAAACCAGGTCTAAACCAGGACTAAACCAGGTCTAAACCAGGTCTAAACCAGGTCCACACCAGGTCTAAACCAGGTCCACACCAGGTCTAAACCAGGTCCAAACCAGGACTAAACCAGGTCTAAACCAGGTCTAAACCAGGTCTAAACCAGGTCCAAACCAGGTCCAAACCAGGTCTAAACCAGGTCCAAACCAGGACTAAACCAGGTCTAAACCAGGTCTAAACCAGCTCTAAACCAGGTCCAAACCAGGTCCAAACCAGGTCTAAACCAGGTCCAAACCAGGTCTAAACCAGGTCTAAACCAGATCTAAACCAGGACTAAACCAGGTCTAAACCAGGTCCAAACCAGGACTAAACCAGGTCCAAACCAGGTCTAAACCAGGTCTAAACCAAGTCTAAACCAGGTCTAAACCAGGTCCAAACCAGGTCCAAACCAGGTCCAAACCAGGACTAAACCAGGTCTAAACCAGGTCCAAACCAGGACTAAACCAGGTCTAAACCAGGTCCAAACCAGGTCCAAACCAGGTCCAAACCAGGTCCAAACCAGGACTAAACCAGGTCTAAACCAGGTCCAAACCAGGACTAAACCAGGTCCAAACCAGGTCTAAACCAGGTCCAAACCAGGTCCAAACCAGGACTAAACCAGGTCTAAACCAGGTCTAAACCAGGTCTAAACCAGGTCCAAACCAGGTCCAAACCAGGTCCAAACCAGGTCTAAACCAGGTCTAAACCAGGTCCAAACCAGGTCTAAACCAGGTCCAAACCAGGTCTAAACCAGGTCTAAACCAGGTCCAAACCAGGTCTAAACCAGGTCCAAACCAGGTCCAAACCAGGTCCAAACCAGGTCTAAACCAGGTCTAAACCAGGTCTAAACCAGGTCCACACCAGGACTAAACCAGGTCCAAACCAGGTCTAAACCAGGTCTAAACCAGGACTAAACCAGGTCTAAACCAGGTCTAAACCAGGTCCACACCAGGTCTAAACCAGGTCCACACCAGGTCTAAACCAGGTCCAAACCAGGACTAAACCAGGTCTAAACCAGGTCTAAACCAGGTCTAAACCAGGTCCAAACCAGGTCCAAACCAGGTCTAAACCAGGTCCAAACCAGGACTAAACCAGGTCTAAACCAGGTCTAAACCAGCTCTAAACCAGGTCCAAACCAGGTCCAAACCAGGTCTAAACCAGGTCCAAACCAGGTCTAAACCAGGTCTAAACCAGATCTAAACCAGGACTAAACCAGGTCTAAACCAGGTCCAAACCAGGACTAAACCAGGTCCAAACCAGGTCTAAACCAGGTCTAAACCAGGTCTAAACCAGGTCTAAACCGGGTCTAAACCAGGTCCAAACCGGGTCTAAACCAGGTCCAAACCAGGTCCAAACCAGGACTAAACCAGGTCTAAACCAGGTCTAAACCAGGTCCAAACCAGGTCTAAACCAGGTCCAAACCAGGTCCAAACCAGGTCCAAACCAGGTCTAAACCAGGACTAAACCAGGTCCACACCAGGTCTAAACCAGGTCCACACCAGGTCTAAACCAGGTCCAAACCAGGTCCAAACCAGGTCTAAACCAGGTCTAAACCAGGTCCAAACCAGGTCTAAACCAGGTCTAAACCAGGACTAAACCAGGACTAAACCAGGTCTAAACCAGGTCTAAACCAGGTCCACACCAGGTCTAAACCAGGTCCAAACCAGGACTAAACCAGGTCTAAACCAGGTCTAAACCAGGTCTAAACCAGGTCCAAACCAGGTCCAAACCAGGTCTAAACCAGGTCCAAACCAGGACTAAACCAGGTCTAAACCAGGTCTAAACCAGGTCTAAACCAGGTCCAAACCAGGTCCAAACCAGGTCCAAACCAGGTCTAAACCAGGTCTAAACCAGGTCTAAACCAGGTCCACACCAGGTCTAAACCAGGTCTAAACCAGGACTAAACCAGGTCTAAACCAGGTCTAAACCAGGTCCACACCAGGTCTAAACCAGGTCCACACCAGGTCTAAACCAGGTCCAAACCAGGACTAAACCAGGTCTAAACCAGGTCTAAACCAGGTCTAAACCAGGTCCAAACCAGGTCCAAACCAGGTCTAAACCAGGTCCAAACCAGGACTAAACCAGGTCTAAACCAGGTCTAAACCAGGTCTAAACCAGGTCCAAACCAGGTCCAAACCAGGTCTAAACCAGGTCCAAACCAGGTCTAAACCAGGTCTAAACCAGATCTAAACCAGGACTAAACCAGGTCTAAACCAGGTCCAAACCAGGTCCAAACCAGGACTAAACCAGGTCCAAACCAGGTCTAAACCAGGTCTAAACCAGGTCTAAACCAGGTCTAAACCGGGTCTAAACCAGGTCCAAACCAGGTCTAAACCAGGTCCAAACCAGGTCCAAACCAGGACTAAACCAGGTCTAAACCAGGTCTAAACCAGGTCCAAACCAGGTCTAAACCAGGTCCAAACCAGGTCCAAATCAGGTCCAAACCAGGTCTAAACCAGGTCTAAACCAGGTCCAAACCAGGTCTAAACCAGGTCCAAACCAGGTCCAAACCAGGTCCAAACCAGGTCTAAACCAGGTCTAAACCAGGTCCAAACCAGGTCTAAACCAGGTCCAAACCAGGTCTAAACCAGGTCTAAACCAGGTCTAAACCAGGTCTAAACCGGGTCTAAACCAGGTCCAAACCAGGTCTAAACCAGGTCCAAACCAGGTCCAAACCAGGACTAAACCAGGTCTAAACCAGGTCTAAACCAGGTCCAAACCAGGTCTAAACCAGGTCCAAACCAGGTCCAAATCAGGTCCAAACCAGGTCTAAACCAGGTCTAAACCAGGTCCAAACCAGGTCTAAACCAGGTCCAAACCAGGTCCAAACCAGGTCCAAACCAGGTCTAAACCAGGTCCAAACCAGGTCCAAACCAGGTCTAAACCAGGTCTAAACCAGGACAGAACCAAACCAAACCCCGGACTAGACCAGGACTGAACCAGGACCGGGTCTGTGTTATATTTCTCTCTCCCTCCTCCAGGAGAAGTTACGGGTCAGATCTGTGGAGAGGCGAGACCCGCTCACAGTGACAGAGGAGGTTTGTTAAAGTTTCAAACCCCAGTGCATCTCTAAGCTTTTTTTTTTTCTTCTAAACTGGACTTTTCCCTGTTTGAATCAGTTTGAATCAGTTTTAATAATTTTAAGTCCATTATGAATCTGCCTGAATCAGTTTTGAATCAGTTTGAGTCCATTTTGAAGCAGTTTTGAATCCATTTTAATCAGTTTTCATCATTTTAATGATTTGAATCAGTGTAAATATGTCTGAATCAGTTTTAACCCCGTAGAACCCTCTGTTGCAAATATGTAACATATAATTCAAAGGTCATGGCAAAAAAGTAGGAGTATTTTTTTTTTTATGTAATAACTAATTCATGTGCCCAAGAACCCAAAGAAGCAAATATGCTACACTGAGTGCTGCCATCTAGTGGTCTGTGGTGTCACCATCCAATCCAAGATGTCTGCCTGCAGTGAGCCACAGACTCTTTGGCTTCTCAAGTTCTGACCCCAAACTGTCCAGTGTCAAGGTAAGAAATCAGTTTGAACTTCATCAGTACATTCTCAGTATAGGCAGAGGAAAACCTACAGACGTACGACATGTCATAGTCTTTCAGTTTTATATCAGTGTATTTCGGTGGGTTCCACCGTTTTGATTACGTTGCAAATATGCAACACTGGGTTCCCAGGTCTGTGTGTCACATTTTGTTCATTGGATCAGTGGACTGCAGCTGACTTGTGTTGATGTCATACATTATCAATGTCCGTTTTTATTGCATCAAGGTGCTAAATAACTCTTAATTCTACGTTTTTAATTTTTCTCAGGCGAGATGGCAAAAAGGTACAACACTGAAGATGTCCTGGCAATGCTGGACAACGGGAATGAGAGTGAAAAAGAGGAACTTTCATCCGATAGTGATGATGTTGAGGATTACCAACCAGGCCCAGGGGACGAAGAGCCTTCGAGTGATGATGCTACAGACACTGACAGTGAGAGCCACGCTCGTGACACTGAAGACACCGCATCACCTGCCGATTTACCACAAGAAACTGCCTCCAGCTACTGCAGGGCCAATACACCTGGAAGAAAGTTGACTATGAGCCCCCTGAATCTGGATTTACTGGTGATGAACCTGAGCTTCCACTGCATGTTGGAAGCCCACTGGAATATTTCAAAACATTCATTGATGATGATATGCTTGAATTGCTGGCTCCTAAGACAAACATATGTGCTGTACAGAAGAGCGGGAGGGAACTAAACACAGACAAAAAGGAACTTGAGCAGGTTACTGGAATGTTTCTCAAAATGGGCCTGGCTCCGATGGCACAAGGATGTTTAGGGAAACTGATTCAAGGTATCCCCAGGTTTCTGACATTATGAGCAGGAACAGGTTTGAAAACATCACTGCACATGTTCACTTGGTTGATAACATGGTAGTGACTGAGGAGGACAAGACAGACAAACTCTGGAAGATCAGGCCTTGGCTCACAAGGTTTCACAACAATTGCCTGAAACTTGTACCTGAGGAGCACAATTCTATTGATGAGCAGATGGTGCCACTCAAGGGAAAGTACAGCGGTGTGAAGCAATAAATGCAGAACAAACCACACAAATGGGGCTTAAAATCTGGTGTAGATGTGGCATTTCAGGACTGTTGTATGATTTTGAAGTCTATCAGGGAAGTGGTGTCAAGGAGGCAGGTGTTGGCCTCGGTATGTCAGCAGAGGTCGTAAATCGTCTTTGCTCCACACTTCCAGATGGGAAGAACAAAAAGTCACCGCGGACACTTTCTTCACCAGCATGAGTCAAACTGAAAGAGTGGGGCACTCTATACCTTGGAACAGCACGGACCAATAGGCAGAAGAACTGTAGACTGAAAGATGAGAAAGATCTCAAAAAGGAGGGAAGAGGAAGCTTTGACCACAGGGTCGAAACTACACACGGTGTGAGCGCTGTGAAATGGCACGATAATCGCTGCTAGTCTCATCTGCTGCTAGTCTCATCCTACTTTGGTCCAGAACCAACAGACAGAAGGTGTCAGAAGGACTTCACTCTTGTCAGCAGACCAAAGGTGAAGGTGTACAATAGTCTGATGGGGGGAACTTCCTAGACTGCCTCACTTCGAAGTCCAGGTACCCGATGAAGGCCAGACGATGGTACATCTGCCTCTTCTGCACTTGTTCAAGCACGGCTGCTCTGTCGTAGACACTGCAGTGCACAAGAAGGACATCGTGAAACAGCGCAGCTTCCAGGCGGCTCTGGCTACGGCTCTGATCATGACAAAAGTGCTGGTGGCACAAAGAGGAAGGCCGAGCGCAGAAGTCTCCACAGTCTACTCTCCGAGGGCATCCACAGTAGATCAGCCGGATGATGTTCGCCGTGACCATGTTGGACACTTGGCAATAAAAGTCGGCAAACGTGGCAGATGCAAAGTGTGCAGAGATGTTTTCACTGACACTTCATGAGTTAAGCACGAGGTTCACCTGTGCTTCAAGCTGAAGTGCAACTGCTCCATGGCTGATCATGTCGAGTAATGTTCTGCCTGATCTGTTTGCAGTTTGAATTCAGTAAAGTTACTATAGTGTTATTGTGTTTTGTTTTGTAGTAGTAGTTACTACACTTATGTCCAAATGGCGCCTGAAAAGCCCAACGTTGCAAATGTGCTACGTCATCACATTTGGTCAATGAATGCTGCTCACCAAAAATATTGACACATTTTGTTTTTATTCCTCCCCGTTGACTAAAATTTAGCACGAATAATTTTTTCCAACAAATATTTCTATGTCTGGGTTCTACAGGGTTAATCTGTTTTGAATCTGTCTGAATCAGTTTGAATCCATTTTAATCTGTCTGAATCCATCTGAATCAGATTTTAATCCATTTTAATCCATTTTAATCTGTCTGAATCGGTTTGAATCCGTTTTGAATCTGTTTTGAATCTGTTTTGAATCTGTTTTAATCTATTTGAATCCGTTTTGAATCCATTTTAATCCGTTTTAATCTTTCTGAATTGGTTTGAATCCGTCTGAATCCGTTTTGAATCAGTTTTGAATCTGTTTTAATCAATATTATTCTGTCTGAATCTGTTTGAATCCATTTTAATCAGTTTGAATCAGTTTTAATCCGTCTGAATCAGTTTTGAATCAGTTTTGAATCTGTTTTGAATCTGTTTTAATCCATTTTAATCTGTTTGAATCCGTTTTGAATCCATTTTAATCCGTTTTAATCTTTCTGAATTGGTTTGAATCCGTCTGAATCCGTTTTGAATCCATTTTAATCCGTTTTAATCTTTCTGAATTGGTTTGAATCCGTCTGAATCCGTCTGAATCCGTTTTGAATCAGTTTTGAATCTGTTTTAATCAATATTATTCTGTCTGAATCTGTTTGAATCCATTTTAATCAGTTTGAATCAGTTTTAATCCGTCTGAATCTGTTTGAATCCGTTTGAATCCATTTTTATCCGTCTGAATCCGTCTGAATCCGTCTGAATCCGTCTGAATGGGTCTGAATGGTTTTCTCCTGGTGGGTTTGGCTCAGATTTGCTCTTCCTGGCGTCTGTCGCTCTGAGGATCTGTGTCGCCTCCAAAAACATTTCAGGCGATTACGAGCGGCCACGTCTCCATCTCCATTACGCTTTGATTCATTACAGCCCCTCCTCCTCCCTCTCTCTTTCTCTCCAGGTCTCTTCTTCCCTCCATCTTTCCTCCTCCTCTTCTTTCACTCTCTCCCACTTTCCTCCGTCCTTTCCTCCCCCCACCCCCTTTCACCTCCCTTTCCTCTCACTCTCTTCCTCCGTTTCTTTCCCTCATCTTTTTCCTCCCTCCTTCTCTCCCTCCTCCTTTTCTCTCCTTCTCTCTTTCTCTCTGCAGTTCTTTGTGTCCTACAGAATCAGGTTTTATTCATTTTTCATGTCCTGTACATTTAGCTCAGAGTGGAGCTTTTACATCCCTCTCTCCTCCTGTCCTTTCTCTCTCCTCTCCTCCCTCTCTCCTTTCCTCTCTCCTCCTCTCTTCTCTCCTCTCCTTTCTCTCCTCTCTCCCTCTCTCCTCCCCTCTCTCCTTCTCTCCTCCCTCTCTCCTCTCCTCCCTCTCTCCTTTCTCTCTCCTTCTCTCCTCTCCTCCTTCTCTCCTCTCCTCCCTCTCTCCTCCCTCTCTCCTTCTCTCCTCTCCTCCCTCTCCTCCTTCTCTCCTCTCCTCCCTCTCCTCCTTCTCTCCTCTCCTCCCTCTCTCCCTGTCTCCTCCCTCTCTCCTTCTCTCCTCTCCTCCTTCTCTCCTCTCCTCCCTCTCTCCCTGTCTCCTCCCTCTCTCCTTCTCTCCTCTCCTCCCTCTCTCCTTCTCTCCTCTCCTCCCTCTCTCCTCCTTCTCTCCTCTCCTCCCTCTCTCCTCCGTCTCCTCCTTCTCTTCACACTCTCGTCTCCTAAAGGTCAGAGGTCAGGCCGGGGATGTGGGGCGGCCTCTCCGCAGATCTGACCCGGAACATTCCAGGCCTTTAACCCACTCGCTCCTCCGTAGACCCGACCCGTAACCTGTCAGTGTGCTTTGACTGCTCCAGAATCAGGAAGTGCGCGGTTAACATGCTAGCTGCTGTGGTGCGAGTGAGGGGGAAACTCCGGACGACCGCAAACGGTTTCAAATCAACTCGTTTCCTTTTGGTTTTCAAGTTTTTGAAAGTAAAAAGTAGTAAGTAAAGTCAGGCCCCACGTGTTAGTAAGTACTTTTACTACGACTGCGCAGTACTTGTACTTTCACTGCAGTACTTTTAGTGGAGTGCTTCCAGCTCCGGGTCGTGCGTGTGACTCAGAAACATGTTTTTCTCTTGTTCTGAATTTTAAACGAACTCTGGCCTGACCCCATCACTTATGTATGAAGAGGAGGGCGGCAGAGTGGTTAGCCTCCCCACGCTCTGCTCCACCTGCTGATGTCATCGAGTGCAGGTTTCCCAAGCTCCTGTCACCTTTGGTTCAGCCGAGATGGGAAATTCCAGGACTGAACCAGGACTTTCCGCCAAACTGAGGGACGTTTAACCACACAGAACATGTTTAAAGCTCCAGTGTGGGACATTTCCTCACAGAACATGTTTAAAGCTCCAGTGTGGGACATTTCCTCACAGAACATGTTTAAAGCTCCAGTGTGGGACATTTCCTCACAGAACATGTTTAAAGCTCCAGTGTGGGACATTTCCTCACATCAGAACATGTTTAAAGCTCCAGTGTGGGACATTTCCTCACAGAACATGTTTAAAGCTCCAGTGTGGGACATTTCCTCACATCAGAACATGTTTAAAGCTCCAGTGTGGGACATTTCCTCACAGAACATGTTTAAAGCTCCAGTGTGGGACATTTCCTCACATCAGAACATGTTTAAAGCTCCAGTGTGGGACATTTCCTCACATCAGAACATGTTTAAAGCTCCAGTGTGGGACATTTCCTCACATCAGAACATGTTTAAAGCTCCAGTGTGGGACATTTCCTCACATCAGAACATGTTTAAAGCTCCAGTGTGGGACATTTCCTCACATCAGAACATGTTTAAAGCTCCAGTGTGGGACATTTCCTCACAGAACATGTTTAAAGCTCCAGTGTGGGACATTTCCTCACATCAGAACATGTTTAAAGCTCCAGTGTGGGACATTTCCTCACATCAGAACATGTTTAAAGCTCCAGTGTGGGACATTTCCTCACATCAGAACATGTTTAAAGCTCCAGTGTGGGACATTTCCTCACATCAGAACATGTTTAAAGCTCCAGTGTGGGACATTTCCTCACATCAGAACATGTTTAAAGCTCCAGTGTGGGACATTTCCTCACATCAGAACATGTTTAAAGCTCCAGTGTGGGACATTTCCTCACATCAGAACATGTTTAAAGCTCCAGTGTGGGACATTTCCTCACATCAGAACATGTTTAAAGCTCCAGTGTGGGACATTTCCTCACATCAGAACATGTTTAAAGCTCCAGTGTGGGACATTTCCTCACAGAACATGTTTAAAGCTCCAGTGTGGGACATTTCCTCACATCAGAACATGTTTAAAGCTCCAGTGTGGGACATTTCCTCACATCAGAACATGTTTAAAGCTCCAGTGTGGGACATTTCCTCACATCAGAACATGTTTAAAGCTCCAGTGTGGGACATTTCCTATCAGAACATGTTTAAAGCTCCAGTGTGGGACATTTCCTCACATCAGAACATGTTTAAAGCTCCAGTGTGGGACATTTCCTCACATCAGAACATGTTTAAAGCTCCAGTGTGGGACATTTCCTCACAGAACATGTTTAAAGCTCCAGTGTGGGACATTTCCTCACATCAGAACATGTTTAAAGCTCCAGTGTGGGACATTTCCTCACATCAGAACATGTTTAAAGCTCCAGTGTGGGACATTTCCTCACATCAGAACATGTTTAAAGCTCCAGTGTGGGACATTTCCTCACATCAGAACATGTTTAAAGCTCCAGTGTGGGACATTTCCTCACAGAACATGTTTAAAGCTCCAGTGTGGGACATTTCACATCAGAACATGTTTAAAGCTCCAGTCATTTCATCAGCATCACAGAACATGTTTAAAGCTCCAGTGTGGGACATTTCCTCACATCAGAACATGTTTAAAGCTCCAGTGTGGGACATTTCCTCACATCAGAACATGTTTAAAGCTCCAGTGTGACATTTCCTCACAGAACATGTTTAAAGCTCCAGTGTGGGACATTTCCTCACATCAGAACATGTTTAAAGCTCCAGTGTGGGACATTTCCTCACAGAACATGTTTAAAGCTCCAGTGTGGGACATTTCCTCACATCAGAACATGTTTAAAGCTCCAGTGTGGGACATTTCCTCACATCAGAACATGTTTAAAGCTCCAGTGTGGGACATTTCCTCACATCAGAACATGTTTAAAGCTCCAGTGTGGGACATTTCCTCACATCAGAACATGTTTAAAGCTCCAGTGTGGGACATTTCCTCACAGAACATGTTTAAAGCTCCAGTGTGGGACATTTCCTCACATCAGAACATGTTTAAAGCTCCAGTGTGGGACATTTCCTCACATCAGAACATGTTTAAAGCTCCAGTGTGGGACATTTCCTCACATCAGAACATGTTTAAAGCTCCAGTGTGGGACATTTCCTCACAGAACATGTTTAAAGCTCCAGTGTGGGACATTTCCTCACATCAGAACATGTTTAAAGCTCCAGTGTGGGACATTTCCTCACAGAACATGTTTAAAGCTCCAGTGTGGGACATTTCCTCACATCAGAACATGTTTAAAGCTCCAGTGTGGGACATTTCCTCACATCAGAACATGTTTAAAGCTCCAGTGTGGGACATTTCCTCACAGAACATGTTTAAAGCTCCAGTGTGGGACATTTCCTCACATCAGAACATGTTTAAAGCTCCAGTGTGGGTGTTGTACTGACATCAGAACATGTTTAAAGCTCCAGTGTGGGACATTTCCTCACATCAGAACATGTTTAAAGCTCCAGTGTGGGACATTTCCTCACATCAGAACATGTTTAAAGCTCCAGTGTGGGACATTTCCTCACATCAGAACATGTTTAAAGCTCCAGTGTGGGACATTTCCTCACATCAGAACATGTTTAAAGCTCCAGTGTGGGACATTTCCTCACAGAACATGTTTAAAGCTCCAGTGTGGACATTTCCTCACATCAGAACATGTTTAAAGCTCCACCGTGTGTCTTTTACTCACATCAGAACATGTTTAAAGCTCCAGTGTGGGACATTTCCTCACATCAGAACATGTTTAAAGCTCCAGTGTGGGACATTTCCTCACATCAGAACATGTTTAAAGCTCCAGTGTGGGACATTTCCTCACAGAACATGTTTAAAGCTCCAGTGTGGGACATTTCCTCACATCAGAACATGTTTAAAGCTCCAGTGTGGGACATTTCCTCACATCAGAACATGTTTAAAGCTCCAGTGTGGGACATTTCCTCACAGAACATGTTTAAAGCTCCAGTGTGGGACATTTCCTCACATCAGAACATGTTTAAAGCTCCAGTGTGGGACATTTCCTCACATCAGAACATGTTTAAAGCTCCAGTGTGGGACATTTCCTCACATCAGAACATGTTTAAAGCTCCAGTGTGGGACATTTCCTCACAGAACATGTTTAAAGCTCCAGTGTGACATTTCCTCACATCAGAACATGTTTAAAGCTCCAGTGTGGGACATTTCCTCACATCAGAACATGTTTAAAGCTCCAGTGAGGGACATTTCCTCACAGAACATGTTTAAAGCTCCAGTGTGGGACATTTCCTCACATCAGAACATGGTTAAAGCTCCAGTGAACATGTTTAAAGCTCCAGTGTGGGACATTTCCTCACATCAGAACATGTTTAAAGCTCCAGTGTGGGACATTTCCTCACATCAGAACATGTTTAAAGCTCCAGTGTGGGACATTTCCTCACATCAGAACATGTTTAAAGCTCCAGTGTGGGACATTTCCTCACATCAGAACATGTTTAAAGCTCCAGTGTGGGACATTTCCTCACATCAGAACATGTTTAAAGCTCCAGTGTGGGACATTTCCTCACATCAGAACATGTTTAAAGCTCCAGTGTGGGACATTTCCTCACATCAGAACATGTTTAAAGCTCCAGTGTGGGACATTTCCTCACATCAGAACATGTTTAAAGCTCCAGTGTGGGACATTTCCTCACATCAGAACATGTTTAAAGCTCCAGTGTGGGACATTTCCTCACAGAACATGTTTAAAGCTCCAGTGTGGGACATTTCCTCACATCAGAACATGTTTAAAGCTCCAGTGTGGGACATTTCCTCACATCAGAACATGTTTAAAGCTCCAGTGTGGGACATTTCCTCACATCAGAACATGTTTAAAGCTCCAGTGTGGGACATTTCCTCACATCAGAACATGTTTAAAGCTCCAGTGTGGGACATTTCCTCACAGAACATGTTTAAAGCTCCAGTGTGGGACATTTCCTCACAGAACATGTTTAAAGCTCCAGTGTGGGACATTTCCTCACAGAACATGTTTAAAGCTCCAGTGTGGGACATTTCCTCACATCAGAACATGTTTAAAGCTCCAGTGTGGGACATTTCCTCACATCAGAACATGTTTAAAGCTCCAGTGTGGGACATTTCCTCACAGAACATGTTTAAAGCTCCAGTGTGGGACATTTCCTCACATCAGAACATGTTTAAAGCTCCAGTGTGGGACATTTCCTCACAGAACATGTTTAAAGCTCCAGTGTGGGACATTTCCTCACATCAGAACATGTTTAAAGCTCCAGTGTGGGACATTTCCTCACAGAACATGTTTAAAGCTCCAGTGCGGGACATTTCCTCACATCAGAACATGTTTAAAGCTCCAGTGTGGGACATTTCCTCACATCAGAACATGTTTAAAGCTCCAGTGTGGGACATTTCCTCACAGAACATGTTTAAAGCTCCAGTGTGGGACATTTCCTCACATCAGAACATGTTTAAAGCTCCAGTGTGGGACATTTCCTCACATCAGAACATGTTTAAAGCTCCAGTGTGGGACATTTCCTCACAGAACATGTTTAAAGCTCCAGTGTGGGACATTTCCTCACACAGAACATGTTTAAAGCTCCAGTGTGGGACATTTCCTCACAGAACATGTTTAAAGCTCCAGTGTGGGACATTTCCTCACATCAGAACATGTTTAAAGCTCCAGTGTGGGACATTTCCTCACAGAACATGTTTAAAGCTCCAGTGTGGGACATTTCCTCACACAGAACATGTTTAAAGCTCCAGTGTGGGACATTTCCTCACACAGAACATGTTTAAAGCTCCAGTGTGGGACATTTCCTCACAGAACATGTTTAAAGCTCCAGTGTGGGACATTTCCTCAGTATCTCAGAGGACACAGATCAGGATAATATTAATGTCAGTGTTGAGTTTGCATTTCTGTTGTGTCTAAAGTTACTGCAGTGAGGCCAGAAATACTGCAGTACTACATGTACAGTATATATATATACAGTATATATATACTGTATATATACAGTATACATATACAGTATATATATACAGTATATATATACTGTATATATACAGTATACATGTACAGTATATATAAACAGTATATATATACAGTATACATGTACAGTATATATATATATACAGTATACATGTACAGTATACATATACAGTATACATGTACAGTATATATATACAGTATATATATACAGTATATATACAGTATACATATACAGTATATATAAACAGTATATATATACAGTATACATGTACAGTATATATATATATACAGTATACATATACAGTATACATGTACAGTATATATATACAGTATATATACAGTATACATGTACAGTATATATATACAGTATATATATACAGTATATATATACAGTATACATGTACAGTATACATATACAGTATACATGTACAGTATATATATACAGTATATATATACAGTATATATACAGTATACATGTACAGTATATATATACAGTATATATATACAGTATATATACAGTATACATATACAGTATACATGTACAGTATACATGTACAGTATACATGTACAGTATATATATATATACAGTATACATGTACAGTATATATATACAGTATATATATACAGTATATATACAGTATACATGTACAGTATATATATACAGTATATATATACAGTATATATACAGTATACATATACAGTATACATGTACAGTATACATGTACAGTATACATGTACAGTATATATATATATATACAGTATACATGTACAGTATACATGTACAGTATATATATACAGTATATATATACAGTATACATGTACAGTATACATATACAGTATACATGTACAGTATATATATACAGTATACATGTACAGTATACATATACAGTATACATGTACAGTATATATATACAGTATATATACAGTATACATGTACAGTATATATATACAGTATATATATACAGTATACATGTACAGTATACATGTACAGTATATATATACAGTATATATATACAGTATATATACAGTATACATGTACAGTATATATATACAGTATATATATACAGTATATATACAGTATACATATACAGTGTACAGTATACATATACAGTATATATACAGTATACATGTACAGTATATATATATACAGTATATATATACAGTATACATGTACAGTATACATGTACAGTATACATGTACAGTATACATATACAGTATACATATACAGTATATATACAGTATATATATACAGTATACATATACAGTATACATATACAGTATACATGTACAGTATACATGTACAGTATACATGTACAGTATATATACAGTATATATATACTGTATATATACAGTATATATACAGTATACATATACAGTATATATACAGTATATATATACAGTATACATATACAGTATACATATACAGTATACATATACAGTATACATGTACAGTATACATATACAGTATACATATACAGTATACATATACAGTATACATGTACAGTATACATATACAGTATACATATACAGTATACATATACAGTATACATGTACAGTATACATATACAGTATACATATACAGTATACATGTACAGTATACATGTACAGTATACATATACAGTATACATGTACAGTATACATGTACAGTATACATGTACAGTATACATATACAGTATACATATACAGTATATATACAGTATACATATACAGTATATATACAGTATACATATACAGTATATATACAGTATACATATACAGTATATATACAGTATACATATACAGTATATATACAGTATACATATACAGTATACATATACAGTATATATACAGTATACATATACAGTATATATACAGTATACATATACAGTATATATACAGTATACATATACAGTATACATATACAGTATATATACAGTATACATATACAGTATATATACAGTATACATATACAGTATATATACAGTATACATGTACAGTATACATATACAGTATACATGTACAGTATACATGTACAGTATATATATACAGTATACATGTACAGTATACATGTACAGTATACATGTACAGTATACATGTACAGTATACATGTACAGTATATATAAACACATACAGACCTGTAGCCTGCTCCTCCCAGGCCGCTGCAGCCGCTCCCCCAGCACAGCTCCGTTCACACAGCACAGCGCCCCCATGAGGCCGGCGGTGCACAGGCCCAGGCCCCAGGGCCCCTCGCACAGGAACCCGGCGCCGCGGCCCGACGTGCACACGCACACGTGCGCGCCCCCCAGCGCCGCGCTCAGCAGCAGGAACGGCAGAGACGCCACCGAGCGCAGCACCGGCACCTCCACCAGGGCGGCGCCGCTCAGGCCCTGCGGCGCCGACAGCAGCAGCAGCACCAGCAGCTGAGGACAGAGGAAGAGGCTCTGAGAACACTGCACCACCTCGTGATGTCATCATGTGGGAGGAAGGAAGGGCTGCACTGTGTTTAAACCAGGACTGAACCAGGACTGAACCAGGACTGAACCAGGACTAAACCAGGACTGAACCAGGACTGAACCAGGACTGAACCAGGACTAAACCAGGACTGAACCAGGACTGAACCAGGACTGAACCAGGTTTAAACCAGGACTGAACCAGGACTGAACCAGGTTTAAACCAGGACTGAACCAGGACTAAACCAGGACTGAACCAGGACTGAACCAGGACTAAACCAGGACTAAACCAGGACTGAACCAGGACTGAACCAGGACTAAACCAGGACTAAACCAGGACTGAACCAGGACTAAACCAGGACTGAACCAGGACTGAACCAGGACTGAACCAGGACTGAACCAGGACTAAACCAGGACTGAACCAGGACTGAACCAGAACTGAACCAGGACTGAACCAGGACTGAACCAGAACTGAACCAGGACTGAACCAGGACTGAACCAGGACTGAACCAGGTCTAAACCAGGTTTAAACCAGGACTGAACCAGGACTGAACCAGGTCTAAACCAGGTTTAAACCAGGACTGAACCAGGACTGAACCAGAACTGAACCAGGACTGAACCAGGACTGAACCAGGACTGAACCAGGTCTAAACCAGGTTTAAACCAGGACTGAACCAGGACTGAACCAGAACTGAACCAGGACTGAACCAGGACTGAACCAGGACTGAACCAGGACTGAACCAGGACTGAACCAGGACTGAACCAGGACTGAACCAGGACTAAACCAGGACTGAACCAGGACTGAACCAGAACTGAACCAGGACTGAACCAGGACTGAACCAGGACTGAACCAGGACTGAACCAGGTCTAAACCAGGTTTAAACCAGGACTGAACCAGGACTGAACCAGGACTAAACCAGGTCTAAACCAGGTTTAAACCAGGACTGAACCAGGACTAAACCAGGACTGAACCAGGACTGAATCAGGACTGAACCAGGACTGAACCAGGTCTAAACCAGGTTTAAACCAGGACTGAACCAGGACTGAACCAGGACTAAACCAGGTCTAAACCAGGTTTAAACCAGGACTGAACCAGGACTGAACCAGGACTGAACCAGGACTAAACCAGGTCTAAACCAGGTTTAAACCAGGACTGAACCAGGACTGAACCAGGACTGAATCAGGACTGAACCAGGACTGAACCAGGACTAAACCAGGACTGAACCAGGTCTAAACCAGGTTTAAACCAGGACTGAACCAGGACTGAACCAGAACTGAACCAGGACTGAACCAGGACTGAATCAGCACTGAACCAGGACTGAATCAGGACTGAACCAGGACTGAACCAGGTCTAAACCAGGACTAAAGCAGGACTGAACCAGGACTGAACCAGGACTAAAGCAGGACTGAACCAGGACTAAAGCAGGACTAAAGCAGGACTGAACCAGGTCTAAACCAGGACTGAACCAGGACTAAACCAGGACTGAACCAGGACTGAACCAGGACTAAACCAGGACTGAACCAGGACTAAACCAGGTCTTCTTCACTAGAATCATGTGGATCATTTTTTCAGTGCTGGAGTTTCTGACCTCGACTGAACTAAGGGTAAAAGGAGAAACCACCACTTCATGACATCACGAGGTGGGACAGAGTGTTTGGAGCTTGGCAGACGTGGACAGACGGGCGATAAAGAGCAGAGGAGTCAGTTTGTGCGATTCGGGAGCTTTAAGAATCGTCCAGACGCAGAAACACAAATCAAGTCAAATGTGAGTCGCGGCCGTTCGTCTCCTTCGTCCTCTGATCTTCCCGAGTGTCTCCGGGTTCTGCTGAATCCGCAGTGTTCACGTTTAAAAATAAAAGCTCTTCATGAACGTACGGAGGATTATTTATAGCGCAGGATTTCTGCTGGCGGAAGAGGACGGAGTTTTCATCAGGAGTTTGGAGAGAAAAGCAGGAGACACTGTTCCTCCTCCTGGAGTTTAAACACAGACGAACCTCGAGATATGGAAATAAAAACGAACAAACGAGAAAAACTGAATGCTGAGATTAGGACTAAACCAGGACTAAACCAGGACTAAACCAGGACTAAACCAGGGACTAAACCAGGGACTAAACCAGGTTTGAACCAGGTCTAAACCAGGACTAAACCAGGACTAAACCAGGTCTAAACCAGGACTAAACCAGGACTAAACCAGGACTAAACCAGGTCTAAACCAGGGACTAAACCAGGGACTAAACCAGGTTTGAACCAGGTCTAAACCAGGACTAAACCAGGACTAAACCAGGTCTAAACCAGGTCTAAACCAGGTCTAAACCAGGACTAAACCAGGTCTAAACCAGGACTGAACCAGGACTAAACCAGGACTGAACCAGGACTAAACCAGGACTGAACCAGGACTAAACCAGGACTAAACCAGGACTAAACCAGGACTGAACCAGGACTGAACCAGGACTAAACCAGGACTAAACCAGGACTAAACCAGGACTGAACCAGGACTAAACCAGGACTAAACCAGGACTGAACCAGGACTGAACCAGGACTGAACCAGGACTGAACCAGGACTGAACCAGGACTAAACCAGGACTGAACCAGGACTGAACCAGGACTAAACCAGGACTAAACCAGGACTGAACCAGGACTAAACCAGGACTAAACCAGGACTGAACCAGGACTGAACCAGGACTAAACCAGGACTAAACCAGGACTAAACCAGGACTGAACCAGGACTAAACCAGGTCTAAACCAGGACTAAACCAGGACTAAACCAGGACTAAACCAGGACTAAACCAGGACTAAACCAGGACTGAACCAGGACTAAACCAGGTCTAAACCAGGACTAAACCAGGACTAAACCAGGACTAAACCAGGTCTAAACCAGGACTAAACCAGGACTAAACCAGGACTAAACCAGGACTAAACCAGGACTGAACCAGGACTAAACCAGGTCTAAACCAGGACTAAACCAGGACTAAACCAGGACTAAACCAGGTCTAAACCAGGACTGAACCAGGACTGAACCAGGACTAAACCAGGTCTAAACCAGGACTAAACCAGGACTAAACCAGGACTAAACCAGGACTAAACCAGGACTAAACCAGGACTGAACCAGGACTAAACCAGGACTAAACCAGGACTAAACCAGGACTAAACCAGGACTAAACCAGGACTGAACCAGGACTAAACCAGGACTAAACCAGGACTAAACCAGGACTGAACCAGGACTAAACCAGGTCTAAACCAGGACTAACACACAGACTAGCTCAGGGAGTGTCAGTGACTCTAGGGAGCAGAGTAGACTAGTGAGGCACTGCTCTGTTAGCGAGAACAGCTCCAAACAGGCTGAGACTGTGTGTGCCCCACGTACAGGGGCCTCCTCTGAGCCACCCTGCATGAACAATTCTCCCAGACCGGCTGAGGTTGTGTATGTCCCACGCACAAAAAGCACAAACAAAACATACCTAAACTCTGATAGGAAAGGTATCAGATCTCCTAACTCAATAGAAATAAATACATGTGTCGCAAATAAACAAAATAAATGCATAAAAAGCACAAATAAAACTCAACTAAAGTCTGATAGGAAAGGCGTCAGGTTTCATAACTTAATAAAAATAAATAATTGTGTTGCAAACAAACAAATTAAGCATGTAAAAAGCACAAATAAAAGTCAACTGAACTCTGATAGGAAAGGCGTCAGACCTCATAACTTAATAAAAATAAATACATGTGTCGCAAATAAACAAAATGATAAGTGTGTAAAATGTGGACTGCTAAACATCAGGTCCCTCTCTTCTAAATCTCTTTTAATAAATGAATTAATTGGCGACTTTAATATTGATCTTTTAGCTTTAACTGAAACATGGCTTCAGGAAAATGATTATGTTAGACTAAACGAATCTACACCTCCAAGTCACGTGAACTTTCAAAGTGCCAGGAGCACAGGTGGAGGTGGCGGTGTGGCCGTCATTTCTCACTCCAGCCTAATTCTCAGCCTCAAATCTAATTATACATTCTGCTCCTTTGAAAGCCTCGCACTATCTATTATGTGCACCCACTGGAAAACCAAAAAGCTGTTATATTTATAACAATCTACCGACCTCCTGGTCCTTATGCCGAGTTTCTGACAGAGTTTTCTGACTTTATTTCAAGTTTAGTTTTGGAATGGGAAAGGATTGTTATAGTTGGAGATTTCAACATTCATGTTGATAACAGCAGTGAGCCTCAGCGGTGCTTTTGGTGCTCTCCTGGATGGGGTCGGTTTTACCCAGAGTGTGAACAAGCCGACTCACTGTCACAATCACACTCTTGACCTCGTCCTAACTTATGGTATTGAGATTAGTGATTTACTTGTAATTCCTCAAAACCCTATACTCTCTGACCATTTTTTAATAACCTTTCAATTCGTACTAAAAGACTATCCAGCTCAGCAGGAGAAAACTATAATGAAAAGAACAATATCAGAAAAATCAGTAGCCGAGTTCAAAGAAATAATCGAGCCAGTATTAAATGATATGTGACAATGAGAACAACTTTAACCCAATTATCATGGATCAGTTTGTTGATAGGACAATGCTCACCCTAAAATCTGCTCTCGATGTTGCAGCTCCGCTAAAACAGAAAAGCATTAAACCAAGACCTCCGGCTCCTTGGTTTACTCCAGAACTGTGATCACTCAAACAACACGTAAGACGCACAGAGAAGCTCTGGCGCCGCCAAGCGCCCGAGCAGTCTCTGAAGGCATGGAAGCTCTGCCTGCTCTCTTATAAGGCCGCTTCATAAAAGCACAAACCAGATACTATTCAAACCTAATAGAAGTAAACAAAAGCAACCCCAGATTTCTGTTCAGCACTGTAGCCAGGCTGACAAACTCGCATACTGCCCCTGAGTCTCTTCTCCCTTCGAAGTTCAGTTGTGACTTTCTTGAATTCTTCGATTACAAAATTATAACCATTAGAGACAAGATCAACGAAGCCACTCCAAAAATCAGCCCCGAGCAAATTCTGCAAATCCAGTCTGTAACACCAATATCCCACATAAATCCTCTAACAGCATTAGACACATTTACTCCTGTCGATGAGGTGGAGATTACCTCAGTCATCATGTCGTCCAAACCATCAACTTGTTTGCTCGACCCTATTCCAGTCAAACTCCTCAAAGAAGCTCTCCACCTAATAATAGGTTCCATCCATAACATAATAAATATGTCATTAGAAAATGGCTTTGTTCCTCAGTCCTTTAAATATGCTGTAATTAAACCGCTTTTGAAAAAACCTAGCTTAAATCCTGATGAACTAGCCAACTACAGACCTGTCTCGAATCTTCCATTTCTCTCAAAGATTCTGGAACGAGTTGTGGTGAAACAGCTTTGTCACCATCTGCAGGGCAATAATTTATATGAAAAATTTCAGTCTGGTTTCAGAGCTCACCACAGCACAGAAACTGCTCTGCTTAAAGTGACAAATGATTTGCTACTAGCTGCTGATAACGGGCTGGCTTCAGTCCTGGTCCTACTGGACCTCAGTGCAGCGGTTGACACCATTGATCACAACATTCTACTGCAGAGGTTAGAATGTGACATAGGTGTCAGAGGGACCGCCTCAAATGGTTTAAATCCTCTCTATCAGATAGGTACCAGTTTGTTAGTGTAAACCAGTGCACCTCTCCCTGCTCTAAAGTAGCTTGTGGTGTTCCACAAGGATCTGTGCTTGGTCCAATCCTGTTTACTCTGTATATGTTGCCATTAGGTAACATTATCAGAAAACATGGCATTAATTTCCACTGCTCTGCTGATGACACTCAGCTGTACTTATCAATGAAACCTAATCAGACCGATCAAATCGATAAGCTCAGTGCCTGTGTGAAGGACATCAAAACCTGGATGACCCTGAATTACCTCCTCTTAAACCCTGAAAAAACAGAGGTCATTGTTGTCGGTCCTAAAGGTCAGAGAGATTCTCTGTCAGACCAGATAATCTCACTTGACAATGTGAGTATAGCCTCCAGCTCTACTGTAAAAAACCTTGGAGTCGTATTTGACCAAAATCTCTCATTCACAGCTCATATAAACCAAGCCTGTAAAACTGCATATTTTCACCTGCGAAACATAACTAAAATCAGAAATATTTTGCCTAAAAATGATGCTGAAAAACTTATCCCTGCATTTGTTACATCCAGACTAGATTACTGTAATTCTCTGCTCACCGTCTAAAGGTACTTTAAGAAGCTTCCAGTTGGTCCAAAATGCAGCGGCCAGAGTCCTAACAGGAACTAAAAGACGTGATCACATCAGTCCTGTGTTAAAATCACTTCACTGGCTTCCTGTCGAGCTTAGAATTAAATTCAAAGTTCTCCTTCTGACATACAAAGCCTTAAACAATATGGCCCCATCATATCTTCAGGATGCCATTGTCCCCTATCAGCCAAATAGAGCACTTCGCTCTCAGAATGCAGGATTATTAGTGGTTCCTAGAGTGTCTAAAAGTACAGTGGGGGGGAGAGCCTTCAGTTACCAAGCTCCTGTGTTATGGAATCAACTCCCTGTTGGTGTTAAACAGGCTCCACAGTCTCTTTATTTAAGACCAGGCTTAAAACCTTCCTCTTCGGAATAGTTTATGACCAGGTTACTTAGTTGATGTCACTAAGATAAGCTGCCGCAGGAGATAACAAGCTGGGGGAAGTGTGGCGACCTGAGCTCTGTCCTCTGTTTCCTCCTTTTTTCTCATCAGCATCACTCACTATGTTCTCATCTGTAGTTTGTTCATTGTTATTCACATGTTGTCCCCTGTCCCACTGCCCCTGTGGAGTGGAACTCTTTCAGACGCCTGATGGCAGCTGGACCTCTCTCCTCCTCCTCGCCTGGCTCCTCCTCTTCGCCTGGCTCCTCCTCCTCGCCTGGCTCCTCCTCCTCGCCCGGCTCCTCCTCCTCCCCGGCTCCTCCTCCTCCTCACCCGGCTCCTCCTCCTCGCCCGGCTCCTCCTCCTCCTCGCCCGGCTCCTCCTCCTCACCCGGCTCCTCCTCCTCGCCCGGCTCCAGGACCCTGGGTTTTTTGGAGTTTTTCCTTGCTGAGAAGGAGGGTCTAAGGACAGGGGATGACTGGACCATGTTTCATTTGCTGCTTTACATGAATGTTGTTTATTCCTGTTTTCATATGTCTGTGTGGATGTTTTACTCATCCAAATCTTGAACGTCCTTAGAGGAAACTGTTGTTGTGATTTTGGGCGCTACAAAATAAATTGAATTGAATTAAACCAGGACTAAACCAGGACTAAACCAGGTCTAAACCAGGACTGAACCAGGACTGAACCAGGACTAAACCAGGTCTAAACCAGGACTAAACCAGGACTAAACCAGGACTAAACCAGGACTAAACCAGGACTAAACCAGGACTGAACCAGGACTAAACCAGGACTAAACCAGGACTAAACCAGGACTAAACCAGGACTAAACCAGGACTAAACCAGGACTGAACCAGGACTGAACCAGGACTAAACCAGGACTAAACCAGGACTAAACCAGGACTGAACCAGGACTAAACCAGGACTAAACCAGGACTAAACCAGGACTAAACCAGAACTAAACCAGGACTAAACCAGGACTAAACCAGGACTAAACCAGGTCTAAACCAGGACTAAACCAGGACTAAACCAGGACTAAACCAGGACTGAACCAGGACTAAACCAGGACTAAACCAGGTCTAAACCAGGACTAAACCAGGACTAAACCAGGTCTAAACCAGGACTAAACCAGGTCTAAACCAGGACTAAACCAGGTCTAAACCAGGACTAAACCAGGACGTCAGACGACTCATTTTTACAAAAACTCACCTCCTTATCTCGTTATATTTAAAATTCAGCAAAAAAAAAAAGTTGCATTTTTTGGCCAGTTTTTTTGTTATTTTTGTACTTCCTGTTTGGAAAATCGTGAAATCCCATCAGGGAATTCTGTAACTGTCACTCTAGTGCACACACCAATTATGATTTGACATGAAAATATCAAGAAAAACCTTTATTTAGTTGAAATGAAAGTTTAAATGAGCAGAAAAACGTGTTTCTTTGCATAAGTTATTCAACGTTTCTTCACAATCTGCTTCTTGTTTGGTGCAAAAATATTATTTATATCACAATGGGAAAAGGAGAGAAAAAAACACTGGCGTCATGAGCTGCACCGTGGAACTTTTGGGCCTCAGGGTTTGGAGCTGTGACCCTTTGTGTAAAAATATGTCAAGTCACACAAGTGTCCAAATCTGGACCAGATGTTCTGTGAGAAGATGTAATGTGGAATAAATAAATCTTCTTCTGAGCTTTAGGCAGGTTTTCTTCAGATAAAAAACTAAAACAAGTCAAAAATGTGTCTCCATATGCCTCAGATGCCCTCCCCCAGTGTTTGCCCATAACACAGCTCCTCTCCCCTCTGCCCCACGTCCCGCCCATCGTCATAAAGCTCTGGTTATTGGCTCAAACAACATGTCAATCACTTTCTGGAAGAACCAATGACTGCAGAGCTTTTGGCGTGCGGCGCTCGGACATGTGTAATACGCCGCTAACCGGACGCCTCCTTCTGTTCACCGGGCTGTGCCCACTGCACCACAGCCCGGATCATCTCAGGGCTGGTCTCACTTTGAAGAGGAGAGTGTGAGGAAAACAAACAGACCACAGCACCAACAGGAGTGGAAGAGAAACTAAGTAAAGGATGAAAAGGGACAGACATGTTTTCATTCATCATTCAGACAAACACGTCTTTCTGGATTATTTCCCCACATGGAATTATTTGATGAACAAACTCCTGGATCTTCTTTTTCTGTGACTGTTCTGGACTAACTGAGCTCAGCTGTTCCTGGACTCAAACAGTTTTGGACAGAAGCGGCTCAAAGGTCAGAAATGTGCATTGTCACTTTGATTATTTTGGGGACTTCTAAGTTCTTGCTCTTTGGCTGCAGCATAAATGATCTGGTTGTTTTCCTGAGGAATGAAGCAGCTCAACAGTGGAAATAATGAAGCTGAATATCTGCTGGACTCTTTCATGCTGTGGAAAGGTGGTGTGAGGTAAACGTGCGGCTGTGGAGGGTCTGACCTGCAGCGCCAGGCCCAGTCCCACCGTCATGCTGTACAGGTCGTATCGGCCCAGCTGTCGGCTCAGGGCGGCGCTCATGGAGGCCAGAGCCTGGAGGTACTGCTTCAGCACCTTCTGCCCCACACTCTGCAGCACCTCCGACCTGTTCCCCTCCAGGTACAGGCTCACCCAGCTCCCGTGGGCGCGCTCCGCCACCCGGAACAGCTCCCAGCCCGGATCTGAGGAGCACGGAACGGTTTACACTCAAACCCACCGGGAACGCCGGAAAGAGCAGCAAAAGAGCAGCAAAAGAGCAGCAAAAGAGCAGCAAAAGAGCAGCAAAAAACCGAGGAAACCCATCGCCTGTGGACAGAACGGAGCGTGGGGTTTAAAGACACCGCGGAGCACTTCCTGTATCGCCACACGATGACATCACGAGGTGGAACGAACCGTTTTATGGCAGTTTTACGACCGTGTGAATGTGACACACGGATCTGACGCCACCGCACAGGACTAAACCAGGACTAAACCAGGAATAAACCGGGACTAAACTGGGACTAAACCAGGACTAAACCAGGATTAAACCGGGTCTAAACCAGGACTAAACCGGGACTAAACTGGGACTAAACTGGGACTAAACCGGGACTAAACTGGGACTAAACTGGGACTAAACCGGGACTAAACTGGGACTAAACCAGGACTAAACCGGGACTAAACTGGGACTAAACCAGGACTAAACCAGGATTAAACCGGGTCTAAACCGGGACTAAACCGGGACTAAACTGGGACTAAACCGGGACTAAACTGGGACTAAACCAGAACTAAACCAGGACTAAACATGGACTAAACCAGGACTAAACCCGGACTACACCCAGACTAAACTAGGACTAAACCAGGGTCTAAACCAGAACTAAACCAGGCCTAAACTCGGACTAAACCCGGTCTAAAGGGGGTCTTTCCTCACCTCTCTGGTACTAAACCGGACGGGCAGGACTAAAACAAGGACTAAACCGGGACTAAACCGGGAATAAACCAGGACTAAACCAGGACTAAACCAGGACTAAACCGGGAATAAACCGGGACTAAACCAGGACTAAAACAAGGACTAAACCCGGACTAAACCGGGACTAAACCAGGACTAAACCAGGACTAAACTGGGACTAAACCGGGACTAAACTGGGACTAAACCAGGACTAAACCAGGATTAAACCGGGTCTAAACCGGGACTAAACCGGGACTAAACTGGGACTAAACTGGGACTAAACCGGGACTAAACTGGGACTAAACCAGAACTAAACCAGGACTAAACATGGACTAAACCAGGACTACACCCAGACTAAACTGGGACTAAACCAGGACTAAACCAGGACTAAACCAGGACTAAACCAGGACTAAACCAGGAATAAACCGGGACTAAACCAGGACTAAACCAGGACTAAACCAGGACTAAAACAAGGACTAAACCGGGACTAAACCGGGACTAAACCAGGACTAAACCAGGAATAAACTGGGACTAAACTGGGACTAAACCGGGACTAAACTGGGACTAAACCAGGACTAAACCAGGATTAAACCGGGTCTAAACCGGGACTAAACCGGGACTAAACTGGGACTAAACTGGGACTAAACCGGGACTAAACTGGGACTAAACCAGAACTAAACCAGGACTAAACATGGACTAAACCAGGACTACACCCAGACTAAACTAGGACTAAACCAGGGTCTAAACCAGAACTAAACCAGGCCTAAACCTGGACTAAACCCGGTCTAAAGGGGGTCTTTCCTCACCTCTCTGGTACTCGGCGGGCAGGCTGTCTCGGAGCAGGTCTAAACCCGGACTAAACCCGGTCTAAAGGGGGTCTTTCCTCACCTCTCTGTTACTCGGCGGGCAGGCTGTCTCGGAGCAGGTCTAAACCCGGACTAAACCCGGTCTAAAGGGGGTCTTTCCTCACCTCTCTGGTACTCGGCGGGCAGGCTGTCTCGGAGCAGGTCTAAACCCGGACTAAACCCGGTCTAAAGGGGGTCTTTCCTTACCTCTCTGGTACTCGGCGGGCAGGCTGTCTCGGAGCAGGTCTAAACCCGGACTAAACCAGGTCTGAAGTGCTAAGTTCCTCACCTCTCTGGTACTCGGCGGGCAGGCTGTCTCGGAGCAGGTCTAAACCCGGACTAAACCCGGTCTAAAGGGGGTCTTTCCTCACCTCTCTGGTACTCGGCGGGCAGGCTGTCTCGGAGCAGGTCTAAACCCGGACTAAACCCGGTCTAAAGGGGGTCTTTCCTCACCTCTCTGGTACTCGGCGGGCAGGCTGTCTCGGAGCAGGTCTAAACCCGGACTAAACCCGGTCTAAAGGGGGTCTTTCCTCACCTCTCTGGTACTCGGCGGGCAGGCTGTCTCGGAGCAGGCGGCTCAGCTGGTGTCCGTTCAGGTGCAGCAGCCTGAGCTGGTCTCTCAGACTCAGTCCCTCCAGGATCTGGGGTAGGATTCGTCCCACGGAGTCTCGGGGCACCGGGAGCCCGAGGCCCAGAGCCAGAGACGGGGCGAGGTCCACCTGCTCCACCTCCAGGGGGCGCTGCATCCCCTCTGCACACACACACACACAGACACACACACACACACACACATACACACACATACACACACACACACATACACACACACACACATACACACACAGACACACAGACACACACACACGGAAGAGGAAATGGTCAGTGTGCTGTGTGAGTGTGGAGCCTTCAGCACCACGGACAGCTCCAGGACTCACAAACACACAAAAAAAGATGAAAACTGCAAAAGATGAATGAAACAGTGTGCGTCAGATGCCCTCCCTGTGCGTCAGATGCCCTCCCCGTGCCTCAGATGCCCTCCCTGTGCCTCAGATGCCCTCCCCGTGCCTCAGATGCCCTCCCCGTACCTCAGATGCCCTTTCCCTGTAGGACGCTGCAGAGGAGGGGCCAAGGAGTTATTTATAAACCGTAAAAGGACAAGAACAGATGGAGCCTTAAAGCTCTAATATCACACAAACCGACTCCTGAGCAAGTCGAGTCCAAGTCGAGTCCAAGTCGAGTCCAGGTTGAGTCCAGGTTGAGTCCAGGTCGAGTCCAAGTCGAGTCCAGGTCGAGTCCAGGTTGAGTCCAGGTCGAGTCCAAGTCGAGTCCAGGTCGAGTCCAGGTCGAGTCCAGGTCGAGTCCAGGTCGAGTCCAGGTCGAGTCCAAGTCAAGTCCAGGTCGAGTCCAGGTCGAGTCCAGGTCTAGTTCAAGTCGAGTCCAAGTCGAGTCCAAGTCGAGTCCAAGTCGAGTCCAAGTCGAGTCCAAGTCGAGTCCAGGTCGAGTCCAAGTCGAGTCCAAGTCGAGTCCAAGTCGAGTCCAAGTCGAGTCCAAGTCGAGTCCAGGTCGAGTCCAAGTCTAGTTCAAGTCGAGTCCAGGTAGAGTCCAGGTCGAGTCCAAGTCGAGTCCAAGTCGAGTCCAGGTCGAGTCCAGGTCGAGTCCAAGTCGAGTCCAGGTCGAGTCCAGGTCGAGTCCAGGTCGAGTCCAGGTCGAGTCCAAGTCGAGTCCAGGTCGAGTCCAGGTCTAGTTCAAGTCGGGTCCAAGTCGAGTCCAAGTCGAGTCCAAGTCGAGTCCAGGTCGAGTCCAAGTCGAGTCCAAGTCGAGTCCAGGTCGAGTCCAGGTCGAGTCCAGGTCTAGTTCAAGTCGAGTCCAAGTTGAGTCCAAGTCGAGTCCAGGTCGAGTCCAGGTCGAGTCCAGGTCGAGTCCAGGTCGAGTCCAGGTCGAGTCCAAGTCGAGTCCAGGTCGAGTCCAGGTCTAGTTCAAGTCGAGTCCAGGTCGAGTCCAAGTCGAGTCCAGGTCGAGTCCAGGTCGAGTCCAGGTCGAGTCCAGGTCAAGTCCAGGTCGAGTCCAAGTCGAGTCCAAGTCGAGTCCAAGTCGAGTCCAGGTCTAGTTCAAGTCGAGTCCAAGTCGAGTCCAAGTCGAGTCCAAGTCGAGTCCAGGTCGAGTCCAAGTCGAGTCCAAGTCAAGTCCAGGTCAAGTCCAGGTCGAGTCCAAGTCGAGTCCAAATAGAGTCCAAGTCGAGTCCAGGTCGAGTCCAAGTCAAGTCCAGGTCAAGTCCAGGTCGAGTCCAAGTCGAGTCCAAATAGAGTCCAAGTCGAGTCCAAGTCGAGTCCAAGTCAAGTCCAGGTCAAGTCCAGGTCGAGTCCAAGTCGAGTCCAAATAGAGTCCAAGTCGAGTCCAGGTCGAGTCCAAGTCGAGTCCAGGTCGAGTCCAAGTCGAGTCCAAGTCAAGTCTTGAGTCAAGTCCCGAGTCTTTGACCTTCAAGTCCAAGTCGAGTCCCAAGTCTTTGACCATTTTATCAAGTCAAATCTCAAGTCCTAAAAGCAGTGACTCGAGTCCGACTCAAGTCCAAGTCCCTCTGCACAATCAGACACAATAAACAGGATTTAGAAAGTTAAAAAGGATCAAACCAAAGCATCAGCTGAGGTAAAGAGTTCACATTTCATATTTAGAAGTAAAAGTCCGAGAAAATCTACAAAAAATCCTGGAATATTCACTTTAGGTCCTGGAAAATTCACTTTAGGTCATGGAAAATTCACTTTAGGTCCTGGAAAAGTCATGGAAAAGTCGCTGCCGTGATCTGAACGGAAATGACCTGGTATAATTTCGGCAAAAATAACTGAATGAAAACTGTTGCAGCTCAAACATTTCGTGCAGATTTCTGCTGATTTCAGGCGGTTTCACAGGTCGAGGAGCTAAAAGTAAAACTGTGAATCGCACAAACTGAACTAAACACAAATGAAGAACAGGGTACAGGGAGGTACAGGGTGGTAGAGGAAGGTACAGGGTGGTAGAGGAAGGTACAGGGTGGTAGAGGAACGTACAGGGTGGTACAGGGTGGTAGAGGAAGGTACAGGGTGGTAGAGGAAGGTACAGGATGGTAGGGGAAGGTGCAGGAAGGTAGAGGAAGGTACAGGGTGGTAGAGGAAGGTACAGGGTGGTAGAGGAAGGTACAGGGTGGTACAGGGTGGTACAGGGTGGTACAGGGTGGTACAGGGTGGCAGAGGAAGGTACAGGGTGGTAGAGGACAGTAGAGGGACGGGAGGGCATCTGACCTTTCCTCCTGAAGGCGGGGCTGAGCAGGAGCAGGGCCGTGTTGACCTCGGGGTCGGAGGAGCCGCCGTGACCTCCGCTCTCCGACATCCCGTGATCCCCACAGAGAACCAGCAGGTACGGGAGAGCGCCCTCTGTCTGCTGGAGGAGACCAGGACCAGAACTGAGCCAGGACTGAGCCAGAACTGAGCCAGAACTGAGCCAGAACTGAGGCAGGACTGAACCAGGACTGAGCCAGAACTGAGCCAGGACTGAGGCAGGACTGAACCAGGACTAAACCAGGACTGAGCCAGGACTGAACCAGGACTAAACCAGGACTGAACCAGGACTGAACCAGGACTAAAACAAGACTAAAAAAGACTAAACCAGGTCTAAACCAAGACTAAAGCAGTACTGGACCAGGACTGAGGCAGGACTGAGGCAGGACTAAACCAAGACTAAAGCAGGACTGGACCAGGACTGGACCAGGACTGAACCAGGACTGGTCCAGGACTGAGCCAGGACTGAGCCAGGACTGAGCCAGGACTGAACCAGGACTGAGCCAGGACTGAGCCAGGACTGAACCAGGACTGAACCAGGACTAAAACAAGACTAAAAAAGACTAAACCAGGTCTAAACCTAGACTAAAGCAGTACTGGACCAGGACTGGACCAGGACTGAGCCAGGACTGAACCAAGACTAAAGCAGGACTGGACCAGGACTGGACCAGGAGTGGACCAGGACTGAGCCAGGACTAAAGCAGGACTAAAGCAGGACTGAACCAGGACTAAAGCAGGTCTAGACCAGTCTCTCCAGTGACCTGTGGGGTCTGGAGGAGTCTGGACCTGAGTGTGAATTATTCATGTGGAAATCTCTAGCGGAAAAAGAAAAAAGAACCCAAAAAATCATTAAAATCTGAAAGAGGAGCCAAACGAGAGACACAAGAGCAAGAGGACTGGACCAGGACTAAACCAGGAATAAAACAGGACTAAAGCAGAACTAAAACAGGACTTAATGAGGATTAAAACAGGATTGAATCAGGACTAAACCAAGATTAAATCAGGACTAAAGCAGGACTAAATCAGGACTGAACCAAGACTAAAGCAGGACTAAAGCAGGACTAAAGCAGGACTAAAGCAGGACTAAAGCAGGACTAAAGCAGGACTGAACCAGGACTAAAGCAGGACTGAACCAGGACTAAATCAGGACTAAAGCAGGACTGAACCAGGACTAAAGCAGGACTAAACCAGGACTAAAGCAGGACTGAACCAGGACTAAAGCAGGACTGAACCAGGACTAAAGCAGGACTGAACCAGGACTAAAGCAGGACTAAAGCAGGACTAAAGCAGGACTAAAGCAGGACTGAACCAGGACTAAAGCAGGACTGAACCAGGACTAAAGCAGGACTAAAGCAGGATTGAACCAGGACTAAAGCAGGACTGAACCAGGACTAAAGCAGGACTAAAGCAGGACTGAACCAGGACTAAAGCAGGACTAAAGCAGGACTGAACCAGGACTAAAGCAGGACTAAAGCAGGACTAAAGCAGGACTAAAGCAGGACTAAAGCAGGACTAAAGCAGGACTGAACCAGGACTAAAGCAGGACTGAACCAGGACTAAAGCAGGACTAAAGCAGGACTGAACCAGGACTAAAGCAGGACTGAACCAGGACTGAACCAGGACTGAACCAGGACTAAGGCAGGACTGAACCAGGACTGAACCAGGACTGAACCAGGACTGAACCAGGACTAAAGCAGGACTAAAGCAGGACTGAACCAGGACTGAACCAGGACTGAACCAGGACTAAACCAAGACTAAACCAGGACTGAACCAGGACTGAACCAGGACTAAGGCAGGACTGAACCAGGACTAAAGCAGGACTAAAGCAGGACTGAACCAGGACTGAACCAGGACTAAACCAAGACTAAACCAGGACTAAAGCAGGACTGAACCAGGACTAAAGCAGGACTGAACCAGGACTAAAGCAGGACTGAACCAGGACTAAAGCAGGACTAAAGCAGGACTGAACCAGGACTAAAGCAGGACTAAAGCAGGACTGAACCAGGACTAAAGCAGGACTAAAGCAGGACTAAAGCAGGACTAAAGCAGGACTAAAGCAGGACTAAACCAGGACTGAACCAGGACTGAACCAAGACTAAACCAGGACTAAAGCAGGACTGGTGTGTGCAGAGGAAGCAGCAGGACCCGCGGGCCGTTACATGACGCACGGCGCTCGTGAAGCGCTCGCACAAACGCACGTGTGGTCCACCCGCTGGAGTAATGGAGCTGTCACAAAACAGCTGAGTCGGGCTCGGTCTCTGTTGGGAGTTTCTCTGGAAATGAAGCGCCGCGTCATCACAAACGCCTCCGCTTCAGCCTCACGTTTCCCCGAACGCTACGCACCGGACTGTGGCTAAAACCGGACTGAAAACAAACTCAAACCGGACTGAAAACAAACTCAATTTGGACTCAAACTGAACTCAAACCGGACTGAAAACAAACTCAATTTGGACTCAAACTGAACTCAAACCGGACTAAACCAGGACTAGAGCAAAATTAGGACTAAACCAGGATTAAACCAGGACTGTGCAGGTGAGTCTGGGTCTGCGCAGGGGGGTCTGGGTCTGCGCAGGTGGGTCTGGGTCTGCGAAGGTGAGTCTGGGTCTGCGCAGGGGGGTCTGGGTCTGCGCAGGTGGGTCTGGGTCTGCGCAGGTGAGTCTGGGTCTGCGCAGGTGGGTCTGGGTCTGCGCAGGTGAGTCTGGGTCTGCGCAGGTGGGTCTGGGTCTGCGCAGGTGAGTCTGGGTCTGCGCAGGTGGGTCTGGGTCTGCGCAGGTGAGTCTGGGTCTGCGCAGGTGAGTCTGGGTCTGCGCAGGTGAGTCTGGGTCTGCGCAGGTGGGTCTGGGTCTGCGCAGGTGAGTCTGGGTCTGCGCAGGTGAGTCTGGGTCTGCGCAGGTGGGTCTGGGTCTGCGCAGGTGAGTCTGGGTCTGCGCAGGTGGGTCTGGGTCTGCGCAGGTGAGTCTGGGTCTGCGCAGGTGGGTCTGGGTCTGCGCAGGTGATTCTGGGTCTGCGCAGGTGAGTCTGGGTCTGCGCAGGTGGGTCTGGGTCTGCGCAGGTGAGTCTGGGTCTGCGCAGGTGAGTCCGGGTTGGTCCTGGCAGTGAAAATTTGTGCATTTTCCAGTTTTTGGCCGAGCTCCAGACTCACAGCTGCAGTAAAACCTGATGAGACACAACTGAGAACAAACGACTTTAATGATCCAGTCGATATTTACGATCTGCTGGCCGTGAAATCAGGAGCAGACAGGAGCAGACAGGAGCAGACAGGAGCAGGCAGGAACAAACAGGAGCAGACAGGAGCAGACAGGAGCAGACAGGAGCAGGCAGGAACAAACAGGAGCAGACAGGAGCAGACAGGAGCAGACAGGAGCAGGCAGGAACAAACAGGAGCAGACAGGAGCAGACAGGAGCAGGCAGGAACAAACAGGAGCAGACAGGAGCAGACAGGAGCAGACAGGAGCAGGCAGGAACAAACAGGAGCAGACAGGAGCAGACAGGAGCAGACAGGGGCAGACAGGAGCAGACAGGAGCAGACAGGAGCAAACAGGAGCAGACAGGAGCAGACAGGAGCAGACAGGAGAAACTGGAGCAGGCAGGAACAAACAGGAGCAGACAGGAGCAGACAGGAGCAAACATGAGCAGACAGGAGCAAACAGGAACAAACAGGAGCAGACAGGAGCAGACAGGAGCAGACAGGAGCAGACAGGAGAAACTGGAGCAGGCAGGAACAAACAGGAGCAGACAGGAGCAGACAGGAGCAGACAGGAGCAGTTAGGAGCAGTTAGAAGCAGACAGGAGCAGACAGGAGCAGACAGGAGCAGACAAGAGCAGACAGGAGCAGTTAGGAGCAGTTAGAAGCAGACAGGAGCAGACAGGAGCAGTTAGGAGCAGACAGAAGCAGACAGGAGCAGAGCCAGAGAGGTAATACACAGAACATCAGTGGGCCTTAAACTGTGGTTTGGGGACCCAAGTTTAGTTCAACTTTACATAAAATATTAGCGCCGTTTCAGACCTGGTTTAGTCCTGGTTTAGTCCTGGTTTAGTCCTGGTTTGGTCCTGGTTCAGTCCTGGTTCAGTCCTGGTTCAGACCTGGTTTAGTCCTGGTTTAGTCCTGGTTTAGACCTGGTTTAGTCCTGGTTTAGTCCTGGTTTAGACCTGGTTTAGTCCTGGTTCAGTCCTGGTTTAGTCCTGGTTTAGTCCTGGTTTAGACCTGGTTTAGTCCTGGTTTAGTCCTGGTTTAGACCTGGTTTAGTCCAGGTTTAGTCCTGGTTTAGTCCTGGTTTGGTCCTGGTTCAGTCCTGGTTCGGTCCTGGTTCAGACCTGGTTTAGTCCTGGTTTAGTCCTGGTTTAGACCTGGTTTAATCCTGGTTTAGTCCTGGTTTAGACCTGGTTTAGTCCTGGTTTAGTCCTGGTTTAGACCTGGTTTAGTCCAGGTTTAGTCCTGGTTTAGTCCTGGTTTAGACCTGGTTTAGTCCTGGTTTAGACCTGGTTTAGTCCTGGTTTAGTCCTGGTTTAGACCTGGTTTAGTCCTGGTTTAGTCCTGGTTTAGTCCTGGTTTAGACCTGGTTTAGTCCTGGTTTAGACCTGGTTTAGTCCTGGTTTAGTCCTTGTTTAGTAATGGTTTAGTCCTGGTTTAGACCTGGTTTAGTCCTGGTTTAGTCCTGGTTTAGACCTGGTTTAGTCCTGGTTTAGACCTGGTTTAGTCCTGGTTTAGACCTGGTTTAGTACTGGTTTAGTCCTGGTTTAGACCTGGTTTAGTCCTGGTTTAGACCTGGTTTAGTCCTGGTTTAGTCCTGGTTTAGTCCTGGTTTAGTCCTGGTTTAGACCTGGTTTAGTCCTGGTTTAGTCCTGGTTTAGACCTGGTTTAGTCCTGGTTTAGTCCTGGTTTAGACCTGGTTTAGTCCTGGTTTAGACCTGGTTTAGTCCTGGTTTAGTCCTGGTTTAGTCCTGGTTTAGACCTGGTTTAGTCCTGGTTTAGTCCTGGTTTAGACCTGGTTTAGTCCTGGTTTAGACCTGGTTTAGTCCTGGTTTAGACCTGGTTTAGTCCTGGTTTAGACCTGGTTTAGTAATGGTTTAGTCCTGGTTTAGTCCTGGTTTAGTCCTGGTTCAGTCCTGGTTTAGACCTGGTTTAGTCCTGGTTCAGTCCTGGTTTAGTCCTGGTTTAGTCCTGGTTCAGACCTGGTTTAGTCCTGGTTTAGTCCTGGTTTAGACCTGGTTTAGTCCTGGTTTAGTCCTGGTTCAGACCTGGTTTAGTCCTGGTTTAGACCTGGTTTAGTCCTGGTTTAGACCTGGTTTAGTCCTGGTTTCTTGGTAGTTTGCCGTGTTGTATGTTCTTGAATAAAAGCCGCTCTTTGCTCCACGTGAGTTTAAATATAACAGTTTATTTATAGTGAGCCTGAGGAAACACTGTTCTCAGCTCCACTTCGGCTTTTTAAACTCCAACATCACGAGGCTAAAGTCAAAGTGAAGAATGAGCTGAACTCCGACTAACTTTCTCAGACGTCGATGGAAAACGGTAGAGTTCAATTTGTCAACTGGAGTTTTAGGTAGAAGACGTTTTCTACCCAAAACGTCTTCTACCTAAAACGTCTTCTACCTAAACGTTTTCTACCTAAACGTTTTCTACCTAAAACGTCTTCTACCTAAACGTCTTCTACCTAAAACGTCTTCTACCTAAACGTTTTCTACCTAAACGTTTTCTACCTAAAACGTCTTCTACCTAAAACGTCTTCTACCTAAAACGTCTTCTACCTAAAACGTCTTCTACCTAAACGTTTTCTACCTAAAACGTCTTCTACCTAAACGTCTTCTACCTAAAACGTCTTCTACCTAAAACGTTTTCTACCTAAAACGTTTTCTACCTAAACGTCTTCTACCTAAAACGTTTTCTACCTAAACGTCTTCTACCTAAAACGTTTTCTACCTAAAACGTCTTCTACCTAAAACGTTTTCTACCTAAAACGTTTTCTACCTAAACGTCTTCTACCTAAAACGTTTTCTACCTAAACGTCTTCTACCTAAAACGTTTTCTACCTAAAACGTCTTCTACCTAAAACGTCTTCTACCTAAAACGTTTTCTACCTAAACGTCTTCTACCTAAACGTCTTCTACCTAAAACGTCTTCTACCTAAAACGTCTTCTACCTAAAACGTCTTCTACCTAAACGTCTTCTACCTAAAACGTCTTCTACCTAAAACGTCTTCTACCTAAAACGTCTTCTACCTAAAACGTCTTCTACCTAAAACGTTTTCTACCTAAAACGTCTTCTACCTAAAACGTCTTCTACCTAAACGTCTTCTACCTAAAACGTCTTCTACCTAAAACGTTTTCTACCTAAACGTCTTCTACCTAAAACGTTTTCTACCTAAAACGTCTTCTACCTAAAACGTTTTCTACCTAAAACGTCTTCTACCTAAAACGTCTTCTACCTAAAACGTCTTCTACCTAAAACGTCTTCTACCTAAACGTCTTCTACCTAAAACGTTTTCTACCTAAACGTCTTCTACCTAAAACGTCTTCTACCTAAACGTCTTCTACCTAAAACGTCTTCTACCTAAACGTCTTCTACCTAAACGTCTTCTACCTAAAACGTCTTCTACCTAAAACGTCTTCTACCTAAACGTCTTCTACCTAAACGTCTTCTACCTAAAACGTCTTCTACCTAAAACGTCTTCTACCTAAAACGTCTTCTACCTAAAACGTTTTCTACCTAAACGTCTTCTACCTAAAACGTCTTTTACCTAAAACGTCTTTTACCTAAAACGTCTTCTACCTAAAACGTTTTCTACCTAAAACGTCTTCTACCTAAAACGTTTTCTACCTAAACGTCTTCTACCTAAAACGTCTTTTACCTAAAACGTTTTCTACCTAAACGTCTTCTACCTAAACGTCTTCTACCTAAAACGTTTTCTACCTAAACGTCTTCTACCTAAAACGTTTTCTACCTAAACGTCTTCTACCTAAAACGTCTTCTACCTAAACGTCTTCTACCTAAAACGTCTTCTACCTAAAACGTCTTCTACCTAAAACGTCTTCTACCTAAAACGTCTTCTACCTAAAACGTCTTCTACCTAAAACGTCTTCTACCTAAACGTTTTCTACCTAAACGTTTTCTACCTAAAACGTCTTCTACCTAAACGTCTTCTACCTAAAACGTCTTCTACCTAAACGTTTTCTACCTAAAACGTTTTCTACCTAAAACGTTTTCTACCTAAACGTCTTCTACCTAAAACGTTTTCTACCTAAACGTCTTCTACCTAAACGTCTTCTACCTAAAACGTCTTCTACCTAAAACGTTTTCTACCTAAAACGTTTTCTACCTAAACGTCTTCTACCTAAACGTCTTCTACCTAAACGTCTTCTACCTAAAACGTCTTCTACCTAAAACGTCTTCTACCTAAACGTCTTCTACCTAAAACGTCTTCTACCTAAACGTCTTCTACCTAAAACGTCTTCTACCTAAAACGTCTTCTACCTAAACGTCTTCTACCTAAACGTCTTCTACCTAAAACGTTTTCTACCTAAACGTCTTCTACCTAAAACGTCTTCTACCTAAAACGTCTTCTACCTAAACGTCTTCTACCTAAAACGTCTTCTACCTAAACGTCTTCTACCTAAACGTCTTCTACCTAAAACGTTTTCTACCTAAACGTCTTCTACCTAAAACGTCTTCTACCTAAAACGTCTTCTACCTAAACGTCTTCTACCTAAACGTCTTCTACCTAAAACGTCTTCTACCTAAACGTCTTCTACCTAAACGTCTTCTACCTAAAACGTCTTCTACCTAAAACGTCTTCTACCTAAACGTCTTCTACCTAAAACGTCTTCTACCTAAAACGTTTTCTACCTAAAACGTCTTCTACCTAAACGTCTTCTACCTAAAACGTCTTCTACCTAAACGTCTTCTACCTAAAACGTTTTCTACCTAAACGTCTTCTACCTAAAACGTCTTCTACCTAAAACGTCTTCTACCTAAAACGTCTTCTACCTAAACGTCTTCTACCTAAACGTCTTCTACCTAAACGTCTTCTACCTAAACGTCTTCTACCTAAACGTCTTCTACCTAAACGTCTTCTACCTAAACCGTTTATTACCTAAACGTCTTCTACCTAAAAGTTTTTTTACATAAACGTCTTCTACCTAAACGTCTTCTACCTAAACGTCTTCTACCTAAACGTCTTCTACCTAAAACGTCTTCTACCTAAAGCGTCTTCTACCTAAAGCGTCTTCTACCTAAACGCGTCTTCTACCTAAGCGTCTTCTACCAAAAACGTCTTCTACCTAAACGTCTTCTACCTAAACGTCTTCTACCTAAAACGTCTTCTACCTAAACGTCTTCTACCTAAACGTCTTCTACCTAAAACGTCTTCTACCTAAAACGTCTTCTACCTAAAACGTCTTCTACCTAAACGTCTTCTACCTAAACGTCTTCTACCTAAAACGTCTTCTACCTAAACGTCTTCTACCTAAAACGTCTTCTACCTAAACGTCTTCTACCTAAACGTCTTCTACCTAAACGTCTTCTACCTAAAACGTCTTCTACCTAAACGTCTTCTACCTAAAACGTCTTCTACCTAAACGTCTTCTACCTAAACGTCTTCTACCTAAACGTCTTCTACCTAAAACTTATTCTCCCAAAACGTCTAATACCTAAACGTCTTCTACCTAAAACGTATTCTACCTAAACGTCTTCTACCTAAAACGTTTTCTACCTAAACGTCTTCTACCTAAACGTCTTCTACCTAAAACGTCTTCTACCTAAAACGTCTTCTACCTAAAACGTCTTCTACCTAAAACGTCTTCTACCTAAACGTCTTCTACCTAAAACGTCTTCTACCTAAACGTCTTCTACCTAAACGTCTTCTACCTAAAACGTCTTCTACCTAAAACGTCTTCTACCTAAAACGTTTTCTACCTAAACGTTTTCTACCTAAACGTCTTCTACCTAAACGTTTTCTACCTAAACGTCTTCTACCTAAAACGTTTTCTACCTAAACGTCTTCTACCTAAAACGTCTTCTACCTAAAACGTTTTCTACCTAAACGTTTTCTACCTAAACGTCTTCTACCTAATAGTCCGGTCGTAATGTGAGGTTCTGTGACCATCCTCTGGCAACAATGTTTTGATGATTGATTTGACCTCTATGGACCCTTTAGAACAGATTTAGCCCCCATGTCCCTCCCAAAAATCCCGGCATTTTTTTTTACAGAGCCAAATTCAAAATGGCGCTCGGTGCCATCTCTAAAAAATAACTTTTGAGCTGAATGACCTAGAATCATGTATGAAGGCACTTTTTCACACAAGTCAGCCATGAGGATTCCAAATCTGACACCATTTTAATAATACAACTTTGTTTTGATCACGTAATTCAAGATGGCTGCCATCTAATACAATAGTTCTCAACGTTTTCAGGCTGTGACCCCCCAATTTATGTGAAGGTACATGTACATCAAGAGCGACCTACACTACCGAGTAGCCAAGGTCGCTGAAGAAGTTTCGCCTTGAATATACTTTATTCGCTCTGGACGTGACAATTGACACGTTTGATTTAGCTAATCTAATAACGGTCACAGCTTGTCAGCATGGGACATTTGGAGATATGAACATTCCAACTGGTTTTCATCGAACAGCGCTCATTACCATAATATTAGCTTGACTATTTTCACAATATTTGCCTTTTCTTATATTATTTGACAATTTGGCTAGTGTTGTAGCATTGTTTGATGAAAACGTTAGAAAACGCAACTTTTGTTTAAAAACAAAAAAAAAGCCAGTGAATAATGCACTCAAACGATTTTGTTCATTTTATATTGTGCACATCATACCCAGTTTTCTTGATTCTAACTCTTTACCTTTCATGTCCTTTCATGCCAAGGCGGCACGGTGGCTGAGTGGCAACACTCAGGCCTCACAGCAAGAAGGTTGCGGGTTCGATCCCCGGGTCGCCCGGGCCTTTCTGTGTGGAGTTTGCATGTTCCTCCCCGTGTCTGGATGGGTTTCCTCCGGGTACTCCGGTTTCCCCCATCAACCCAAAACATGCCCGCACCCCTATGAACTAACATCAAGGACCATGTTGTCCACCCTCCTGTGGGCTCACCACCTGCAGAGGGGTTCATAGGGGGGGTCAGGTGCTATGAGTATTGGGCAGCACGCTGCCCCCGCGACCCAGCCGGATTAAGCGGGAGAAGATGGATGGATGGATGGACCTTTCATGTCCTTTCATGTCACTGTGACTCACAACCAGTGCTACCAATTTGGTGACTTTGTCGCTAGATTTAGCGACATCTTTGGCAACTAAAAACTTCTCGCGACTTTGGCGACATTTTGGCAAAAGCTTGTCTTTTAAGTGACAAAATCATTGTTTTTCAGCATAACTATAGCTCTGCACTGTGGTCAGAAACATATCTCTCATCACATCATCACATGCTGCTTGTTTAGTGCTGCTACTTGTTTCCTCAGTCATTTTTTTGAGCCCACCGTGTTGTTGAGGAATGTGTGGCCTTATTCAACCCCAATGGCACATACAGGAAGACACAGAAGAGCAAGCTCATCCAGAAGCTCTCCCTCCAAACAATTGTTATCAAACAACCCTACGTTGCTCTCATTGACATGGGCATGATCTGGAGGATGGCAACTCCATCAGCAGAAGATCGGCAGACCCAAGACGGCACCCCATACAAGTGGTTGGACTATGTCCAAAAAGTGTCATCCATCATCCTTGCCCGCCACTCTGATGCTCACCGTATCATTTGTGTGAACGATCCATATGATGCAGCACATACAACTAAAGATGATGAGCGAGACCTGCGGATACAAGGGAAGGTATATATACCAAACACCTACATGAAATTGGATGACCCCTTCCCCTCTGCCAAGGCATTCAAAACGCTACTGTGTAGTGTCAGCAACAAGGGGCGGTTGCAAAAACTAATATGTAGCCACCTCACTGATCTGGCACAGAACATGAAAGCTGAGATTGTCTACTCTGTTGGCCCACATTGTACCAACTTGTCAACACAGCAACCGATGGAAGACTACAGCATTGACCACTCTGAAGCTGACACCATCCTCTTCACTGTTTATGCTGGTCTACGGCAATCAGGCTATAGTGGCCCTGTTGTTATTGATGCAGCTGATACTGATGTATACGTCGCAGCATCAGTCATCTCACAGCAGCTCCCTGGCATGCTTTGCATCAAAAGGAATAAGGACACAGTCCTCTGTTGTGGCATGTTGACAGAAGAGATGGCACAATGCATTGTGCAGCTACACTGTTTTACAGGCTGTGATGCCAACTCAGGTTTCTATGGCAAAGGGAAATCATCAGTGTATGAGAAGGTGGCAAAGAACTCTGTGGCACAGCAGCAACTCTCCCGGTGTGGAGACAGCCTTCACCTTGAAGAGGAGGCAGAACAAGTGCTATTTGCATTCACGAGACAGGTGATGTATGGAGACAAGAAGAGTAGCACCATGGCTGAAGCCCGTGCTTCCAAGTGGAAGACCATGAAGAGAAAGTCTTTTATCCGTCTCCCTCCAGATGCAGATAGCTTACACCAACACTGCCTCCGTGCCAACTACTTGGCATATCTAGTGCGCCACCCCACACTGAAGGACCACCCGTCGCCACCTGGACATGGTTCGGGAGTTGGTGGGTGGTCGTTGTCGTCCTGTCCGGCACACTCGGCCTGCACTCCCCACACACCTACCTGCACCAGGGCTGGTTGAAAGGGACGAGGAAGTTGAAAGAAGTGAGGATGAGGAGGATGATGTTGCACAGAGGAGGGTGGAGTCATCTGAATCCGATGATTCAGAAGGCAGTGACTCAAAATGCTCTGATTCAGACTGATACGTGTTTTGTGGTTGCTGTTATTGGGGATGATAATTACCTCTCCACATAATACAGTGGGTGGTACCTCCGTATTACAATAATACACAAAAAAAACAAAAAACAACAACAAAAGAACAAAAAAAATAAAATAAATAAAAACAAACAAACAAACAAAAAAAAAACCTCTCCGGGAACCGTCACCTTATCGTGGTGGAGGGGTTTGTGCGTCCCTATGACCCAAGAGCTATATTGTCTGGAGCCTCGTGCTCTTGGTAGGGCCTCCCATGACAAATTGGTCTCTGGTGAGGGGCCTGACGAAGAATGGTTCAGGGCAGGACGGCAGGCCCAAAGGGAGCAGTCCCCCAGCAGGCTATCTGGCTATTTTCACTCTACTGAATGCTGGCCATCTTGAATTTCAGTGTCAAAACTAGTTTTGATGATTAAAATGATGTCAGATTTGGAATCCTCAGGGTTGACTTGTATGAAAAAGTGCCTTCATACATGATTCTAGGTCATTCAGATGAAAAGTTATTTTTTAGAGATGGCGCCGGGCGCCATTTTGAATTTGGCTCTATAGAAAAAAATGCCGGGATTTTTGGGAGGGACATGGGAGCTAAATCTTTTCTAAAGGGTCCATAGAGGTCAAATCAATCATCAAAACATTGTTGCCAGAAGATGGTCACAGAACCTCACATTACGACCGGACTATAAACGTTTTCTACCTAAACGTCTTCTACCTAAACGTCTTCTACCTAAAACGTCTTCTACCTAAACGTCTTCTACCTAAACGTTTTCTACCTAAACGTCTTCTACCTAAACGTTTTCTACCTAAACGTCTTCTACCTAAACGTCTTCTACCTAAAACGTTTTCTACCTAAACGTCTTCTACCTAAAACGTCTTCTACCTAAAACGTCTTCTACCTAAAACGTCTTCTACCTAAACGTCTTCTACCTAAAACGTCTTCTACCTAAAACGTCTTCTACCTAAACGTCTTCTACCTAAAACGTCTTCTACCTAAACGTCTTCTACCTAAACGTCTTCTACCTAAACGTTTTCTACCTAAACGTCTTCTACCTAAAACGTTTTCTACCTAAACGTCTTCTACCTAAAACGTCTTCTACCTAAAACGTTTTCTACCTAAACGTTTTCTACCTAAACGTCTTCTACCTAAACGTTTTCTACCTAAACGTCTTCTACCTAAACGTCTTCTACCTAAAACGTCTTCTACCTAAACGTTTTCTACCTAAACGTTTTCTACCTAAACGTCTTCTACCTAAACGTTTTCTACCTAAACGTCTTCTACCTAAACGTCTTCTACCTAAAACGTTTTCTACCTAAACGTCTTCTACCTAAAACGTCTTCTACCTAAAACGTTTTCTACCTAAAACGTCTTCTACCTAAAACGTCTTCTACCTAAAACGTCTTCTACCTAAACGTCTTCTACCTAAAACGTCTTCTACCTAAAACGTCTTCTACCTAAACGTCTTCTACCTAAAACGTCTTCTACCTAAAACGTCTTCTGCCTAAACGTCTTCTACCTAAAACGTTTTCTACCTAAAACGTCTTCTACCTAAAACGTCTTTTACCTAAAACGTCTTTTACCTAAACGTCTTCTACCTAAAACGTCTTCTACCTAAAACGTCTTCTACCTAAACGTCTTCTACCTAAACGTCTTCTACCTAAAACGTCTTCTACCTAAAACGTCTTCTACCTAAACGTCTTCTACCTAAAACGTCTTTTACCTAAAACGTTTTCTACCTAAACGTCTTCTACCTAAACGTCTTCTACCTAAAACGTTTTCTACCTAAACGTCTTCTACCTAAAACGTTTTCTACCTAAACGTTTTCTACCTAAAACGTCTTCTACCTAAACGTCTTCTACCTAAACGTCTTCTACCTAAAACGTCTTCTACCTAAAACGTCTTCTACCTAAAACGTCTTCTACCTAAACGTCTTCTACCTAAAACGTCTTCTACCTAAAACGTCTTCTACCTAAACGTCTTCTACCTAAAACAATTTCTACCTAAAACGTCTTCTACCTAAAACGTCTTTTACCTAAAACGTCTTTTACCTAAACGTCTTCTACCTAAAACGTCTTCTACCTAAAACGTCTTCTACCTAAACGTCTTCTACCTAAACGTCTTCTACCTAAAACGTCTTCTACCTAAAACGTCTTCTACCTAAACGTCTTCTACCTAAAACGTCTTTTACCTAAGCGTTTTCTACATAACGTCTTCTACCTAAACGTCTTCTACCTAAAACGTTTTCTACCTAAACGTCTTCTACCTAAAACGTTTTCTACCTAAACGTCTTCTACCTAAAACGTCTTCTACCTAAAACGTCTTCTACCTAAAACGTCTTCTACCTAAACGTCTTCTACCTAAACGTCTTCTACCTAAAACGTCTTCTACCTAAACGTCTTCTACCTAAAACGTCTTCTACCTAAAACGTCTTCTACCTAAACGTCTTCTACCTAAAACGCCTTCTACCTAAACGTCTTCTACCTAAAACGTCTTCTACCTAAACGTCTTCTACCTAAACGTCTTCTACCTAAACGTCTTCTACCTAAAACGTCTTCTACCTAAACGTCTTCTACCTAAACGTCTTCTACCTAAACGTCTTCTACCTAAACGTCTTCTACCTAAAACGTCTTCTACCTAAACGTCTTCTACCTAAACGTCTTCTACCTAAAACGTCTTTTACTTAAATCGTCTTCTACCTAAAACGTCTTCTACCTAAAACGTCTTCTACCTAAACGTCTTCTACCTAAAACGTTTTCTACCTAAACGTCTTCTACCTAAACGTCTTCTACCTAAAACGTCTTCTACCTAAACGTCTTCTACCTAAAACGTTTTCTACCTAAACGTCTTCTACCTAAAACGTCTTCTACCTAAAACGTCTTCTACCTAAAACGTCTTCTACCTAAACGTCTTCTACCTAAAACGTCTTCTACCTAAAACGTCTTCTACCTAAACGTCTTCTACCTAAACGTCTTCTACCTAAAACGTCTTCTACCTAAACGTCTTCTACCTAAAACGTTTTCTACCTAAACGTCTTCTACCTAAACGTCTTCTACCTAAAACGTTTTCTACCTAAACGTCTTCTACCTAAAACGTCTTCTACCTAAAACGTCTTCTACCTAAACGTTTTCTACCTAAAACGTCTTCTACCTAAAACGTTTTCTACCTAAACGTTTTCTACCTAAACGTCTTCTACCTAAACGTTTTCTACCTAAACGTCTTCTACCTAAAACGTTTTCTACCTAAACGTCTTCTACCTAAAACGTCTTCTACCTAAAACGTTTTCTACCTAAACGTTTTCTACCTAAACGTCTTCTACCTAAAACGTCTTCTACCTAAAACGTCTTCTACCTAAACGTCTTCTACCTAAACGTCTTCTACCTAAACGTCTTCTACCTAAACGTCTTCTACCTAAAACGTCTTCTACCTAAAACGTCTTCTACCTAAACGTTTTCTACCTAAACGTTTTCTACCTAAACGTCTTCTACCTAAAACGTCTTCTACCTAAAACGTCTTCTACCTAAACGTTTTCTACCTAAACGTTTTCTACCTAAACGTCTTCTACCTAAAACGTCTTCTACCTAAAACGTCTTCTACCTAAACGTTTTCTACCTAAACGTTTTCTACCTAAACGTCTTCTACCTAAAACGTTTTCTACCTAAACGTCTTCTACCTAAAACGTCTTCTACCTAAACGTCTTCTACCTAAAACGTCTTCTACCTAAACGTCTTCTACCTAAACGTCTTCTACCTAAAACGTCTTCTACCTAAAACGTCTTCTACCTAAAACGTTTTCTACCTAAAACGTTTTCTACCTAAACGTCTTCTACCTAAAACGTCTTCTACCTAAAACGTCTTCTACCTAAACGTTTTCTACCTAAAACGTTTTCTACCTAAACGTCTTCTACCTAAACGTCTTCTACCTAAAACGTCTTCTACCTAAACGTCTTCTACCTAAAACGTTTTCTACCTAAAACGTCTTCTACCTAAAACGTCTTCTACCTAAACGTCTTCTACCTAAAACGTCTTCTACCTAAACGTCTTCTACCTAAAACGTTTTCTACCTAAACGTCTTCTACCTAAACGTCTTCTACCTAAGCGTCTTCTACCTAAGCGTCTTCTACCTAAAGCGTCTTCTACCTAAGCGTCTTCTACCTAAGCGTCTTCTACCTAAACGTCTTCTACCTAAAGCGTCTTCTACCTAAAGCGTCTTCTACCTAAAGCGTCTTCTACCTAAAGCGTTTTCTACATAAACGTCTTCTACCTAAACGTCTTCTACCTAAACGTCTTCTACCTAAAGCGTCTTCTACCTAAGCGTCTTCTACCTAAAGCGTCTTCTACCTAAGCGTCTTCTACCTAAAACGGCTAATACCTAAAACGGCTTCTACCTAAACGTCTTCTACCTAAAGCGTCTTCTACCTAAACGTCTTCTACCTAAAAACGTCTTCTACCTAAACGTCTTCTACCTAAAGCGTCTTCTACCTAAACGTCTTCTACCTAAACGTCTTCTACCTAAGCGTCTTCTACCTAAACGTCTTCTACCAAAACCGTCTTCTACCTAAACCGCCTTCTACCTAAACGTCTTCTACCTAAACGTCTTCTACCTAAAACGTCTTCTACCTAAACGTCTTCTACCTAAACGTCTTCTACCTAAAACGTCTTCTACCTAAACGTCTTCTACCTAAACGTCTTCTACCTAAACGTCTTCTACCTAAACGTCTTCTACCTAAACGTCTTCTACCTAAACGTCTTCTACCTAAACGTCTTCTACCTAAACGTCTTCTACCCAAACCGTCTTCTACCTAAACGTCTTCTACCTAAAACGTCTTCTACCTAAACGTCTTCTACCTAAACGTCTTCTACCTAAAACGTCTTCTACCTAAACGTCTTCTACCTAAAACGTCTTCTACCTAAAACGTCTTCTACCTAAACGTCTTCTACCTAAAACGTTTTCTACCTAAACGTCTTCTACCTAAAACGTCTTCTACCTAAAACGTCTTCTACCTAAACGTCTTCTACCTAAAACGTCTTCTACCTAAACGTCTTCTACCTAAAACGTCTTCTACCTAAACGTCTTCTACCTAAAACGTTTTCTACCTAAACGTCTTCTACCTAAACGTCTTCTACCTAAAACGTCTTCTACCTAAAACGTCTTCTACCTAAACGTCTTCTACCTAAACGTCTTCTACCTAAAACGTCTTCTACCTAAAACGTCTTCTACCTAAACGTCTTCTACCTAAAACGTTTTCTACCTAAAACGTCTTCTACCTAAAACGTTTTCTACCTAAAACGTCTTCTACCTAAAACGTCTTCTACCTAAACGTCTTCTACCTAAACGTCTTCTACCTAAAACGTCTTCTACCTAAAACGTCTTCTACCTAAACGTCTTCTACCTAAACGTTTTCTACCTAAAACGTCTTCTACCTAAAACGTTTTCTAATGACCTCTACGATGTCGTGGGTCTTCGAGCATTAAGTTACCTTGGAGACGAGGGCGCCGTGGATCTTCTTGAAGACGTCATCCATCTCCAGGAGCTTGGGCGGGACCAGGGCGCTGTGAGGTCCGCTCGTGTGCCCGATGTGGTCCAGCCCCAGATAATGCAGCACCAGCACGTCCCAGTCGTCCCGCCGCAGGACGCCGTCCAGGTGCCGCGTCACGTTATTGTCCACCTGAGACAGGGAGACACAGGTGAGCCGGATGCCCTCCCACACGAACCCGACGAACACGTTAAATGGTCTTTATTTAATAGTTCTCAGTGTCTGGGGGTGGGGAAGGTTCTGAATGGACAGCGACACAAACGTATTTCCTTCTTTGGGAAGAAAAGACACGCAAAAAATGTAATCAAAAAATGACATGAAAAAAAATAGAAAAATATGAAATGACAAAATGAAAGGCGTAAGAACAAAAAAGAAAATGATGACGATGATAATGAAGCAGCAGCTGGAGAATTCTCTCCTCACGCTTTATGTTTCTGAGTCGGAAAATGGAAGAAGACAAAAAAAATGCCAAAAAAAATGTAAAAATGAAAAAAGAGAAAGAGAAATTTAAAAAATGAAATAAAACTTTTTCATTAATGAAAAGTGAATGTAAAATTAAATTTAAAAAAAATTGTAATTGAAAAAAATGAAAGAAAAATGAAAGGAAAATTTCATTAAAACAATAAAAAATTAAATGAAAAAATTAAGCTAGAAAAAAAATTAAATGCCAAAATGAAAAAAGACAATTGACAAGAAAAACTAATGAAAAAAAATTAATTAAAAAATACAAAAATTTAAAAAAAAATGAAAAAGGAAAAAATGCAATGAAAAAATTTTGACAAATGAAAAAATGAAGAAAACAAATGAAATGTCTTCATTTCATTTGTTTTCTTCATTTTTTCATTTGTGCAAAAAAATGAAAGACAAATGTAAAAATGAAATTAAAGAGGAGAGAGGGAGGAGAGAAGGAGAGAGGAGAGGAGAGAGAGAGGAGGAGGAGAGGAGAGAGAGGAAAGAGTTAAGGAGAGAGGAGAGAGGGAGGAGAGGAGACAGGGGAAAGAGTTAAGGAGAGAGGGAGGAGAGGAGGAGGAGAGGAGAAAGAGGAAAGAGTTAAGGGGAGAGGGAGGAGAGAGAGAGGAGAGGAGGAGGAGAGGAGAGAGAGGAAAGAGTTAAGGGGAGAGGGAGAAGAGGAGAGAGGGAGGAGAGAGGGAGGGGAGGAGAGAGGGAGGGGAGGAGAGAGGGAGGGGAGGAGAGAGGGAGGTGAGAGGGAGAGAGGAGAGAGAGAGAGGAGAGAGAGGAAAGAGTTAAGGAGAGAGGGAGGAGAGAAGGAGGAGAGAGGGAGGAGAGAGGGAGAAGAGGAGGAGAGAGGATGGACAGAAGCGATAGAGGAGAGGAGGAGAGAGTGCTGATAATGGAGGAGTTTGATTGACAGGTGTAAAATTCTGTGGATTCAGACGATCAATGAGGCTCGAGAACCTGAAACAGCAGACCTGAGATCAGCGGAGCAAAGACCAGGTCTAGACCCGGTCTAGACCCGGTTTAGACCCGGTCTAGACCCGGTTTAGACCTGGTTCAGTCTTAGTTTAGACCTGGTTCAGTCTTAGTTTAGACCTGGTTCAGTCTTAGTTTAGACCTTGTTTAGTGAAAAGAATTGCTGTTGCATTTTTCATTGGGTTTAGTCCCGATTCAGTCCTTTTCTAGTCCCGGTCCAGTGCCGGTCCAGTCCCGGTCCAGTCCCGGTCCAGTCCCGGTCCCAGTCCCGGCCTAGTCCCGGTCCCAGTCCCAGTCCTGGCCCAGTCCCGGCCCAGTCCCGGTCCAGTCCCGGCCCCGGTCCCGGTCCCGGCCCAGTCCCGGTCCCAGTCCCAGTCCTGGCTCAGTCCCGGGCCAGTCCCGGTCCAGTCCCGGTCCAGTCCTGGCCCAGTCCCGGTCCAGTCCCGGTCCCGGTCCAGTCCCGGCCCAGTCCCGGCCCGGTCCCGGCCCAGTCCCGGCCCGGTCTCGGCCCAGTCCCGGTCCAGTCCCGGTCCAGTCCCAGTCCAGTCCCAGTCCCGGCCCAGTCCCGGCCCAGTCCCGGCCCAGTCCCGGTCCAGTCCTGGGCCAGTCCCGGCCCAGTCCTGGCCCAGTCCCAGTCCCGGCCCAGTCCCAGTCCAGTCCCAGTCCCGGTCCAGTCCCGGCCCAGTCCCGGTCCCAGTCCCGGCCCAGTCCCGGCCCAGTCCCAGTCCCAGTCCCAGTCCTGGCCTCACCTCGGTGTAGTCGGACACGAAGAAGGAGGTGGTTCCCTCGGACTGGGCGAAGTGTTTGGGGAAGAGTTTGATCCAGGTGTCGTCTCCGTAGAAGAAGATCCGGAGTCCAGCGTCTCGGGCCTGGAGCAGCAGATTATCCTGGAGCAGAGCCGTGGAGTCCAGGTTCAGCACCACGTCCACGAAGGAGGGAACCGAGCCGCTGACCAGGGCCTGAGGAGAGACCAGACCAGGACTGAACCAGGACTGAACCAGGACTGAACCAGGACTGAACCAGACTGAACCAGGACTGAACCAGGACTGAACCAGGACTGAACAACCAGGACTGAACCAGGACTGAACCAGGACTGAACCAGGACTGAACAACCAGGACTGAACCAGGACTGAACCAGGACTGAACCAGGACTGAACCAGGACTGAACCAGGACTGAACCAGGACTGAACAACCAGGACTGAACCAGGACTGAACCAGGACTGAACCAGGACTGAACCAGACTGAACCAGGACTGAACCAGAACTGAACCAGGACTGAACCAGGACTGAACCAGGACTGAACCAGGACTAAACCAGGACTAAACCAGGACTGAACCAGGACTGAACCAGGTCTGAACCAGGACTGAACCAGGTCTGAACCAGGACTGAACCAGGACTGAACCAGGACTGAACCAGGACTGAACCAGGTCTAGTCCAGGTCTAGTCCAGGTCTAGTCCAGGTCTGGGACACTTGTTCTGATCCGGTCTGAAGGTTCTGCTCGGTTAGGGTCAGTGGGACTGGTTCAGGATCGATATCGGCAGAAACAGTCAGAGGCTGTAACATCTGGAATAACGTCGATCACACAATAAGAGAATCTCCCACATAAAACCGACTCAAACACTGGCTCAAAACTCACCTGACCCCACGAGAGCTCTGACCTACATACATGATACATGTACATATGTAGCACATATACGTATGTAGCACATATACGTATGTAGCACATATACGTATGTAGCACATATACATATGTAGGCACATATACATATGTAGGTGTACATATACGTATGTAGGCACATATACATATGTAGGTGTACATATACGTATGTAGGCACATATACGTATGTAGGCACATATACGTATGTAGGTGTACATATACGTATGTAGGCACATATACGTATGTAGGCACATATACGTATGTAGGTGCACATATACGTATGTAGGTGTACATATAGGTATGTAGGCACATATACATATGTAGGTGTACATATACGTATGTAGGCACATATACGTATGTAGGTGCACATATACGTATGTAGGTGTACATATACGTATGTAGGCACATATACGTATGTAGGTGCACATATACGTATGTAGGCACATATACGTATGTAGGCACATATACGTATGTAGGTGTACATATACGTATGTAGGCACATATACGTATGTAGGTGCACATATACGTATGTAGGTGTACATATAGGTATGTAGGCACATATACATATGTAGGTGTACATATACGTATGTAGGCACATATACGTATGTAGGTGCACATATACGTATGTAGGCACATATACGTATGTAGGCACATATACGTATGTAGGCACATATACGTATGTAGGTGCACATATACGTATGTAGGCACATATACGTATGTAGGCACATATACGTATGTAGGCACATATACGTATGTAGGTGTACATATACGTATGTAGGCACATATACGTATGTAGGTGTACATATACGTATGTAGGCACATATACGTATGTAGGCACACATACGTATGTAGGCACATATACGTATGTAGGCACATATACGTATGTAGGCACACATACGTATGTAGGCACATATACGTATGTAGGCACATATACATATGTAGGCACTTGTATATGTACCAAAGAATGAATGTTTGTCCTACTGCACCTTGTTATTTATGACCTATTAATATATTTCTATTGAAACAGCAGCACTTTAAACATACTAAAAACACTGTTACCCACGAGCACTTTATAAGCACCAGAGCAGCCGCTGTGTGCAAGTATCTGAATGTTGTGAGGTTAGAACAGTTTGTGTGTTAGGGTCATATCTGAATGTTGTGAGGTTAGAACAGTTTGTGTGTAAGTGTCATATCTGAATGTTGTGAGGTTAGAACAGTTTGTGTGTAAGTGTCATATCTGAATGTTGTGAGGTTAGAACAGTTTGTGTGTAAGGGTCATATCTGAATGTTGTGAGGTTAGAACAGTTTGTGTGTAAGGGTCATATCTGAATGTTGTGAGGTTAGAACAGTTTGTGTGTAAGTGTCATATCTGAATGTTGTGAGGTTAGAACAGTTTGTGTGTAAGGGTCATATCTGAATGTTGTGAGGTTAGAACAGTTTGTGTGTAAGGGTCATATCCGAATGTTGTGAGGTTAAAACAGTTTGTGTGTTAGGGTCATATCCGAATGTTGTGAGGTTAGAACAGTTTGTGTGTAAGTGTCATATCCGAATGTTGTGAGGTTAGAACAGTTTGTGTGTAAGTGTCATATCTGAATGCTGTGAGGTTAGAACAGTTTGTGTGTAAGGGTCATATCTGAATGTTGTGAGGTTAGAACAGTTTGTGTGTAAGGGTCATATCCGAATGTTGTGAGGTTAGAACAGTTTGTGTGTTAGGGTCATATCTGAATGTTGTGAGGTTAGAACAGTTTGTGTGTAAGTGTCATATCTGAATGTTGTGAGGTTAGAACAGTTTGTGTGTAAGGGTCATATCTGAATGTTGTGAGGTTAGAACAGTTTGTGTGTAAGGGTCATATCTGAATGTTGTGAGGTTAGAACAGTTTGTGTGCAAGGGTCATATCTGAATGTTGTGAGGTTAGAACAGTTTGTGTGTAAGGGTCATATCTGAATGTTGTGAGGTTAGAACAGTTTGTGTGTAAGGGTCATATCTGAATGTTGTGAGGTTAGAACAGTTTGTGTGTAAGGGTCATATCTGAATGTTGTGAGGTTAGAACAGTTTGTGTGTAAGGGTCATATCTGAATGTTGTGAGGTTAGAACAGTTTGTGTGTAAGGGTCATATCTGAATGTTGTGAGGTTAGAACAGTTTGTGTGTAAGGGTCATATCTGAATGTTGTGAGGTTAGAACAGTTTGTGTGTAAGGGTCATATCTGAATGTTGTGAGGTTAGAACAGTTTGTGTGTAAGGGTCATATCTGAATGTTGTGAGAGTTAGAACAGTTTGTGTGTAAGGGTCATATCTGAATGTTGTGAGGTTAGAACAGTTTGTGTGTAAGGGTCATATCTGAATGTTGTGAGGTTAGAACAGTTTGTGTGTAAGGGTCATATCTGAATGTTGTGAGGTTAGAACAGTTTGTGTGTAAGGGTCATATCTGAATGTTGTGAGGTTAGAACAGTTTGTGTGTAAGTGTCATATCTGAATGTTGTGAGGTTAGAACAGTTTGTGTGTAAGTGTCATATCTGAATGTTGTGAGGTTAGAACAGTTTGTGTGTAAGTGTCATATCTGAATGTTGTGAGGTTAGAACAGTTTGTGTGTAAGTGTCATATCTGAATGTTGTGAGGTTAGAACAGTTTGTGTGTAAGTGTCATATCTGAATGTTGTGAGGTTAGAACAGTTTGTGTGTAAGTGTCATATCTGAATGTTGTGAGGTTAGAACAGTTTGTGTGTAAGGGTCATATCTGAATGTTGTGAGGTTAGAACAGTTTGTGTGTAAGGGTCATATCTGAATGTTGTGAGGTTAGAACAGTTTGTGTGTAAGGGTCATATCTGAATGTTGTGAGGTTAGAACAGTTTGTGTGTAAGTGTCATATCTGAATGTTGTGAGGTTAGAACAGTTTGTGTGTAAGTGTCATATCTGAATGTTGTGAGGTTAGAACAGTTTGTGTGTAAGTGTCATATCTGAATGTTGTGAGGTTAGAACAGTTTGTGTGTAAGGGTCATATCTGAATGTTGTGAGGTTAGAACAGTTTGTATGTAAGGGTCATATCTGAATGTTGTGAGGTTAGAACAGTTTGTGTGTAAGGGTCATATCTGAATGTTGTGAGGTTAGAACAGTTTGTGTGTAAGTGTCATATCTGAATGTTGTGAGGTTAGAACAGTTTGTGTGTAAGTGTCATATCTGAATGTTGTGAGGTTAGAACAGTTTGTGTGTAAGTGTCATATCTGAATGTTGTGAGGTTAGAACAGTTTGTGTGTAAGGGTCATATCTGAATGTTGTGAGGTTAGAACAGTTTGTGTGTAAGTGTCATATCTGAATGTTGTGAGGTTAGAACAGTTTGTGTGTAAGGGTCATATCTGAATGTTGTGAGGTTAGAACAGTTTGTGTGTAAGGGTCATATCTGAATGTTGTGAGGTTAGAACAGTTTGTGTGTAAGGGTCATATCTGAATGTTGTGAGGTTAGAACAGTTTGTGTGTAAGTGTCATATCTGAATGTTGTGAGGTTAGAACAGTTTGTGTGTAAGTGTCATATCTGAATGTTGTGAGGTTAGAACAGTTTGTGTGTAAGTGTCATATCTGAATGTTGTGAGGTTAGAACAGTTTGTGTGTAAGGGTCATATCTGAATGTTGTGAGGTTAGAACAGTTTGTGTGTAAGGGTCATATCTGAATGTTGTGAGGTTAGAACAGTTTGTGTGTAAGGGTCATATCTGAATGTTGTGAGGTTAGAACAGTTTGTGTGTAAGGGTCATATCTGAATGTTGTGAGGTTAGAACAGTTTGTGTGTAAGGGTCATATCTGAATGTTGTGAGGTTAGAACAGTTTGTGTGTAAGGGTCATATCTGAATGTTGTGAGGTTAGAACAGTTTGTGTGTAAGGGTCATATCTGAATGTTGTGAGGTTAGAACAGTTTGTGTGTAAGGGTCATATCTGAATGTTGTGAGGTTAGAACAGTTTGTGTGTAAGGGTCATATCTGAATGTTGTGAGGTTAGAACAGTTTGTGTGTAAGGGTCATATCTGAATGTTGTGAGGTTAGAACAGTTTGTGTGTAAGGGTCATATCTGAATGTTGTGAGGTTAGAACAGTTTGTGTGTAAGGGTCATATCTGAATGTTGTGAGGTTAGAACAGTTTGTGTGTAAGGGTCATATCTGAATGTTGTGAGGTTAGAACAGTTTGTGTGTAAGGGTCATATCTGAATGAAAATGTAAATGAGCTGTGTGCAAACTTCAGCACATTTACACTTGTTTTCATGTGTCCATTAATGTGCACTGTCCCTTTTAAACAAATAAATAAATAAAAAACCAGGATCCAGTTTCGATACCGGTTTGGATTTGCATGAGTGTGTGATTTTCGATACTCCTCCGGTTTCCGGATCTTTCCTGAACACGTCTGCGATTTTTGATCCGTGTGAAAGTCCAGAGACGAAACCTGAGATCAGCTCAATATCAGAGAAAAACAGAGTCCGGGTTCAGACCTGGTTCAGACCTGGATTAGACCTGGTTTAGACCTGGTTAAGACCTGGTTTAGACCTGGTTCAGACCTGGTTCAGACCTGGTTTAGACCTGGTTTAGACCTGGTTTAGACCTGGTTTAGACCTGGTTCAGACCTGGTTTAGACCTGGTTTAGACCTGGTTAAGACCTGGTTTAGACCTGGTTCAGACCTGGTTCAGACCTGGTTTAGACCTGGTTTAGACCTGGTTTAGTCCCTGGTTTAGTCCCTGGTTTAGACCTGGTTTAGACCTGGTTTAGACCTGGTTCAGACCTGGTTTAGTCCCTGGTTTAGTCCCTGGTTTAGACCTGGTTTAGACCTGGTTTAGACCTGGTTCAGACCTGGTTTAGACCTAGTTTAGACCTGGTTCAGACCTGGTTCAGACCTGGTTTAGACCTGAAATGAAGTTTGAAGTGATGGGGGCCATGGAGGGGGAGCAGGAGGAGGAGGAGGAACAGGAGGAGGAGGAGGAGGAGGAGGAGGAGGTGCTGGTGGCACAGTTTGTGTCACAGGAGGATCTGGGTGCAATGCAGTGAAGCAGGAGATGCAGGAGAACACTGACCCCTGCTGGACACAGGACACATCACACCCTCGGCTCCTGGTTTCGTCCTGGTTTAGTCCTGGTTTAGTCCTGGTTCAGTCCTACTTTAGTCCTGGTTTAGTCCTGGTTACATCCTAGTTTAGTCTTGTTTTAGTCTTGTTTTAGTCTTGTTTTAGTCCTGGTTTAGTCCTGGTTTAGTCTTGTTTTAGTCCTGGTTTAGTCCTGGTTTAGTCCTGGTTCAGTCCTACTTTAGTCCTGGTTTAGTCCTAGTTTAGTCCTAGTTTAGTCCTGGTTTAGTCCTGGTTTAGTACTAGTTTAGTCCTGGTTTAGTACTAGATGAGTCCTGGTTTAGCCCTGGTTTAGTCCTGGTTTAGTCCTAGTTTAGTCCTAGTTTAGTCCTAGTTTAGCCCTGGTTTAGTCCTGGTTTAGTCCTAGTTCAGTACTGGTTTAGTCCTAGTTTAGTGCTGGTTAAGTCCTGGTTTAGTCCTGGTTTAGTCCTGGTTTAGTCCTGGTTCAGTCCTGGTTTAGTCTTGGTTCAGTATAAAGCATTTTTTCCAGAATTTGACAGTAGTATTAGTAGTTTTTCTTTATAGAATTTAGCTCTTTGAACTTATTCTCAGCCCCTGAACTCTGATCCTAAACCGGTTTTAAGTCTGTTCCTCTCAAACTTCACGTCCGTAAACTTATTTCCAGACGCTTCCTTCTCGTCTAGACGTCGTTTATTTGAAGAGAACTCGTCCAGTAAAATGATCTTTGCTGCAGGAACAGATCATTTCAGCACTTTTAAGTCGTTTTCCGGCAGATTTAAATGTTCAGATCCGGTCAGATTATGTCCGACCCAGTTTCTCTTCGCGTCGCTGCTAAAGCAGATTATTCCTGCAGATGTTTGTCCACATGAGAAACATTCACATAATCACTGCTCACGGGAAACTCCACACTTCCACCCAAAAATACATAAAAAACAAGTCCTGTCAGTGCGTTGATTGTGTCTCTTTAAAGCAAACACCCGAGAAACACTTTTAAATCCAAATTCTTTCTATTCTGAGCGTAATAATTCACCCTAAAGTTTTGTCAAGACATTTGAAAAGGAAAGAATTAGCGTTTCTATAATTATGCACTATAACTACACATATAAATATAATGTGAGTTTTAAGTACAATTCATCTTAAAGATCAAATAAACTGCAAAAATCTAAGTTCTATTTGGTGCTTTTTCGGTTTAAAGACTTGAAGCTCAATGCAGACGACCGTTTTTATTTACTGTTTTTTATTTACAGTTTGTTTTTATTTACAATTTTTTTATTTATTGTTTTGTTTTATTTATGCTTTTATTTACCGTTTGTTTTTATTTACCGTTTGTTTTTATTTACTGTTTTTTATTTACAGTTTGTTTTTATTTACAATTTTTTTATTTATTGTTTTGTTTTATTTATGCTTTTATTTACCGTTTGTTTTTATTTACCGTTTGTTTTTATTTACTGTTTTTTATTTACAGTTTGTTTTTATTTACAATTTTTTTATTTATTGTTTTGTTTTATTTATGCTTTTATTTACCGTTTGTTTTTATTTACCGTTTGTTTTTATTTACCGTTTGTTTTTATTTACTGTTTTGTTTTTATTGACATGTTGTTCTTGTTTACTCTTTTTTCTTTACTGCTTTGTTTTTTATTTACTCTTTTTTATTTACCATTTTATTTATTGTTTTTATTTATGTTTTTATTTACTGCTTGTTGATTTACTGTTTTGTTTTTATTTACTGTTTTTTAATTACTGTTTTGTAGTTACAATTTTTATTTACCGTTGACTCTTGACTCTTTTGATGTTATTGACTCTTTTGTTATTGGCTCTTTTGTTGTTATTGGCTCTTTTGTTATTGGCTCTTTTGTTGTTATTGACTCTTGATGTTATTGACTCTTTTGTTCTTGACTCTTTTGTTATTGACTCTTTTGTTATTGACTCTTTTGATGTTATTGGCTCTTTTGTTATTGACTCTTTTGTTATTGACTCTTTTGATGTTATTGGCTCTTTTGTTATTGACTCTTTTGATGTTATTGGCTCTTTTGTTATTGACTCTTTTGATGTTATTGACTCTTTTGTTGTTATTGACTCTTTTGTTGTTATTGACTCTTTTGTTATTGACTCTTTTGTTATTGACTCTTTTGATGTTATTGGCTCTTTTGTTATTGACTCTTTTGTTGTTATTGGCTCTTTTGTTATTGACTCTTTTGTTATTGACTCTTTTGATGTTATTGGCTCTTTTGTTATTGACTCTTTTGATGTTATTGACTCTTTTGTTCTTGACTCTTTTGTTCTTGACTCTTTTGTTATTGACTCTTTTGATGTTATTGGCTCTTTTGTTATTGACTCTTTTGATGTTATTGACTCTTTTGTTCTTGACTCTTTTGTTATTGACTCTTTTGTTATTGACTCTTTTGATGTTATTGGCTCTTTTGTTATTGACTCTTTTGATGTTATTGACTCTTTTGTTCTTGACTCTTTTGTTCTTGACTCTTTTGTTATTGACTCTTTTGATGTTATTGGCTCTTTTGTTATTGACTCTTTTGATGTTATTGACTCTTTTGTTCTTGACTCTTTTGTTATTGACTCTTTTGTTATTGACTCTTTTGTTGTTATTGACTCTTTTGTTATTGACTCTTTTGATGTTATTGACTCTTTTGATGTTATTGACTCTTTTGTTGTTATTGACTCTTTTGTTATTGACTCTTTTGTTATTGACTCTTTTGATGTTATTGGCTCTTTTGTTATTGACTCTTTTGATGTTATTGACTCTTTTGTTGTTGACTCTTTTGATGTTATTGGCTCTTTTGTTATTGACTCTTTTGTTATTGACTCTTTTGATGTTATTGGCTCTTTTGTTATTGACTCTTTTGATGTTATTGGCTCTTTTGTTATTGACTCTTTTGATGTTATTGACTCTTGATGTTATTGGCTCTTTTGTTATTGACTCTTTTGATGTTATTGGCTCTTTTGTTATTGACTCTTTTGATGTTATTGGCTCTTTTGTTATTGGCTCTTTTGTTGTTATTGACTCTTTTGTTATTGACTCTTTTGTTATTGACTCTTTTGATGTTATTGACTCTTTTGTTATTGACTCTTTTGATGTTATTGACTCTTTTGTTGTTATTGACTCTTTTGTTGTTATTGACTCTTTTGTTATTGACTCTTTTGATGTTATTGACTCTTTTGATGTTATTGACTCTTTTGTTGTTATTGACTCTTTTGTTATTGACTCTTTTGTTATTGACTCTTTTGATGTTATTGGCTCTTTTGTTATTGACTCTTTTGATGTTATTGACTCTTGATGTTATTGGCTCTTTTGTTATTGACTCTTTTGTTATTGACTCTTTTGATGTTATTGGCTCTTTTGTTATTGACTCTTTTGTTGTTATTGACTCTTTTGTTGTTATTGACTCTTTTGTTATTGACTCTTTTGATGTTATTGGCTCTTTTGTTATTGACTCTTTTGATGTTATTGACTCTTGATGTTATTGGCTCTTTTGTTATTGGCTCTTTTGTTATTGACTCTTGATGTTATTGACTCTTGATGTTATTGACTCTTGTTATTGACCCTTTTGATGTTATTGACTCTTTTGATGTTATTGACTCTTTTATTGTTATTGACTCTTTTGATGTTATTGACTCTTTTGTTGTTATTGGCTCTTTTGTTATTGACTCTTTTGTTATTGACTCTTTTGATGTTATTGACTCTTTTGATGTTATTGACTCTTTTGTTATTGACTCTTTTGATGTTATTGACTCTTTTGTTGTTATTGACTCTTTTGTTATTGACTCTTTTGTTATTGACTCTTTTGTTATTGACTCTTTTGATGTTATTGACTCTTTTGATGTTATTGACTCTTTTGATGTTATTGACTCTTTTGTTGTTATTAGCTCTTTTGTTATTGACTCTTTTGTTATTGACTCTCTTGATGTTATTGACCCTTTTGATGTTATTGACTCTTTTGATGTTATTGACTCTTTTATTGTTATTGACTCTTTTGATGTTATTGACTCTTTTGTTGTTATTGGCTCTTTTGTTATTGACTCTTTTGTTATTGACTCTTTTGATGTTATTAACTCTTTTGATGTTATTGACTCTTTTGTTGTTATTGACTCTTTTGTTGTTATTGACTCTTTTGTTATTGACTCTTTTGATGTTATTAACTCTTTTAATGTTATTGACTCTTTTGATGTTATTGACTCTTTTGTTGTTATTAGCTCTTTTGTTATTGACTCTTTTGTTATTGACTCTCTTGATGTTATTGACCCTTTTGATGTTATTGACTCTTTTGATGTTATTGACTCTTTTATTGTTATTGACTCTTTTGATGTTATTGACTCTTTTGTTGTTATTGGCTCTTTTGTTATTGACTCTTTTGTTATTGACTCTTTTGATGTTATTGACTCTTTTGTTGTTCTTGACTCTTTTGTTATTGACTCTTTTGTTATTGACTCTTTTGATGTTATTAACTCTTTTAATGTTATTGACTCTTTTAATGTTATTGACTCTTTTGATGTTATTGACTCTTTTGTTGTTCTTGACTCTTTTGTTATTGACTCTTTTGTTATTGACTCTTTTGATGTTATTGACTCTTTTGATGTTATTGACTCTTTTGTTGTTCTTGACTCTTTTGTTATTGACTCTTTTGTTGTTATTGACTCTTTTGTTCTTGACTCTTTTGTTATGGACTCTTTTGTTATTGACTCTTTTGATGTTATTAACTCTTTTAATGTTATTGACTCTTTTGATGTTATTGACTCTTTTGTTGTTATTAGCTCTTTTGTTATTGACTCTTTTGTTATTGACTCTCTTGATGTTATTGACCCTTTTGATGTTATTGACTCTTTTGATGTTATTGACTCTTTTATTGTTATTGACTCTTTTGATGTTATTGACTCTTTTGTTGTTATTGGCTCTTTTGTTATTGACTCTTTTGTTATTGACTCTTTTGATGTTATTAACTCTTTTGATGTTATTGACTCTTTTGTTGTTATTGACTCTTTTGTTGTTATTGACTCTTTTGTTATTGACTCTTTTGATGTTATTAACTCTTTTAATGTTATTGACTCTTTTGATGTTATTGACTCTTTTGTTGTTATTAGCTCTTTTGTTATTGACTCTTTTGTTATTGACTCTCTTGATGTTATTGACCCTTTTGATGTTATTGACTCTTTTGATGTTATTGACTCTTTTATTGTTATTGACTCTTTTGATGTTATTGACTCTTTTGTTGTTATTGGCTCTTTTGTTATTGACTCTTTTGTTATTGACTCTTTTGATGTTATTGACTCTTTTGTTGTTCTTGACTCTTTTGTTATTGACTCTTTTGTTATTGACTCTTTTGATGTTATTAACTCTTTTAATGTTATTGACTCTTTTAATGTTATTGACTCTTTTGATGTTATTGACTCTTTTGTTGTTCTTGACTCTTTTGATGTTATTGACTCTTTTGTTATTGACTCTTTTGATGTTATTAACTCTTTTAATGTTATTGACTCTTTTGTTGTTATTAGCTCTTTTGTTATTGACTCTTTTGATGTTATTGACTCTTTTGATGTTATTGACTCTTTTGTTGTTATTGACTCTTTTGATGTTATTGACTCTTTTGTTATTGACTCTTTTGATGTTATTGACTCTTTTGATGTTATTGACTCTTTTATTGTTATTGACTCTTTTGATGTTATTGACTCTTTTGATGTTATTGACTCTTTTGATGTTATTGACTCTTGATGTTATTGACTCTTGTTATTGACCCTTTTGATGTTATTGACTCTTTTGATGTTATTGACTCTTTTGTTGTTATTGACTCTTTTGATGTTATTGACTCTTGTTATTGACCCTTTTGATGTTATTGACTCTTGATGTTATTGACTCTTGTTATTGACCCTTTTGATGTTATTGACTCTTTTGATGTTATTGACTCTTTTGATGTTATTGACTCTTTTGATGTTATTGACTCTTTTATTGTTATTGACTCTTTTGACTCTGCTTTACGCTGCTCTAGTTTCTAAATATTTAGGTCTAAACCCGGTCTAGTCCCGGTCTAGCCCAGGTCTAGCCCAGGTCTAAACCCGGTCTTGTCCTGCTCTAGCCCCGGTCTAGTCCCGGTCTAGCCCCGGTCTAGCCCCGGTCTAGTCCCGGTCTAGTCCCGGTCTAGCCCCGGTTTAGTCCCGGTCTAGTCCCGGTCTAGTCCCGGTCTAGCCCCGGTTTAGTCCCGCTCTAGTCCTGCTCTAGCCCCGGTCTAGCCCCGGTCTAAACCCGGTCTAGTCCCGGTCTAGTCCCGGTCTAGCCCCGGTCTAGTCCCGGTCTAGTCCCGGTCTAGCCCCGGTTTAGTCCCGCTCTAGTCCCGGTCTAGCCCCGGTTTAGTCCCGCTCTAGTCCCGGTCTAGTCCCGGTCTAGTCCCGGTCCAGTACCTTGATGCGGGGCATGGTGACGGTCGGCGCTCGTGCTTTGGCCACATAACTGTGCGTGGGCCCTCGCTCCACCAGGTGGCGCGTGTACGGCATGTGCGACCTGCCGTCCGGCCCCAACAGGAAGTCCTCCCGGAACCCGTCCACCAGCATCAGCACCAGGCGCCGGAACAGGGGCCCAGGAGGGGGCGCCGACGAGTTCCCCGCCCGCCCTGCACGGAGGAGAGTCAGATGCCCTCCCGTACATGTCAGCACACAACTACAGGTGCCACGCAGGGACAAAACTCACGAATGCAAAAGTACAGAAATTTAAAGCGCCCATCGTAAAATAAATCACTAAAATATTAAAAATAAAACCAAAAAAGGTACATAACCGAAATAACGTAACATATTATAATACCTAAAATATTACAATAACTCAAATAAAATATATATTAAAATAACTCCAAATATATATATATTCATATTAAAATAACTAACATAAGAAAATAAAATATCAAAATAACTAAAAAAAATAAAATAACTAAAGGTTTGTGGAGCTGCGAGCCCACTTTCAGTGCAATAAACTTTACCAAAATGGATGCCGATTTTTAGGCTATAAAATTACATACTGTTATTCATACATTTTTCATACATTTTTTCATACATTTTTGCACTACTTCACTTTTTTACCTGTAAATATTGTTTTGTCTATTGTGTCTGTTTACTTTGAGTGTTTGCACATTTTTGGCTTGTTTGCACATTTTGTTGTTTGCACATTTGTTTTATACTTGAATTTTTTATTGGAATGTTTTTAATGTTTGCACTGAGGTGGGAGAGGACAGCAATTTCATCTGTGCTATATATATTTTGTATACATGCACATGTGACAATAAAGGAAAATTGAATTGAATTGAACTGAATACTGGGGCTTTAATTTTGAATTGACTTTCTGGTTTAACGTGTTGTTTAAACACATTTTCAGGTCAGTTCTTGAGTTCTCTAAAAATAACTAAAATAAAAAACTAAAATAAACTGAAATATTAAAATACCTAAAATATTACAGTAACTAAAATAAATAACAAAAATAACAAAAATAAAAAACTAAAATATAAAAATACCTAAAATAAAAAACTCAAATAAAAAACTCAAATATCCAATTACCTAAAATAAATAACTAAAATATACAAATACCTAAAATAAAAAATAATAAAAATAAAGTAAAACATTAAAATACCTCAAAAAACCAACAAATAACCTATAATAAAGTAACATATTAAACTAACAAAAACAAAGTGATGTATTAAAATAACTACAATATTACAATACCTAAAATAAATAATTAAAATATACAAATACCTAAAATAAAAAATAATAAAAATAAAGTAAAACATTAAAATACCTCAAAAAACAAACAAATAACCTATAATAAAGTAACATATTAAACTAACAAAAACAAAGTGATGTATTAAAATAACTAAAATATTACAATAACGAAAAAAATTAACTAAAATATTAAAATACCTAAAATAAATAACTAAAATATTCAAATACCTAAAGTAAAAAACTCAAATAAATAACTAAAATATTAAAATACCTGAAATAAAAATAAATGAAATACCTAAAATAAAAAATAATAAAAAATAAAGTAAAACATTAAAATACCTAAAAAAAAACAATAAAAAACTATAATAAAGTAAAATATTAAAATAACAAAAACAAAGTGATGTATTAAAATAACTAAAATATTACAATACCTAAAATAAAGAATTAAAATATTAAAATACCTAAAATAACTAAAATATTGAAATACCTTAAGTAAAAAAAATATCTAAAATAAATACCTAAAATATTAAAATACTTAAAGTCAAAAACTTAAATAACTAAAATATTAAAATAGCTAAAATAAATACCTAAAATATTAAAATACTTAAAGTCAAAAACTTAAATAACTAAAATATTAAAATAGCTAAAATAAGTAATTAAAATATTAAAATATCTAAAATAAATACCTAAAATATTAAAATACTTAAAGTCAAAAACTTAAATAAATAACTAAAATATTGAAATACCTAAAATAAAAAAACTAAATAATTAAAATACCAAAAAAATAATAATTAAAATATTAAAATATCTAAAATAACTAACATATTAAAATACCTAAAATAAATAACTAAAATATTAAAATACCTAAAATAAATAACTAAAATATTAAAATACCTAAAATAAATAACTAAAATATTAAAATACCTAAAATAAATAACTAAAATATTAAAATACCTAAAATAAATAACTAAAATATTAAAATACCTAAAATAAATAACTAAAATATTAAAATACCTAAAATAAAAAACTAAAATATTGAAATACCTCAAATAAAAAACTAAACTAAATACCTCACATAAATGTCTAAAATCTTCCGGGATTCTGTGTGGGTTTTGCGGAGCTCCGCGGAGCTCCGGAGGAGAGGGGCCGGGACCCGCAGCCTCTCACCGGGACGCGCTCACCTGTCACGGGCTCCGGGGGCAGCTCTGACCGCCGGCTCTTGGACGGGGTCGAAGACTTGACCGGGGCCGGGAAAAAGCCACGCAAAAACAGCGCCACGGCGAAAACTTCACACAGCAAAATCCACGCGGAGAACACGGACCCGCGGAGCTTCATTTTAGACAATTTCACCACGAAAAAACTACAACAGAGTAAGTTAAAACGAGCTGAACTGTCGCTACCGTCCCGACACTTGACGCATATTTCTGGAGTAAAAAGCTTAAAAAAACCATGGAAATCCAGACAAAATGATAGTACAGTACATTAAAAATACGGCCTCATGTGCGCCGAGTCGCTTTGACAGGTTTATTGCTTAAATAAATGTAATAAAAGTGTAAAATAAAGAGATTAACGTCAGCTAGCTTCATCAGGCACTACATTCAAAACGTCTTCCGCATAAACAGCATACAACTACGGGCGCCGCGCCGGGACAAAACTCATAAACGCGAAAGTAAAAATACAGAATTTTATAGCTCGCGTCATGGAGCGAGTAAAACAATAAAAAATAACTACAATATTTAAAATAAAACTTTTTTTTTACATAACTAAAATAACGTAAAATATTAAAATAAAAAAATTAAATACCTAAATATATATATACATATTATATATTATATATTATATTAAACCATCTAAAACAGAAAAAACATTTAAATAACTAACATAAAATAAAGTAAAACATAAAAATAACTAAAATAAATTACTAAAATATTAAAATAACTAAAATATAAAAATACCAAAAATAAAAAATATTAAAGTAACATAAAATAAAATATAAAAGTAACTAAAATAAATAACTAAAGTATTAAAATACGTAAAATATAAAAATAAGTAACATAACATAAAATACAAAGATAACTAAAATAAAAATATATTAAAATTAAATATTAAAATAACTAACATAAGATAAAACATAAAAATAACTAAAGTAAACAACTAAAATAAATAAATAGGTCCCATCTACCACAAAATAACTTCCTAATAAAATATAGAAATGAGACTTGATTCGACATTGTGTTGGTTTCATATATGCACATAAAAACGATTCTATTATTTGCTATTAGAAATTGTACTTGTAATAAGGTATTTGAAGTAGGGTGACCAGAAAAGCTGCTTAAAAACCACCAAAACACAAAGAAACTGTGACTGCACTCACATTAGAGCAGAACAATTCTCTTTGATTACGCACTCGTTTCACAATTTTATTATAACCACAAAACTGGGAATGTCTCAGTTTTGTTTTGTTTTATTATGAAAATCTGGTGACAAAAGTGGTGACACTGAGACAAGTTCTGGCCCTTGTTTTTGTTACGTTATAAAGAAAAAAAAGGGATTGTGATATTGTTGTGAATTTTACGGGTTAATTCATTTGCAAAATGCTTTTTTCCAGTATCCTCCAGGTCGAGTCACCTAAAAACTCCAAATTAAATGATCAGTCTAAAGTCTTTGGATTTGAGATCCGCGCCGCACACTGAAGGCTCCTGGCGCCACCTGCTGGACAAACCTGAGGAGGACAACAGTCACTTTTACTAAGAAAACTGTGCGGAAACATTACAAATCACTTAACTTTTATATTTTAATTTCACTTAAACCTTCTAATGTATTTAAAGCAAAAACACACATTTGTTTTTTCCACATTTTATTCAAAACCTTAAATTAAATATGATTATTTGTTATTTACAGGTGAAATTCAGTTTTGTACTTTGTTTTTTTGTGTGTCTATTATCGTTTTATCTTGTTGACGAACCCATTTACTTCAGTATAAAAGTCTTTGAACGCACGTCTTTGGGCACATCCAGATCCTCTTTCTCGTTCTCTTTGTCCTTCGTCTCTTTAAAACGCTGATGAACGCGTCTTTGGGCACGTCCACGTTCTGTCTCCTGCCTCCCTGCTCTCTTTTCAGCAGCTTTTTGTAGTTTTTATTTGTCCTTCCTCTTTAAAACGCTGATGAACGCGTCTTTGGGCACGTCCACGTTCTGTCTCCTGCCTCCCTGCTCTCTTTTCAGCAGCTTTTTGTAGTTTTTATTTGTCCTTCCTCTTTAAAACGCTGATGAACGCGTCTTTGGGCACGTCCACGTTCTGTCTCCTGCCTCCTGCTCTCTTTTCAGCAGCTTTTTGTAGTTTTTATTTGTCCTTCCTCTTTAAACGCTGATGAACGCGTCTTTGGGCACGTCCCACGTTCTGTCTCCTGCCTCCCTGCTCTCTTTTCGGCAGCTTTTTGTAGTTTTTATTTGTCCTTCCTCTTTAAAACGCTGATAAACGCGTCTTTGGGCACGTCCACGTTCTGTCTCCTGCCTCCCTGCTCTCTTTTCGGCCGCTTTTTGTAGTTTTTATTTGTCCTTACTCAATCTGACGGGGCTGAACGCGTCTTTGGGCACGTCCACGTTCTGTCTCCTGCCTCCCTGCTCTCTTTTCGGCAGCTTTTTGTAGTTTTTATTTGTCCTTCCTCTTTAAAACGCTGATGAACGCGTCTTTGGGCACGTCCACGTTCTGTCTCCTGCCTCCCTGCTCTCTTTTCGGCATATTTTTGTATTTATTTTGTTTAGTTCCTCTATATTACGCTGATGAACGCGTCTTTGGGCACGTCCACGTTCTGTCTCCTGCCTCCCTGCTCTCTTTCGGCCGCTTTTGTAGTTTTTATTTGTCCTTCCTCTTTAAAACGCTGATGAACGCGTCTTTGGGCACGTCCACGTTCTGTCTCCTGCCTCCCTGCTCTCTTTTCGGCAGCTTTTTGTAGTTTTTATTTGTCCTTCCTCTTTAAAACGCTGATGAACGCGTCTTTGGGCACGTCCACGTTCTGTCTCCTGCCTCCCCGCTCTCTTTTCGGCCGCTTTTTGTAGTTTTTATTTGTCCTTCCTCTTTAAAACGCTGATGAACGCGTCTTTGGGCACACGTCCACGTTCTGTCTCCTGCCTCCCTGCTCTCTTTCGGCAGCTTTTTGTAGTTTTTATTTGTCCTTCCTCTTTAAACGCTGATGAACGCGTCTTTGGGCACGTCCACGTTCTGTCTCCTGCCTCCCTGCTCTCTTTTCGGCCGCTTTTTGTAGTTTTTCTTTGTCCTTCCTCTTTAAAACGCTGATGAACGCGTCTTTGGGCACGTCCACGTTCTGTCTCCTGCCTCCCTGCTCTCTTTTCGGCAGCTTTTTGTAGTTTTTATTTGTCCTTCCTCTTTAAAACGCTGATGAACGCGTCTTTGGGCACGTCCACGTTCTGTCTCCTGCCTCCCTGCTCTCTTTTCGGCAGCTTTTTGTAGTTTTTATTTGTCCTTCCTCTTTAAAACGCTGATGAACGCGTCTTTGGGCACGTCCACGTTCTGTCTCCTGCCTCCCTGCTCTCTTTTCGGCAGCTTTTTGTAGTTTTTATTTGTCCTTCCTCTTTAAAACGCTGATGAACGCGTCTTTGGGCACGTCCACGTTCTGTCTCCTGCCTCCCTGCTCTCTTTTCGGCAGCTTTTTGTAGTTTTTATTTGTCCTTCCTCTTTAAAACGCTGATGAACGCGCGTCTTTGGGCACGCTCCACGTTCTGTCTCCTGCCTCCCTGCTCTCTTTTCGGCAGCTTTTTGTAGTTTTTATTTGTCCTTCCTCTTTAAAACTCTGATGAACGCGTCTTTGGGCACGTCCACGTTCTGTCTCCTGCCTCCCTGCTCTCTTTTCGGCCGCTTTTTGTAGTTTTTCTTTGTCCTTCCTCTTTAAAACGCTGATGAACGCGTCTTTGGGCACGCCCACGTTCTGTCTGCTGCCTCCTGCTCTTTTCGGCAGCTTTTTGTAGTTTTTATTTGTCCTTCCTCTTTAAAACGCTGATGAACGCGTCTTTGGGCACGTCCACGTTCTGTCTCCTGCCTCCCTGCTCTCTTTTCGGCCGCTTTTTGTAGTTTTTATTTGTCCTTCCTCTTTAAAACGCTGATGAACGCGTCTTTGGGCACGTCCACGTTCTGTCTCCTGCCTCCCAGCTCTCTTTCGGCAGCTTTTTGTAGTTTTTATTTGTCCTTCCTCTTTAAACGCTGATGAACGCGTCTTTGGGCACGTCCACGTTCTGTCTCCTGCCTCCCTGCTCTCTTTTCGGCAGCTTTTTGTAGTTTTTATTTGTCCTTCCTCTTTAAAACGCTGATGAACGCGTCTTTGGGCACGTCCACGTTCTGTCTCCTGCCTCCCTGCTCTCTTTTCGGCAGCTTTTTGTAGTTTTTATTTGTCCTTCCTCTTTAAAACGCTGATGAACGCGTCTTTGGGCACGCTCCACGTTCTGTCTCCTGCCTCCCTGCTCTCTTTCGGCCGCTTTTTGTAGTTTTTATTTGTCCTTCCTCTTAAAACGCTGATGAACGCGTCTTTGGGCACGCCCACGTTCTGTCTCCTGCCTCCCTGCTCTCTTTCGGCAGCTTTTGTAGTTTTTATTTGTCCTTCCTCTTTAAAACGCTGATGAACGCTGCCTTTGGGCACGCCCACGTTCTGTCTCCTGCCTCCCTGCTCTCTTTTCGGCCGCTTTTTGTAGTTTTTATTTGTCCTTCCTCTTTAAAACGCTGATGAACGCGTCTTTGGGCACGTCCACGTTCTGTCTCCTGCCTCCCTGCTCTCTTTTCGGCAGCTTTTTGTAGTTTTTATTTGTCCTTCCTCTTTAAAACGCTGATGAACGCGTATATGGGCACGTCCCCGTTCTGTCTCCTGCCTCCCTGCTCTCTTTCGGCCGCTTTTTGTAGTTTTTATTTGTCCTTCCTCTTTAAAACGCTGATGAACGCGTCTTTGGGCACGTCCACGTTCTGTCTCCTGCCTCCCTGCTCTCTTTTCGGCAGCTTTTTGTAGTTTTTATTTGTCCTTCCTCTTTAAAACGCTGATAAACGCGTCTTTGGGCACGTCCACGTTCTGTCTCCTGCCTCCCTGCTCTCTTTTCGGCCGCTTTTTGTAGTTTTTATTTGTCCTTCCTCTTTAAAACGCTGATGAACGCGTCTTTGGGCACGTCCACGTTCTGTCTCCTGCCTCCCTGCTCTCTTTTCGGCAGCTTTTTGTAGTTTTTATGTGTCCTTCCCAGTGAAATGTGTTAAGAAGGCTTCTTTTGGCACGTCCACGTTCTGTCTCCTGCCTCCCTGCTCTCTTTTCGGCAGCTTTTTGTAGTTTTTATTTGTCCTTCCTCTTTAAAACACTGATGAACGCGTCTTTGGGCACGTCCACGTTCTGTCTCCTGCCTCCCTGCTCTCTTTTCGGCAGCTTTTTGTAGTTTTTATTTGTCCTTCCTCTTTAAAACGCTGATGAACGCGTCTTTGGGCACGTCCACGTTCTGTCTCCTGCCTCCCTGCTCTCTTTTCGGCCGCTTTTTGTAGTTTTTATTTGTACTTCCTCTTTAAACGCTGATGAACGCGCGTCTTTGGGCACGTCCACGTTCTGTCTCCTGCCTCCCTGCTCTCTTTTCGGCAGCTTTTTGTAGTTTTTACTTGTCCTTCCTCTTTAAAACGCTGATGAACGCGTCTTTGGGCACGTCCACGTTCTGTCTCCTGCCTCCCTGCTCTCTTTTCGGCCGCTTTTTGTAGTTTTTATTTGTCCTTCCTCTTTAAAACGCTGATGAACGCGTCTTTGGGCACGTCCACGTTCTGTCTCCTGCCTCCCTGCTCTCTTTTCAGCAGCTTTTTGTAGTTTTTATTTGTCCTTCCTCTTTAAAACGCTGATGAACGCGTCTTTGGGCACGTCCACGTTCTGTCTCCTGCCTCCCTGCTCTCTTTTCGGCAGCTTTTTGTAGTTTTTACTTGTCCTTCCTCTTTAAAACGCTGATGAACGCGTCTTTGGGCACGTCCACGTTCCCGATGCGTCTCATTTTCTTCTTTCCTTCGGCCTGTCGCTTCAGCAGCTTCATCTTCCTCGTGATGTCTCCTCCGTACTGGCAACACACGGGGAGGGCATCTGGGTTACACCTTTGCGCTTAAAAAGTCATGCGTTTTAGTTTAGAAATATGAGACTTACACATTTGGCGAGCACGTTTTTCCTGTACGCTTTAATCCTGAAACACACAGAAGGAAACACGCTTTAAGTTCCAGCTTCGTTCAGTTTCAGTGACGGTATTTTGTTCGCTCACGTTTCCCTGGCGATGACTTTGCTCCCGATCGCCGCCTGAACCGCGATCTCGAACATCTGACGGGGAATCGAGTCTCTCAGACGCTCACACATGGATTTACCCGTAGTGTACGCACGGTCCCTGAGGAAGAAGAACGGCAGCATCAGAACTACAAAACTGGGACAGAATAAACTACAAAGACCAGGTCACTGTGCACATGATCCCTGAGAAAGTGGAACGTCAAAACTGGAACTACAAATACACAGCTACAAAACTACAAAGACCAGGTCAGGGTGTTACCTGTACAGTACGCAGGGTCTCACAGAGGAAATCTGAATAGAACTACAAATGTGGAGGTAAAAACTACAAAGACCAGCTCAGGGTGTTACCTGTACAGTACACAGGGTCTCACAGAGGAAATCTGAATAGAACTACAAATGTGGAGGTAAAAACTACAAAGACCAGCTCAGGGTGTTACCTGTACAGTACACAGGGTCTCACAGAGGAAATCTGAATAGAACTACAAATGTGGAGGTAAAAACTACAAAGACCAGCTCAGGGTGTTACCTGTACAGTACGCAGGGTCTCACAGAGGAAATCTGAATAGAACTACAAATGTGGCGGTGAAAACTACAAAGACCAGCTCAGGGTGTTACCTGTACAGTACGCAGGGTCTCACAGAGGAAATCTGAATAGAACTACAAATGTGGAGGTAAAAACTACAAAGACCAGCTCAGGGTGTTACCTGTACAGTACACAGGGTCTCACAGAGGAAATCTGAATAGAACTACAAATGTGGAGGTAAAAACTACAAAGACCAGCTCAGGGTGTTACCTGTACAGTACACAGGGTCTCACAGAGGAAATCTGAATAGAACTACAAATGTGGAGGTAAAAACTACAAAGACCAGCTCAGGGTGTTACCTGTACAGTACACAGGGTCTCACAGAGGAAATCTGAATAGAACTACAAATGTGGAGGTAAAAACTACAAAGACCAGGTCAGGGTGTTACCTGTACAGTACACAGGGTCTCACAGAGGAAATCTGAATAGAACTACAAATGTGGCGGTAAAAACTACAAAGACCAGCTCAGGGTGTTACCTGTACAGTACGCAGGGTCTCACAGAGGAAATCTGAATAGAACTACAAATGTGGAGGTAAAAACTACAAAGACCAGGTCAGGGTGTTACCTGTACAGTACACAGGGTCTCACAGAGGAAATCTGAATAGAACTACAAATGTGGAGGTAAAAACTACAAAGACCAGCTCAGGGTGTTACCTGTACAGTACGCAGGGTCTCACAGAGGAAATCTGAATAGAACTACAAATGTGGAGGTAAAAACTACAAAGACCAGCTCAGGGTGTTACCTGTACAGTACGCAGGGTCTCACAGAGGAAATCTGAATAGAACTACAAATGTGGCGGTGAAAACTACAAAGACCAGCTCAGGGTGTTACCTGTACAGTACGCAGGGTCTCACAGAGGAAATCTGAATAGAACTACAAATGTGGCGGTAAAAACTACAAAGACCAGGTCAGGGTGTTACCTGTACAGTACGCAGGGTCTCACAGAGGAAATCTGAATAGAACTACAAATGTGGCGGTAAAAACTACAAAGACCAGGTCAGGGTGTTACCTGTACAGTACGCAGGGTCTCACAGAGGAAATCTGAATAGAACTACAAATGTGGAGGTAAAAACTACAACGACCAGCTCAGGGTGTTACCTGTACAGTACACAGGGTCTCACAGAGGAAATCTGAATAGAACTACAAATGTGGAGGTAAAAACTACAAAGACCAGGTCAGGGTGTTACCTGTACAGTACGCAGGGTCTCACAGAGGAAATCTGAATAGAACTACAAATGTGGAGGTAAAAACTACAACGACCAGCTTAGGGTGTTACCTGTACAGTACGCAGGGTCTCACAGAGGAAATCTGAATAGAACTACAAATGTGGCGGTGAAAACTACAAAGACCAGCTCAGGGTGTTACCTGTACAGTACGCAGGGTCTCACAGAGGAAATCTGAATAGAACTACAAATGTGGAGGTAAAAACTACAAAGACCAGCTCAGGGTGTTACCTGTACAGTACACAGGGTCTCACAGAGGAAATCTGAATAGAACTACAAATGTGGCGGTGAAAACTACAAAGACCAGCTCAGGGTGTTACCTGTACAGTACGCAGGGTCTCACAGAGGAAATCTGAATAGAACTACAAATGTGGCGGTGAAAACTACAAAGACCAGCTCAGGGTGTTACCTGTACAGTACGCAGGGTCTCACAGAGGAAATCTGAATAGAACTACAAATGTGGAGGTAAAAACTACAAAGACCAGCTCAGGGTGTTACCTGTACAGTACGCAGGGTCTCACAGAGGAAATCTGAATAGAACTACAAATGTGGAGGTAAAAACTACAAAGACCAGCTCAGGGTGTTACCTGTACAGTACACAGGGTCTCACAGAGGAAATCTGAATAGAACTACAAATGTGGCGGTGAAAACTACAAACCCTGTGGTGTGTGAGACCCCGGTGTGGTCCTGACCTGTGCACGATGGTGCTGAGCTCCTCCACCGGGCGTCCGTTCAGAAGAATCTCCATCTTCACCAGATCCGCCGCTTCGTACCCGGAGTTTTCATAATCGAAACTGGGACAGACAGAGGTTTGTTTTTGAATGAATCCATTTATTTGGGTCGTCAACATTCATAAAGAAAAAACATTTACAAATACATTTCCTCATTGTGTTGGTCACTCTTTACGTGTTTATGTTCATCATCCAAACGGTTTTTAAAACTGTGTCAGAGAAAGAGGAGTTAGAGTGGCAACACTCAGGCCTCACAGCAGAAGGTTGCAGGTTCGATCCCCTGTGTGGAGTTTGCATGTTCTCCTCGTGTCTGGATGGGTTTCCTCCATCAACATAAAACATGCAGCACCTGAAGTTCAGGGGGTCAGAGGGGGTCAGAGGGGGTCAGAGGGGGTCAGAGGGGGTCAGGGGCTGTGAGGATTGGGCAGCAAACTACGTCACACTCACGCTGTGTGATGACGGGAGCAAAACGAGTGTCCAACAGGAACTTTGTTTTCCCCAAACTCATGCGCTCCGTCCATTTTGATGGAGCCAAACTTTGCCAAAGAGTGAAGTGAGTCAAGATGGTCGACTCCTCTGACTGTGTGTGTTTATAACGAGGGAAAAAGTCGCTCTAAGTGGAGTTAATTCTCACACACATGGAAAATGACACATCTTGGTGTGTGTAATTGTGCATCTCTTTCTATTTTTATTTAAAGGTTTATTTCAGTCCAAATGAACAAATCCAAATGTAATTTCCACCCTGGAAATGCAGAAGTGCTGTGGCTCTGGCCCTGGACCTGACAGGAGCTGTTTCCAGGACTGGACCAGGAAAGTCATGGAGCCACTGCACTTTTTTTGTTTTTAGGGCAATAAGGAGATTTTTAATTTACTTACAGACTTGAGATTTTGCATTTTTGTAGCTCAGGCCCTAAATTAAGCATTTTTATGTCCAAAAAGTTGTTTCTACATGTTTGCTGTGGGTTTTGTATAAAAGAGTGAATTTTATTTTCTGTTTTTTTTTTTTCATCTCTATTTCTGGTCCTGTAGCTTTTCTCACAGCCTCATGACACAACTACAGCAGCAGATTGTGAAATAACAGGTTGGACTGAACAAAAGGAGGTAGAACACTTCATTAGGGGCAAAAGGGGCAGTTTTAAAAGCTAAATTAAGACTATAATCCAGGGAGGGCAGATGTAGTAAAACTGCCCTCAGGTCTTCAGAGTTTAACAGACACGTCTTTGTCTGACGTTGGTTCTGACTTTACTCGATTCAAACCTCTGAGGTTGTACCAACTATTTTGCAATTTAAATAAAGATTATTTACCTACGGGAAGATCATTATTCACAGCATTTCCATCATTTTAAACTTAACTACGTCTGCAAATGTCAATATATTAGATTTGAGGTAAAGTCCATTGGTTGAATCCAGCCTCATTAATGATTCATACGACCTTTTTTTGTCATTTAATTATTGGATCTAAACATGTTTTACAGGTGATTCCCCAGATCTCAGAGCAGTGAGACATGAGGAAGCACACGGGACGAGGATAAGAAATGCAAACTGTTCCTGTCTAATAAATGTTTTCTTTTCTAAAGTTTGTCAATAGTTTTGGAGGTTTTACTCTGACAAATCTGACGGACGATAATCACTCCCGAAAATCCCGACTCATAAACTCCTTCTAATTCAGTCCCATTCGAGACAGGTGAGACAGGTGAGACAGGTGAGACAGGTGAGGCAGGTGAGGCAGGTGAGACAGGTGAGGCAGGTGAGACAGGTGAGGCAGGTGAGACAGGTGAGGCAGGTGAGACAGGTGAGACAGGTGAGGCAGGTGAGACAGGTGAGGCAGGTGAGGCAGGTGAGGGAGGTGAGGCAGGTGAGGGAGGTGAGGCAGGTGAGACAGGTGAGGCAGGTGAGACAGGTGAGGCAGGTGAGACAGGTGAGGCAGGTGAGGCAGGTGAGGGAGGTGAGGCAGGTGAGGGAGGTGAGGCAGGTGAGGCAGGTGAGGCAGGTGAGACAGGTGAGGCAGGTGAGGGAGGTGAGGCAGGTGAGGCAGGTGAGGCAGGTGAGACAGGTGAGGCAGGTGAGACAGGTGAGGCAGGTGAGGCAGGTGAGACAGGTGAGGCAGGTGAGACAGGTGAGGCAGGTGAGGCAGGTGAGACAGGTGAGGCAGGTGAGGCAGGTGAGGCAGGTGAGGCAGGTGAGACAGGTGAGGCAGGTGAGACAGGTGAGGTAGGTGAGGCAGGTGAGACAGGTGAGGCAGGTGAGGCAGGTGAGACAGGTGAGACAGGTGAGGCAGGTGAGGCAGGTGAGGGAGGTGAGGCAGGTGAGACAGGTGAGACAGGTGAGGCAGGTGAGGCAGGTGAGGCAGGTGAGGCAGGTGAGGCAGGTGAGACAGGTGAGGCAGGTGAGGCAGGTGAGGCAGGTGAGGGAGGTGAGGCAGGTGAGGGAGGTGAGGCAGGTGAGACAGGTGAGGCAGGTGAGACAGGTGAGGCAGGTGAGACAGGTGAGGCAGGTGAGGCAGGTGAGGGAGGTGAGGCAGGTGAGGCAGGTGAGGCAGGTGAGGCAGGTGAGACAGGTGAGGCAGGTGAGACAGGTGAGGCAGGTGAGACAGGTGAGGCAGGTGAGGCAGGTGAGGGAGGTGAGGCAGGTGAGGGAGGTGAGGCAGGTGAGGCAGGTGAGGCAGGTGAGACAGGTGAGGCAGGTGAGGCAGGGGAGGCAGGTGAGACAGGTGAGACAGGTGAGGCAGGGGAGGCAGGTGAGACAGGTGAGACAGGTGAGACACGTGAGACAGGTGAGACAGGTGAGGCAGGTGAGACAGGTAAGACAGGTGAGACAGGTTCAGATCTCCACATGAAACAAAAACTGTCACAAAAAGTCAGAACGTGGAGCATTATTCACGTCTGGACCAGGGTCCGACCGATATGGATTTTGTTTGCGGCCGATTTGATGCTGATCAAATGGGAGTTGGAGCTGCTGATATAATCTTCGATATATTTATGACGTATAAAAATTCAGTGTAAATCTTCAGTTGTTTCTAAAACTTCGGTTTGGCTCTGTTGGATTTTCAGTCGGTTTATTTAGGCGACATTTCCTGTTCTTCAGTCTCTTTACGTCATATTTAAAGAGTCGCTCGGCCTAATGGTGTTTTTGTACCATATTCTCACCAGTAAATAAAGTTCTGTAAGTAAACTACCGCTGTTAGCCTTTAGCGGTAAATGCGTGTGCGCTGCGGTAATGAATGATCTGCTAAATGCGGATAATTCACACCTCTGTTCACAGCTCATTTCCATATCAGTGTGTGTCCAGTAACATATATACGGCCACTATAGTCACTTTACAGTCGCTAACAGAAGAGAAAACAGCCTGTTTATGTGTGTGAGCTACAGCAGCTAATCGCTAACCAATGAGAAAGAACCAAAACAAGCTTCAAACCGACACATTTCAACACTCAGCCTCACACAGGCTGCTCTCAGATCAGCACTAAGAACTGTCCTTTAATCCAGACTCACACTGAGCGGCCGCAAAAACAACACAATCTCAGTGTTGTGCAGGTGGATCTGTGGCTGCGGCTGGAAACAAACGCACAGGAGGATCCAGGGTCAGTACGACGTCACAGATCAGGACATTTATCTGTCAGGAAACTGGATTAAACGGGCAGAATATAGAATCTGAGCTTTAGAACGAGGGAAAACATGACCACGAGGAAAATCGGCCCAGATCGGCAAGATTTTGGCCGATAACCGATATGTTTCCCAGAGTCCATATCGGCCGATATATCGGTCGGGCCCAAGTCTGGACTGACATAATCTCTGATGTGTTTAAAATGGAAATCTAATTTATACAACAAACATAAACATAAAAACATCATCTGACACACAACATGATCTTTTTGGTTGCGTTTCTGTTCCTGTAGGCTCCATGTTCGTGTAAATAGTTTAGTGTTTTTTTGCTTTTTTCTTTCTCTTTTTTGTTACTTATCAAAATTGGAAAGATTCACATTTGAACTGGAAATGTGTAACCTGTAAATATTTGCTTTTTCCAAATAAAATGGAAAAAAAGAAAAGACTAAAATGTGGAGTTTGTGGAGCTGATTCTAAACAAAGAATCAGAAGAAACATTAAAATCGTAAAGAACCCTGTCCCTGTCAGTCTCACCTGTCAGTCTCACCTGCCCGTCTCACCTGTCCGTCTCACCTGTCCGTCTCACCTGTCCGTCTCACCTGTCCGTCTCACCTGCCCGTCTCACCTGTCAGTCTCACCTGTCAGTCTCACCTGTCAGTCTCACCTGCCCGTCTCACCTGCCCGTCTCACCTGCCCGTCTCACCTGTCAGTCTCACCTGTCAGTCTCACCTGCCCGTCTCACCTGCCCGTCTCACCCGTCCGTCTCACCCGTCCGTCTCACCTGTCAGTCTCACCTGTCAGTCTCACCCGCCAGTCTCGCCTGTCAGTCTCGCCTGTCAGTCTCACCTGTCAGTCTCACCTGTCAGTCTCACCTGTCAGTCTCACCTGTCCGTCTCACCTGTCAGTCTCACCTGTCCGTCTCACCTGTCCGTCTCACCTGCCCGTCTCACCTGCCCGTCTCACCCGTCCGTCTCACCTGTCAGTCTCACCTGTCAGTCTCACCTGTCTGTCTCACCTGTCCGTCTCACCTGTCCGTCTCACCTGTCCGTCTCACCTCTCTGTCTCACCTCTCTGTCTCACCTGTCCGTCTCACCTCTCTGTCTCACCTCTCTGTCTCACCTGTCCGTCTCACCTCTCTGTCTCACCTGTCCGTCTCACCTGTCCGTCTCACCTGTCCGTCTCACCTGTCCGTCTCACCTCTCTGTCTCACCTCTCTGTCTCACCTGGCGTATCCCGAGGACAGGGACTTGAGCAGGTCGTAGAAGTCGACCACGATCTCGTTCAGAGGAAACTCGTATTTCATCATCACGCGACGGTCGTCAATGTACAACAGGCTCTTCTGCACTCCTCTGCGGCTCTGAGGGGGAAAAACACGCTTAAAGCTCCACTACGGAACATTTCACTAACACAACAGGCTCTTCTGCACTCCTCTGCGGCTCTGAGGGGGAAAAACACGCTTAAAGCTCCACTACGGAACATTTCACTAACACAACAGGCTCTTCTGCGCTCCTCTGCGGCTCTGAGGGGGAAAAACACGCTTAAAGCTCCACTACGGAACATTTCACTAACACAACAGGCTCTTCTGCACACGCTGCAGTGTATCACCTTTAGTCAGGTTATTTGCTGAAATGTTACACAGCGGAGCTTTAATTTGCCAAACGACCAGACAGGACTGTTGCCTTTTTGCTTCTCTTTTCTCTCCGTGTCATGTTTTATGTTCATGTTAGTTTGTTATGTTCAGGTTAGTGTTTTTGTTATGTTCATATTAGTTTATGTTATGTTCATGTTAGTTCATGTTATGTTCATGTTAGTTTGTTATGTTCATGTTAGTTCATGTTATGTTCATGTTAGTTCATGTTATGTTCATGTTAGTTCATGTTATGTTCATGTTAGTTTGTTATGTTCATGTTAGTTCATGTTATGTTCATGTTAGTTCATGTTATGTTCATGTTAGTTTGTTATGTTCATGTTAGTTCATGTTATGTTCATGTTAGTTCATGTTAGTTCATGTTATGTTCATGTTAGTTCATGTTATGTTCATGTTAGTTTGTTATGTTCATGTTAGTTCATGTTATGTTCATGTTAGTTTGTTATGTTCATGTTAGTTCATGTTATGTTCATGTTAGTTCATGTTATGTTCATGTTCGTTTATGTTAGTTCATGTTATGTTCATGTTAGTTTGTTATGTTCATGTTAGTTCATGTTATGTTCATGTTAGTTCATGTTATGTTCATGTTAGTTTATGTTATGTTCATGTTATGTTCATGTTAGTTTGTTATGTTCATGTTAGTTCATGTTATGTTCATGTTAGTTCATGTTATGTTCATGTTAGTTCATGTTATGTTCGTGTTAGTGTTTTTGTTGTTTCTGTTAGTTTTAGACTAAATTAGCATCACATTTAATCCACTTAAAACTATTATTTGATTAATCTGGACTAAAAAGATAAACACAAACAGAACGGTAAATCAGAACAGACTCACAAGGAGACGGACGGCTCGGACTCACCTCGCACAGACTCAGGATCTTTCCCGTGTAATCGTCTGGAGCTAAAATGGTTCCTATGACGACGGGCTCCAGGTACTGAGAGACCAGAGACCGGTCTGGGAACAGGGCCGGGTTCACTATGGTGATCTCCTCACTGCCGTACTCCTGGAAGGGACAAAAGACCTGGTTTAGACCTGATTCAGACCTGGTTCAGACCTGGTTCAGACCTGGTTCAGACCTGGTTCAGACCTGGTTCAGACCTGGTTTAGACCTGGTTCAGACCTGGTTTAGACCTGGTTTAGACCTGGTTTAGACCTGGTTCAGACCTGGTTCAGACCTGGTTCAGACCTGGTTCAGACCTGGTTCAGACCTGGTTCAGACCTGGTTCAGACCTGGTTTAGACCTGGTTTAGACCTGGTTCAGACCTGGTTCAGACCTGGTTCAGACCTGGTTCAGACCTGGTTCAGACCTGGTTCAGACCTGGTTTAGACCTGGTTTAGACCTGGTTCAGACCTGGTTCAGACCTGGTTCAGACCTGGTTCAGACCTGGTTCAGACCTGGTTTAGACCTGGTTCAAACCTGGTTCAGACCTGGTTCAGACCTGGTTCAGACCTGGTTCAGACCTGGTTCAGACCTGGTTCAGACCTGGTTCAGACCTGGTTCAGACCTGGTTCAGACCTGGTTCAGACCTGGTTCAGACCTGGTTTAGACCTGGTTCAGACCTTGATGAGTTTAGCAGAGGAGAGCAGGGCCTTGTAGGGAACGGTCGGCGCTGTGACGATCACGTTGGCGTTGTGCTCCTGCTCCAGACGCTGGTTAAACACCTCCATGTGCAGAAGACCCAAGAACCCCAGTCTGAGGAGAACACGTTTATTTACATGATTAGTCCTGTTCTAGTCCCGGTCTAGTCCTGGTTTAGTCCCGGTCTAGGGTTCTTTCACACCGACAGCAGTTGTTGCACCAAAAGCAAAAGCCACATCCATGAAAACGTCTCCTCTGCCTGAAATGATGCACTCTACGCCTTCAGCGACTCCGCGCCTTCAGCGACTCCGCGCCTTCAGCGACTCCGCGCCTTCAGCGACTCCGCGCCTTCAGCGAGTCCGCGCCTTCAGCGACTCTACGCCTTCAGCGACTCCGCGCCTTCAGCGACTCCGCGCCTTCAGCGACTCCGCGCCTTCAGCGAGTCCGCGCCTTCAGCGAGTCCGCGCCTTCAGCGAGTCCGCGCCTTCAGCGAGTCCGCGCCTTCAGCGACTCCGCGCCTTCAGCGACTCCGCGCCTTCAGCGACTCCGCGCCTTCAGCGAGTCCGCGCCTTCAGCGACTCAACGCCTTCAGCGACTCGCCGCCTTCAGCGACTCCGCGCCTTCAGCGACTCCGCGCCTTCAGCGACTCCGCGCCTTCAGCGAGTCCGCGCCTTCAGCGAGTCCGCGCCTTCAGCGAGTCCGCGCCTTCAGCGAGTCTACGCCTTCAGCGAGTCTACGCCTTTGCCGACTCCAGGACAGTAACAGATTGTTCTTCAGACGGAGACATGACTCATTTTCCAGTTGGATATTTTAGTCGATACAGAGAATGTGATAAACGAAGATCAGATCAAGAAACAACGCATGAACATGTCGCTCCAGAGCGACGCAAAACTGTCGCTTATTTCTACCTGAACGATAAAAAGTGATGAAACGTCGGTGGAGCAGGTTTGGTGTTTGCAGGTGTGAAAGAAACACACTGCAGTCTGTGATACAGAAGAACGATTTTACTGCCTGGAGCCGAACAACAAATCCAACGAGCGAAGTGAGGGCGTCCTCAGTCCAGCCTGTAGTCCCTTTCAGAACCTGTTTCAGTCCCCGTTTCAGTCCCCGTTTCAGTCCCCGTTTCAGTCCCGTTTCAGTCCCCGTTTCAGTCCCGTTTCAGTACCTCCAGCCTGCTCCCAGGGCCAGGCTGCTGTCTCTCTGCACAGTGACGCTGGAGTCGTTCAGCGTCAGCCTCTCGATGGCGCTGCGGAGCCCCGTGTACTCGGACTGATCCACGGGGAACATCCCTGCAGGAGAGAGCTCATTTACAAACAAAAGATCCGAGGGTCTCGCTGATAAACCCCCCTCTTCTCTCACCTGCAAACACCATGGGTCTGGCCGGTTTAAATCCGGGCAGAGGCTCCACCGGCGAATCCCCCTGGAGGAACAGAGTATCTCCGATCTGAGCCTCTTTCACGTCCTTCATCCCGGCGATCACGTACCCCACCTGACCCGCGAACCTACGGACAAACGACAAAACGATCAACACAAACACGATCACGTACCCCACCTGACCCGCGAACCTACGGACAAACGACAAAACGACCAACGCAAACACGATCACGTACCCCACCTGACCCGCGAACCTACGGACAAACGACAAAACGACCAACACAAACACGATCACGTACCCCACCTGACCCGCGAACCTACGGACAAACGACAAAACGATCAACACAAACACGATCACGTACCCCACCTGACCCGCGAACCTACGGACAAACGACAAAACGACCAACACAAACACGATCACGTACCCCACCTGACCCGCGAACCTACGGACAAACGACAAAACGACCAACACAAACACGATCACGTACCCCACCTGACCCGCGAACCAACGGACAAACGACCAAACGACCAACACAAACACGATCACGTACCCCACCTGACCCGCGAACCTACGGACAAACGACAAAACGACCAACACAAACACGATCACGTACCCCACCTGACCCGCGAACCTACGGACAAACGACAAAACGACCAACACAAACACGATCACGTACCACACCTGACCCGCGAAACTACGGACCTCCGACTATATGACCAACACAAACACGATCACGTACCCCACCTGACCCGCGAACCTACGGACAAACGACAAAACGATCAACACAAACACGATCACGTACCCCACCTGACCCGCGAACCTACGGACAAACGACAAAACGACCAACACAAACACGATCACGTACCCCACCTGACCCGCGAACCTACGGACAAACGACAAAACGACCAACACAAACACGATCACGTACCCCACCTGACCCGCGAACCTACGGACAAACGACAAAACGACCAACACAAACACGATCACGTACCCCACCTGACCCGCGAACCTACGGACAAACGACAAAACGACCAACACAAACACGATCACGTACCCCACCTGACCCGCGAACGTACGGACAAACGACAAAACGACCAACACAAACACGATCACGTACCCCACCTGACCCGCGAACCTACGGACAAACGACAAAACGACCAACACAAACACGATCACGTACCCCACCTGACCCGCGAACCTACGGACAAACGACAACACGACCAACACAAACACGATCACGTACCCCACCTGACCCGCGAACCTACGGACAAACGACAAAACGATCAACACAAACACGATCACGTACCCCACCTGACCCGCGAACCTACGGACAAACGACAAAACGACCAACACAAACACGATCACGTACCCCACCTGACCCGCGAACCTACGGACAAACGACAAAACGACCAACACAAACACGATCACGTACCCCACCTGGCACGCGAACCGGCGGACAAGCGACAAAACGACCAACACAAACACGATCACGCACCCACCTGACCCGCGAACCTACGGACAAACGACAAAACGATCAACACAAACACGATAACGTACACCACCTGACCCGCGAACCCACGGACAAACGACAAAGCGACCAACGCAAACACGATCACGTACCCCACCTGACCCGCGAACTTACTGACAAACGACAAAACGACCAACACAAACACGATCTCGTACCCCACCTGACCCGCGAACCTACGGACAAACGACAAAACGATCAACACAAACACAATCACGTACCCCACCTGACCCGAGAAACTACTAAAAAACGAAAAAACGACAAACACAAACACGATCACGCACCCACCTGACCCGCGAACCTACGGACAAACGACAAAACGACCAACACAAACACGATCACGCACCCACCTGACCCGCGAACCTACGGACAAACGACAAAACGAAAAACAAAAACTCGATCACGTGACCCACCTGACCAGCGAACCTACGGACAAACGACAAAACGACCAACACAAACACGATCACGCACCCACCTGACCCGCGAACCCACGGACAAACGACAAAACGATCAACACAAACACGATCACGCACCCACCTGACCCGCGAACCTACGGACAAACGACAAAACGACCAACACAAACATGATCACGCACCCACCTGACCCGCGAACCAACGGACAAACGACAAAACGACCAACACAAACACGATCACGTACCCCACCTGACCCGCGAACCTACGGACAAACGACAAAACAACAAACACAAACACGAAAACGAACACCACCTGACCCTCGAACCTACGGACAAACGACAAAACGACCAACACGATCACGATCACGTACCCACCTGACCCGCGAACCTACGGACAAACGACAAAACGACCAACACAAACACGATCACGTACCCCACCTGACCCGCGAACCTACGGACAAACGACAAAACGATCAACACAAACACGATCACGTACCCCACCTGACCCGCGAACCTACGGACAAACGACAATACGACAAACACAAACACGATCACGTACCCCACCTGACCCGCGAACCTACGGACAAACGACAAAACGATCAACACAAACACGATCACGTACCCCACCTGACCCGCGAACCCACGGACAAACGCGACAAAACGACCAACACAAACACGATCACGCACTCCCACCTGACCCGCGACCCTACCGACAAACGACAAACCGACCAACACAAACACGATCACGTACCCCACCTGACCCGCGAACCTACGGACAAACGACAAAACGATCAACACAAACACGATCACGTACCCCACCTGACCCGCGAACCTACGGACAAACGACAAAACGATCAACACAAACACGATCACGTACCCCACCTGACCCGCGAACCTACGGACAAACGACAAAACGGTCGACCCAATCACGATCACGGACCCCGCCTGACCCGCGAACCTCACGGACAAACGACAAAACGACCAACACAAACACGATCACGCACCCACCTGACCCGCGAACCCACGGACAAACGACAAAACGACCAACACAAACACGATCACATACCCCACCTGACCCGCGAACCTACGGACAAACGACAAAACGACCAACACAAACACGATCACGTACCCCACCTGACCCGCGAACCTACGGACAAACGACAAAACGACAAACACAAACACGATCAAGTACACCACCAGACCCGCGAACCTACGGACAAACGACAAAACTGAAAACACAATCACGATCACGCACCCACCTGACCCGCGAACCTACGGACAAACGACAAAACGAGCAACACAAACACGATCACGTACCCCACCTGACCCGCGAACCTCACGGACAAACGACAAAACGATCAACACAAACACGATCACGCACCCCACCTGACCCGCGAACCCCCGGACAAACGACAAAACGACCAACACAAACACGATCACGTACCCCACCTGACCCGCGAACCTACGGACAAACGACAAAACGACCAACACAAACACGATCACGTACCCCACCTGACCCGCGAACCTACGGACAAACGACAAAACGATCAACACAAACACGATCACGTACCCCACCTGACCCGCGAACCTACGGACAAACGACAAACGATCAACACAAACACGATCACGCACCCACCTGACCCGCGAACCTACGGACAAACGCGACAAAGCGATCAACACAAACACGATCACGCACCCACCTGACCCGCGAACCCACGGACAAACGACAAAGCGACCAACACAAACACGATCACGCACCCACCTGACCCGCGAACCTACGGACAAACGACAAAACGACCAACACAAACACGATCACGTACCCCACCTGACCCGCGAACCTACGGACAAACGACAAAACGACCAACACAAACACGATCACGCACCCACCTGACCCGCGAACCTCACGGACAAACGACAAAACGACCAACACAAACACGATCACGCACCCACCTGACCCGTGAACCTCACGGACAAACGACAAAACGACCAACACAAACACGATCACGTACCCCACCTGACCCGCGAACCTACGGACAAACGACAAAACGACCAACACAAACACGATCACGTACCCCACCTGACCCGCGAACCTACGGACAAACGACAAAACGACCAACACAAACACGATCACGTACCACTAATGACACGCGAACCTACGGACAAACGACAAAACGACCAACACAAACACGATCACGTACCCCACCTGACCCGCGAACCTACGGACAAACGACAAAACGACCAACACAAACACGATCACGTACCCCACCTGACCCGCGAACCTACGGACAAACGACAAAACGACCAACACAAACATAAAAACTACAGAAAAACAACAAAACAAAGAACGAAGAACTAATTTAAAAAGTAAATATTAGAGACGTGATTAAACCTGTGGGTGAGATAAAAAACAAAACTGTATTTGTCTAAAAAAACTCAAACTAGAAAATCCACTGAAAACAGAGAAAAATTAGATCCTGGCTCAGTCCTGGTTCAGGGGCGGGGCTTAGAGCAGGTGGTGGAGGGGGCGGGGCTTAGAGCAGGTGGTGGAGGGGGCGGGGCTTAGAACAGGAGGAGGAGGGGGCGGGGCCGGTTTTAGTCCTGGTTAAGTCCCATTCAGTGCTTTTTTAGTCTTGGTTCAGTCCTGGTCTAGTCCTGGTTGAGTTCTTAAAGCTGGTCTGGTCCCGGTCTGGTCCCGGTCTGGTCCCGGTCTGGTCCCGGTCTGGTCCCGGTCTGGTCCTGGTCTGGTCCCGGTCCGGGTCTTACAGCTGGCTCGTGGGCAGCTCTTTGGGCCGCAGGATTCCGACCTCTTGGACTTCGTAGGTTTTCCGCAGATGAGCCGAGATGATCCGATCTCCTCGTCCGAGTTTCCCTCCAAACAGACAAACGCTCAGGACGACGCCACGGAAACGATCGAAGCCCGAGTCGAAGACGAGGGCGCGAAGAGGAGACGAGGAGGTGACCGAGGGACTGAGGAGAGGAGAGAGGAGGAGAGAGGAGAAGAGAGGAGAAGAGAGGAGAGCAGAGGAGAGAGGAGAGCAGAGGAGAGAGGAGAGGAGAGCAGAGGAGAGAGGAGATGAGAGGAGAGGAGAGGAGAGAGGAGAAGAGAGGAGAGGAGAGAGGAGAAGAGAGGAGGAGAGAGTAGAGGAGAGCAGAGGAGAGAGGAGAGGAGAGCAGAGGAGAGAGGAGATGAGAGGAGAGGAGAGGAGAGAGGAGAAGAGAGGAGAGGAGAGAGGAGAAGAGAGGAGGAGAGAGTAGAGGAGAGCAGAGGAGAGAGGAGAGGAGAGCAGAGGAGAGAGGAGATGAGAGGAGAGGAGAGGAGAGAGGAGGAGAGAGGAGAAGAGAGGAGGAGAGAGGAGAGGAGAAGAGAGGAGAGCAGAGGAGAGAGGAGAGCAGAGGAGAGAGGAGAGGAGAGCAGAGGAGAGAGGAGATGAGAGGAGAGGAGAGGAGAGGAGAGGAGAGAGGAGAGGAGGAGAGAGGAGAAGAGAGGAGGAGAGAGTAGAGGAGAGCAGAGGAGAGAGGAGAGGAGAGCAGAGGAGAGGAGAGGAGAGGAGAGAGGAGAGGAGAGAGGAGAGAGGAGAAGAGAGGAGAGGAGAGAGGAGAAGAGAGGATGAGAGAGTAGAGGAGAGCAGAGGAGAGAGGAGAGCAGAGGAGAGAGGAGAGCAGAGGAGAGAGGAGAGGAGAGCAGAGGAGAGAGGAGAGGAGAGAGGAGAGGAGAGCAGAGGAGAGAGGAGAGCAGAGGAGAGGAGAGGAGAGAGGAGAGGAGAGAGGAGAGGAGAGAGGAGAGCAGAGGAGAGAGGAGAGGAGAGGAGGGAGGAGAGAGGAGAGGAGGAGAGGAGAGAGGAGAAGAGAGGAGGAGAGAGGAGAGGAGAGATGAGTGGAGATGAGAGGAGAGGAGAGGAGAGAGGAGAGGAGAGAGGAGAGAGGAGAGGAGAAGAGAGGAGAGGAGGAGAGGAGAAGAGAAAGGAGAGGAGGAGAGAGGAGAGCAGAGGAGAGAGGAGAGCAGAGGAGAGAGGAGAGCAGAGGAGAGGAGAGAGGAGAAGAGAGGAGAGGAGAGAGGAGAAGAGAGGAGGAGAGAGGAGAGGAGAGAGGAGAGCCGAGGAGAGAGGAGAGGAGAGCAGAGGAGAGAGCAGAGGAGAGCAGAGGGGAGAGGAGAGGAGAGGAGAGAGGAGAAGAGAGGAGAGGAGGAGAGAGAGGAGAGGAGAGGAGAGAGGAGAGGAGAAAGGAGAGAGGAGAAGAGAGGAGAGGAGGAGAGAGAGGAGAGGAGAGGAGAGAGGAGAGGAGAGAGGAGAGAGGAGAAGAGAGGAGAGGAGGAGAGAGAGGAGAGGAGAGAGGAGAGGAGAAAGGAGAGAGGAGAAGAGAGGAGAGGAGGAGAGAGAGGAGAGGAGAGGAGAGAGGAGAGGAGAAAGGAGAGGAGGAGAGAGGAGAGGAGAGAGGAGAGGAGAGAGAAAAGGAGGATTATTTTCTCTGTTAAACTTTAGCCCCAGATTTGTGTAAAGTAAATTCCTCACGGGGGAATCCGCTCCACCACCGCCTGCAGAACCTGCTCCACGTTCGTCCCGAGTTTGGCCGAAATCTGAAAAACGAAAAACAGGAAAAACAGACTCAAAACGCTCCGCCCCACCTGGTGACATCACCGCGTGGTCGTCCGCCCCACCTGGTGACATCACCGCGTGGTCGTCCGCCCCACCTGGTGACATCACCGCGTGGTCGTCCGCCCCACCTGGTGACATCACCGCGTGGTCGTCCGCCCCACCTGGTGACATCACCGCGTGGTCGTCCGCCCCACCTGGTGACATCACCGCGTGGTCGTCCGCCCCACCTGGTGACATCACCGCGTGGTCGTGTGGAGTCTTGTGTGTCAGCGGAAACCTCAGGTAAAAGTTTCTATTGCTATTTAATGATGTATTGTAATGAAGCCGAATTACAGGCAGCTCTTTAATTGAACTGAATATTGAAAATATAGAAGTGCCTTTCAGGACGTTTATCCAAGTTAAGCGCTCTGTTTAGCTAACGCTAAATGCTCTAAGAAGTTTTGTATTCACGTAGCTGCGTGTTCTCCTGTTGCGCAGCACTTCATTGATACACTCTGAGTATTTGTACAAATATTGAAATTTTGAATGCGTGAAATAAGTGCACTTGTTTTGGTGTATTTTTCCTCATGTATGTTGATCATGCATCGTTTTCATTTGTTATGTTAGGGTACATTACTTTACATTACTTTACATTACTTTACATTACTTTACATTACTTTACATTACTTTACATTAGTATGTTAATGAAATGTTTATTTGTGTTTTGACCTTTTTAGGTCAGGTTTTTTGTATGGGTGGAACCAACTACCTCATCAACTTCCGATCTCCACAGACACTGATGGCGAGGAGACCAAAACAGAGCGGTAGGACAATGCTTTTCTTTTCCACCGCTGCTTGACCCATAAACACTCAACTCCTGCAACTCACCCATTGGATTTGTTTTGTTTTGTTTTTTTTATTCCTGAACCCTGATTCTTGAACTCTCACCCTGAACTCTAAACAAGAGAAGGGCAATATTGTTTTGGGGAAGACTCGATTCAAACCGAAAAGTGAGCGCTGACCTTTTGTTAGTTGTTTTTGTGTTATTTTTTTCCTTGGTTGGTTATTACCCGACTATTACTGTGTATTTATGTGGAAAAAAAAATTCAACTCAATATACAAACAATAACTCAAACTTTTATGGTCTGTACTTCATTTACACCTCGGGCTCCTTCACGAACCATCTTCTTCTGTATCCACTAATCTGCCTTAGCACAGTTAGTGTTGCCCAGCCTTTAATTAGCATTACACAGGACTAAACCAGGACTAAACCAGGACTAAACCAGGACTAAACCAGGACTAAACCAGGACTAAACCAGGACTAAACCAGGACTAAACTGAGACTAAACCAGGACTGAACCTAGTTCTGGTTTAGTCTCATTTAGTCTCATTTAGTCTCAGTTTAGTCTGGTTTAGTCCTGGTTCAGTCCTGGTTCAGTCCTGGTTCAGTCCTGGTTCAGTCCTGGTTCAGTCCTGGTTTAGTCCTGGTTTAGTCCTGGTTCAGTCCTGGTTCAGTCCTGGTTTTCTCATTTTTAGTTTTATTTTGAAAAACCACTGAACGAATGTTCTTCCGGAGCCGCGGGGGAATATCACGGAAGTCGGCGGGACCCGGAAAAGCGAGAACTTCCCATTTGGATTTGGAGCGTCCGGGCGGAGACTCACCCGGATGCACTGGTCCCGCGGGATTCCCAACACCTTCTCCATCTGCGCCTCCACTCGCTCCGGATCCGCGCCCTTCAGGTCCACCTGGGAGACAAACGCACCGGAAAATCCCACGGCGTTTTCGGGAAGGTCTTAGGTTTAAAGAGTCAAAAATACCTTATTGATGACGGGGATCACTGTGAGCTGAGCCTCAAACGCCAAATAAAAGTTGGCCACAGTCTGAGCCTGGATCCCCTGAAATAAAAACACATAATTCCCTCGTTTTTACGTGGTTATGGTCATGAAAATGCTGCGGACATGGGCACAGAGAGAGAGAAAAGGCGTTTTTGTTGCATTTTTAAGTATTGAGGTGCATTAGAAAAGTATCTGCACTAAATTTACAACTTGAATCCAGTGTTTCGATATTTCTCTCTGTAACGTGTAATGTTGAATTTAAGTGAGGACCTGGTTTAGACCTGGTTTAGCCCTGGTTTAGTCCTGGTTTAGCCCTGGTTTAGCCCTGGTTTAGTCCTGGTTTAGCCCTGGTTTAGCCCTGGTTTAGTCCTGGTTTAGCCCTGGTTTAGCCCTGGTTTAGTCCTGGTTTAGCCCTGGTTTAGCCCTGGTTTAGCCCTGGTTTAGTCCTGGTTTAGTCCTGGTTTAGTCCTGGTTTAGTCCTGGTTTAGTCCTGGTTTAGTCCTGGTTTAGTCCTGGTTTAGCCCTGGTTTAGCCCTGGTTTAGTCCTGGTTTAGTCCTGGTTTAGTCCTGGTTTAGCCCTGGTTTAGCCCTGGTTTAGTCCTGGTTTAGTCCTGGTTTAGACCTGGTTTAGCCCTGGTTTAGCCCTGGTTTAGTCCTGGTTTAGTCCTGGTTTAGTCCTGGTTTAGTCCTGGTTTAGCCCTGGTTTAGCCCTGGTTTAGTCCTGGTTTAGCCCTGGTTTAGTCCTGGTTTAGTCCTGGTTTAGCCCTGGTTTAGTCCTGGTTTAGTCCTGGTTTAGCCCTGGTTTATTCCTGGTTTAGTCCTGGTTTAGCCCTGGATTAGTCCTGGTTTAGCCCTGGTTTATTCCTGGTTTAGTCCTGGTTTAGCCCTGGATTAGTCCTGGTTTAGCCCTGGTTTAGTCCTGGTTTAGTCCTGGTTTAGCCCTGGATTAGTCCTGGTTTAGCCCTGGTTTATTCCTGGTTTAGTCCTGGTTTAGCCCTGGATTAGTCCTGGTTTAGCCCTGGTTTAGTCCTGGTTTAGTCCTGGTTTAGCCCTGGATTAGTCCTGGTTTAGCCCTGGTTTATTCCTGGTTTAGTCCTGGTTTAGCCCTGGATTAGTCCTGGTTTAGCCCTGGATTATTCCTGGTTTAGTCCTGGTTTAGCCCTGGTTTAGTCCTGGTTTAGTCCTGGTTTAGTCCTGGTTTAGCCCTGGATTAGTCCTGGTTTAGTCCTGGTTTAGCCCTGGATTATTCCTGGTTTAGTCCTGGTTTAGCCCTGGTTTAGTCCTGGTTTAGTCCTGGTTTAGTCCTGGTTTAGCCCTGGATTAGTCCTGGTTTAGTCCTGGTTTAGCCCTGGATTAGCCCTGGTTTAGTCCTGGTTTAGTCCTGGTTTAGCCCTGGATTAGTCCTGGTTTAGCCCTGGTTTAGTCCTGGTTTAGTCCTGGTTTAGCCCTGGATTAGTCCTGGTTTAGCCCGTTATATTATATGTATTATTTTGTGTTTTGTCTCTGTGTTTTGTCTCTGTGTTTTGTCTCTGTGTTTTCACCTGGTTTGCGTCCACGATGAGCAGAACTCCCTGACAGGCCGAGATGGAGCGGGAAACCTCATAACTGAAGTCCACGTGACCCTAGGGGGCAGCAGAGAGCAGAGCTGAAACACGAGCCTCGGACTCAAAACAACGTCCGGGTCTGTCTGCAGGTGAGTCTGGGTCTGTCTGCAGGTGAGTCTGGGTCTGTCTGCAGGTGAGTCCGGGTCTGTCTGCAGGTGAGTCCGGGTCTGTCTGCAGGTGAGTCCGGGTCTGTCTGCAGGTGAGTCCGGGTCTGTCTGCAGGTGAGTCCGGGTCTGTCTGCAGGTGAGTCCGGGTCTGTCTGCAGGTGAGTCCGGGTCTGTCTGCAGGTGAGTCTGGGTCTGTCTGCAGGTGAGTCCGGGTCTGTCTGCAGGTGAGTCCGGGTCTGTCTGCAGGTGAGTCCGGGTCTGTCTGCAGGTGAGTCCGGGTCTGTCTGCAGGTGAGTCTGGGTCTGTCTGCAGGTGAGTCCGGGTCTGTCTGCAGGTGAGTCCGGGTCTGTCTGCAGGTGAGTCCGGGTCTGTCTGCAGGTGAGTCCGGGTCTGTCTGCAGGTGAGTCTGGGTCTGTCTGCAGGCGAGTCCGGGTCTGTCTGCAGGTGAGTCCGGGTCTGTCTGCAGGTGAGTCTGGGTCTGTCTGCAGGTGAGTCTGGGTCTGTCTGCAGGTGAGTCTGGGTCTGTCTGCAGGTGAGTCCGGGTCTGTCTGCAGGTGAGTCTGGGTCTGTCTGCAGGTGAGTCTGGGTCTGTCTGCAGGTGAGTCTGGGTCTGTGCAGGTGAGTCTGGGTCTGTCTGCAGGTGAGTCTGGGTCTGTGCAGGTGAGTCTGGGTCTGTGCAGGTGAGTCTGGGTCTGTGCAGGTGAGTCTGGGTCTGTGCAGGTGAGTCCGGGTCTGTTTGCAGGTGAGTCCGGGTCTGTCTGCAGGTGAGTCTGGGTCTGTCTGCAGGTGAGTCTGGGTCTGTCTGCAGGTGAGTCTGGGTCTGTGCAGGTGAGTCTGGGTCTGTCTGCAGGTGAGTCTGGGTCTGTCTGCAGGTGAGTCCGGGTCTGTCTGCAGGTGAGTCCGGGTCTGTCTGCAGGTGAGTCCGGGTCTGTCTGCAGGTGAGTCTGGGTCTGTGCAGGTGAGTCGAGTCTGGGTCTGTCTGCAGGTGAGTCTGGGTCTGTGCAGGTGAGTCCGGGTCTGTCTGCAGGTGAGTCTGGGTCTGTCTGCAGGTGAGTCCGGGTCTGTCTGCAGGTGAGTCCGGGTCTGTCTGCAGGTGAGTCCGGGTCTGTCTGCAGGTGAGTCCGGGTCTGTCTGCAGGTGAGTCTGGGTCTGTCTGCAGGTGAGTCCGGGTCTGTCTGCAGGTGAGTCCGGGTCTGTCTGCAGGTGAGTCCGGGTCTGTCTGCAGGTGAGTCTGGGTCTGTCTGCAGGTGAGTCCGGGTCTGTCTGCAGGTGAGTCCGGGTCTGTCTGCAGGTGAGTCCGGGTCTGTCTGCAGGTGAGTCTGGGTCTGTGCAGGTGAGTCTGGGTCTGTGCAGGTGAGTCTGGGTCTGTCTGCAGGTGAGTCTGGGTCTGTCTGCAGGTGAGTCTGGGTCTGTCTGCAGGTGAGTCTGGGTCTGTCTGCAGGTGAGTCTGGGTCTGTGCAGGTGAGTCTGGGTCTGTCTGCAGGTGAGTCTGGGTCTGTGCAGGTGAGTCTGGGTCTGTCTGCAGGTGAGTCTGGGTCTGTCTGCAGGTGAGTCTGGGTCTGTGCAGGTGAGTCTGGGTCTGTCTGCAGGTGAGTCTGGGTCTGTCTGCAGGTGAGTCTGGGTCTGTGCAGGTGAGTCTGGGTCTGTCTGCAGGTGAGTCTGGGTCTGTCTGCAGGTGAGTCTGGGTCTGTCTGCAGGTGAGTCCGGGTCTGTCTGCAGGTGAGTCCGGGTCTGTCTGCAGGTGAGTCTGGGTCTGTCTGCAGGTGAGTCTGGGTCTGTCTGCAGGTGAGTCTGGGTCTGTCTGCAGGTGAGTCTGGGTCTGTCTGCAGGTGAGTCTGGGTCTGTCTGCAGGTGAGTCTGGGTCTGTCTGCAGGCGAGTCCGGGTCTGCGCAGGTGAGCGTGGCGTTACCGGGGTGTCGATGAGGTTGAGCAGGTGCGGCGCCCCCCGGTGGTGGTAGAACAGGGAGGCGGTCTGGGCCTTCACGGTGATGCCGCGCTCCCGCTCCACCTGCAGCTGATCCAACACCTGACGGTTCTTCTCCGTGGCAGAAATCGCCCCTGGACCAAAAGACCTGGGTTAGACCTGGTTTAGACCTGGGTTAGACCTGGTTCAGTCCTGGTTCAGTCCTGGTTTAGTCCTGGTTCAGTCCTGGTTCAGTCCTGGTTTAGTCCTGGTCCAGTCCTGGTTTAGTCCTGGTCCAGTCCTAGTCCAGTCCTGGTTTAGTCCTGGTCCAGTCCTGGTTTAGTCCTGGTTTAGTCCTGGTTTAGTCCTGGTCCAGACCTGGTTTAGTCCTGGTCCAGTCCTGGTTTAGTCCTGGTCCAGACCTGGTTTAGTCCTGGTCCAGACCTGGTTTAGTCCTGGTCCAGACCTGGTTTAGTCCTGTGTGACGGAGCAGGTCCGTCCCTGAGAGCGCGGTCCCCGGGGGAAAGCGTGGGAAGACGCGTGCTCACCTGTTTCCTTGTTTGCTGGGCTCCGCGGTGCGGGCGCTGCGGGCGCTGCGGGCGCTGCGGGCGCTGCGCTGCGGGCGCTGCGCTGCGGGCGCGCAGTGGAGTTTGCTTTTGCGTGTTCTCGGCCGTGACTGGGGGTGCACAATTGGAGGCGCCGGAGCTGTCCTTCAGAGACCCGCGGTGATCGACTTTTTACTTACCCTCGCGCTGCCGCTGCTGTCGCATCCCGGTGCGCACTGGCAAACCCGGACCCATCCACGTCAGGAGCTTAAATCCTCCCGTTGTGCGCGCTCCGGGGTCATGTGAGCCACAGGTGACTGGCCTGGACAATTAACTGTGTTTTATTTGTGTTTAACCCATTTTCGGGCATTTATGGAGGTGAGATCAAAGCAATTCTCTATGTGTAACTGTTGGCCCCAGTAATATTAATCATTTAGTTGTAGAAATGATTTAATTAAGCTTTTAGAGGGGAGTTAGGTAAGGTGGGAGGGGCGAGGGGTGTATAAAGGTGCGCCCTGCTGCTCAGCACCTGTGTCAGTCTAGTCTCTACTCTCGTCGTGTCTGGTCGTGTCTTGTCGTGTCCTAGCTACAGTGAAGGTCGTGTTTCGCTGGAAAAGCGAGGGAGGGAGCGAGCAAACGACTGAGAGACTAAGAGAGAGTGGAGCGAGAACTAGAGAGAGACTTGTAGGAGAAGTCAACCTTTTTTTGCCTGCCCTGTAAATAGACCTTTTTTCTCACTGTTTCACTGTAAATATTTCCTGCACACATTTTTGCGCCTGTTTTTCCTGTTCTGCACTGTGGAATAAAACATCCTAAAACGAGCATCCCGACTCAGCCCCGTGACATCCTGGTCCAGACCTGGTTTAGTCCTGGTTTAGTCCTGGTCCAGACCTGGTTTAGTCCTGGTTTAGTCCTGGTCCAGACCTGGTTTAGTCCTGGTTTAGTCCTGGTCCAGACCTGTGATCTCCAGGAGTCTGTCGGCCAAAGTGCTTTTCCCGTGGTCGATGTGAGCGACGATGCAGAAGTTCCTGATCCTGTCGACAGGAAACACAGACAGGTCCACAGGCACCTGCCGACAGGGGAGACAGGAGCGCATGAGACAGGTGCAGGAGGGGCAGGAGCAGGAGGGGCAGGTGCAGGAGGGGCAGGTGCAGGAGAGACAGGAGCAGGAGGGGCAGGTGCAGGAGGGACAGGTGCAGGAGAGACAGGTGCAGGAGGGGCAGGAGCAGAAGGGGCAGGTGCAGGAGGGACAGGTGCAGGAGGGACAGGTGCAGGAGGGACAGGTGCAGGAGAGACAGGTGCAGGAGAGACAGGTGCAGGAGGGGCAGGAGGGGCAGGTGCAGGAGAGACAGGTGCAGGAGAGACAGGTGCAGGAGGGGCAGGAGCAGGAGGGACAGGTGCACAGCCTAAATAATCACGTGGTTGTGGTTTTCTGGAGTTTTGTATTTTATTTAAAGATGAACAAAATGAGGAAGCGTCTGGGGTAATGGAAGTCTGTGTCCCAGCGCTCAATAAAAACACAAAAACAGAAGCAGGGCTAAACCAGGACTAAACCAGGACTAAAGCAGGACTAAACCAGGACTGAACAAGGACTAAACCAGGACTAAACCAGGACTAAAGCAGGACTAAACCAGGACTGAACAAGGACTAAACCAGGACTGAACAAGGACTAAACCAGGACTAAAGCAGGACTAAACCAGGACTGAACAAGGACTAAACCAGGGCTAAACCAGGACTAAACCAGGGCTAAACCAGGGCTAAACCAGGACTATATTTAAACCCTTTTACCTTGTTGCTCTTTGTGCTCATGAGTCTAAATCCGGGGCTGGAGTCTTTTATTTTCATCGCTCTGTTCACACCGGAGACTCTCCGTTTGGAGACTTTAAACCGGGAAAATCGCAGCAGCGCAGGTAAAATCATGTTCACAGCGTTAGCTTTAGCCCGGAGCGAACTCTGCAGCTGTAAACATATGCTTATTTCACAGTAAAAGTGGAGTTTGTGTTCGCTAAAGTCAAAAGCGTGAGAGTCCAGGGCGCAGACATGTTTACAGGCTCCTGCTTCAGACCGGAAACACGTGACCGCCACTTTTGGAAATGCGGAAGTAAATATGTCGCGATTTTAAAAAAATTATTATTATTATTATTATTATTATTACTATTATTATTATTATTATTATTATTATTATTATTATTATTATTATTATTATTATTATTATTATTATTATTATTATTATTATAAAAGAAATATTTGTATAAAAGATCTCGAACGGTTTATTGATTTTTAGTTTTTTTTTTTTTTTTTTCCAAACATAACACGTTTGAAGAATGACCCGAAACTTTTTGCTCGCTCATTGGGCCTAGTTATTTTAACTGAGAGAAAAGAAGCGTTTCCTATGTCCATTTTCAATGCGTTAAATTTATTCCTTTACATTGGAGCTTTGAAATTACTCCTTTTATATGTGAATATGTTTTACTCACTGTTTTATTTTCATGTGAAGTGTTTTATAAGGAGCCGTTTTTGTTTTTTTCTGAAAATCTGCGTCTCGGACGGAAACACGTGACTCCGCACAGGGTCCGAGAGGAACTCCGAGAAAAACAAACCGAACTGAGGTAAAACTGCTGCTTTTTTTCTTATGGTTCTTATAGTTGTGCAAAATACCACATCAGGGGATTTAGTGCCATGAAATCATTTATAGATCCGTCAAAAGTTGTTATTTTGGTCTCCCTGATTGCTCATCTGCAAAGTGTTGGAACAGGTTATAAACAGGTTATTTACTATAGGTGGTGTAAAACAATGTAAGAATGATCGTCGATATGTTGTAAATGTCTCGTCCTTTTATAAATGAGGAAATAATTATCATTAGACACGTGTTCAGGCTGGATCTGGATATTTCCACTGGACAGAGCTGTAAACACTTCACATTACACCCCCGTGTGTGGCTTTAGTTTAAGACAAAAGCTTTAATTCCTGACATCTTTAAGTAAACTTTTGCATGTTTTCATTCTCAGGACTCTGATGGAGGCTGCTCCTCGACTCCACTCAGACCTGAGGAGGTGCAGACTGACCTGTCGGCCCCGGGGACATTACCACTGCCCACACTGCTCACGCACAATTATTCGTAAAGTCGACCTGGAGAGACATTTGACCCTGTGTCGCCTTCAACTAACAGCTCGAGGCCTCACACCAGCAGCTCCTGTGCCTCCAGCAGCTCCTGTGCCTCCAGCAGCTCCTGTGCCTCCAGCAGCTCCTGTGCCTCCAGCTGCTGTGAGCGTCCATGCTGCTCCCTGGGACCACAGTTACACGAGTCCATCAGTGTCAGGAGGGGCAGATGTGTGCGATAAGTCTGTGAAATGTCTGCACTGCCGCCTCAGAATGCTGAGGAAAAACGTCCCCACGCACATGCGGAGAAAACACTCAGATGTGCTGGCACACAGCACCATGGGCTTCCACCTGCCCAGTGTTCTTCTGGATCAAACCAAGGGGATATTCGCGGTGAGAAGAACAGCTCATGGTGTTTCTGTTCCTGTGCATGTGCAGAAGAAAACCTGGGGCAGCACCCACCAGGTGACGTGTGAGCTGGACCAGTGCCTCCAGCTGCTGGCTCAGCGCAGCGGCTCGAGCCTCAGCGCCTGTGTCCACGTCCGATCGGTGGAGTACTGCGCTGCCACGGGCAGAGAGGCGCTCCTGCAGGAGCAGGTCCTGGACCAGATGGCCGGGCTGAAGTTCTTTGGGGAGGCAGAAGCAGCAGAGTGTCTGAGGAGGCAGAGGGCTGCGTGTGAGGCTCACGCTCCACTTTGTGTTCCCGTCAGTTTTGGTGGGTTATCGTCCCAGATTCACATGTCGGTACATGAGCCGACCGTTCAGAGCTTCTGTCGACTCGGGAGACTGATGGTGACGTTCAGCTGTGCCAGAAGCTCCTGGCACTGCCCCTGCAGAAAGCCTCAGGCCTCCTGCCCACACATCAGCATCGCTCAGTGGCACGTCTTCCAAACAAACCGACAGCTTTTCAAATCCAGATCCCAATTCGCCTCCACATCAGAGGGCTCGGGTCAGCGGGACAAGGAGGCTGCTCCTCGACTCCGCTCAGACCTGAGGAGGTGCAGACTGACCTGTCGGCCCCGGGGACATTACCACTGCCCACACTGCTCACGCACAATTATTCGTAAAGTCGACCTGGAGAGACATTTGACCCTGTGTCGCCTTCAACTAACAGCTCGAGGCCTCACACCAGCAGCTCCTGTGCCTCCAGCAGCTCCTGTGCCTCCAGCTGCTCCTGTGCCTCCAGCAGCTCCTGTGCCTCCAGCAGCTCCTGTGCCTCCAGCTGCTCCTGTGCCTCCAGCTGCTCCTGTGCCTCCAGCAGCTCCTGTGCCTCCAGCAGCTCCTGTGCCTCCAGCAGCTCCTGTGCCTCCAGCTGCTCCTGTGCCTCCAGCAGCTCCTGTGCCTCCAGCAGCTCCTGTGCCTCCAGCTGCTCCTGTGCCTCCAGCAGCTCCTGTGCCTCCAGCAGCTCCTGTGCCTCCAGCTGCTCCTGTGCCTCCAGCTGCTCCTGTGCCTCCAGCTGCTCCTGTGCCTCCAGCTGCTCCTGTGCCTCCAGCTGCTCCTGTGCCTCCAGCTGCTCCTGTGCCTCCAGCAGCTCCTGTGCCTCCAGCTGCTCCTGTGCCTCCAGCTGCTCCTGTGCCTCCAGCAGCTCCTGTGCCTCCAGCAGCTCCTGTGCCTCCAGCAGCTCCTCTGACTCCAGCAGCTCGAGCAGCAAACACTCGTCTAAAGTCCGGGGCCGGTGTCCAGGGCCTGTGGCCGACGCCCAGAGCTGTGGGAATTGTCCTCCTCCTGCGATGACCCCGGCTTCTGGAGGAGGAGGAGGAGGAGGCCTGGAGGAGGAGGAGGCCTGGAGGAGGAGGAGGAGGAGGAGGGCTGGAGGAGGAGGAGGCCTGGAGGAGGAGGAGGAGGAGGTCTTGAGGAGGAGGAGGTCTTGAGGAGGAGGAGGTCTGGAGGAGGAGGAGGTCTGGAGGAGGAGGTCTTGAGGAGGAGGAGGAGGTCTTGAGGAGGAGGAGGTCTGGAGGAGGAGGAGGTCTGGAGGAGGAGGAGGCCTGGAGGAGGAGGTCTTGAGGAGGAGGAGGTCTGGAGGAGGAGGAGGTCTGGAGGAGGAGGTCTTGAGGAGGAGGAGGTCTTGAGGAGGAGGAGGTCTTGAGGAGGAGGAGGTCTGGAGGAGGAGGTCTTGAGGAGGAGGAGGTCTGGAGGAGGAGGAGGCCTGGAGGAGGAGGTCTGGAGGAGCGAGACAGTTAAAGTGGGACAGTATTGAACTGACTGATTGAATGTCATGTTGTGTTTCTTCAGATTTAGTTTTCATGTGTTGGACATTATTTGGATTTAACTCCTTATGAGAATAAACATGAAAAAACCTTGGCCCAGAGCGTGAATTCTTTTCTAACATAATCTGAGGTCCTCGTCCCACCACATCCGAAAATAATTTAGTGGCGGCAGAGAAATCGAAAGCACAAGTGGGAAATTCCTTTTACAAATCACACGCTGAATGTGTGAAAAACATTCGATAAACTACAGCACGCCCCGTTTTATTGAATCAACATTTACTTCCTCGTTTCTAAGAGTGGAGGTGACGTGTTTCCATCGTGTTTCCCTCGTGTTTCCCTCGTGTTTCTGTCGTGTTTCCCTCGTGTTTCCCTCGTGTTTCCATCGTGTTTCCCTCGTGTTTCCGGCGTGTTTCCGTCGTGTTTCCCTCGTGTTTCCATCGTGTTTCCGTCGTGTTTCCCTCGTGTTTCCGTCGTGTTTCCCTCGTGTTTCCGTCGTGTTTCCCTCGTGTTTTCCGTCGTGTTTCCCTCGTGTTTCCCTCGTGTTTTCCTCGTGTTTCCCTCGTGTTTCCCTCGTGTTTTCCTCGTGTTTCCCTCGTGTTTCCCTCGTGTTTCCATCGTGTTTCCCTCGTGTTTCCCTCGTGTTTCCATCGTGTTTCCCTCGTGTTTCCCTCGTGTTTCCCTCGTGTTTCCGGCGTGTTTCCGTCGTGTTTCCCTCGTGTTTCCCTCGTGTTTTCCGTCGTGTTTCCCTCGTGTTTCCCTCGTGTTTCCGTCGTGTTTCCATCGTGTTTCCGTCGTGTTTCCCTCGTGTTTCCGTCGTGTTTCCCTCGTGTTTCCGTCGTGTTTCCCTCGTGTTTTCCGTCGTGTTTCCCTCGTGTTTCCCTCGTGTTTCCCTCGTGTTTCCCTCGTGTTTCCCTCGTGTTTCCCTCGTGTTTCCGTTGTGTTTCCGTAGTGTTTCCCTCGTGTTTCCCTCGTGTTTCCGTAGTGTTTCCCTCGTGTTTCCCTCGTGTTTCCCTCGTGTTTCCCTCGTGTTTTCCTCGTGTTTCCCTCGTGTTTCCCTCGTGTTTCCCTCGTGTTTTCCTCGTGTTTCCGTTGTGTTTCCCTCGTGTTTTCCTCGTGTTTCCGTTGTGTTTCCCTCGTGTTTCCCTCGTGTTTTCCTCATGTTTCCGTTGTGTTTCCGTCGTGTTTCCCTTGTGTTTCCATCGTGTTTTCCTCGTGTTTCCGTCGTGTTTCCCTCGTGTTTCCCTCGTGTTTTCCTCGTGTTTCCGTTGTGTTTCGTTTCCTAAATGTTTCCCTCGTGTTTCCTCGTGTTTCCTCGTGTGTTTCCTCGTGTTTCCCTCGTGTTTTCCTCGTGTTTCCCTCGTGTTTCCCTCGTGTTTCCCTCGTGTTTCCCTCGTGTTTTCCTCGTGTTTCCGTTGTGTTTCCCTCGTGTTTTCCTCGTGTTTCCGTTGTGTTTCCCTCGTGTTTCCCTCGTGTTTTCCTCGTGTTTCCGTTGTGTTTCCGTCGTGTTTCCCTTGTGTTTCCATCGTGTTTTCCTCGTGTTTCCGTCGTGTTTCCCTCGTGTTTCCCTCGTGTTTTCCTCGTGTTTCCGTTGTGTTTCCCTCGTGTTTCCCTCGTGTTTCCGTAGTGTTTCCCTCGTGTTTCCCTCGTGTTTCCCTCGTGTTTCCCTCGTGTTTTCCGTCGTGTTTCCCTCGTGTTTCCCTCGTGTTTCCCTTGTGTTTTCCTCGTGTTTCCGTCGTGTTTCCCTCGTGTTTCCCTCGTGTTTCCCTCGTGTTTCCCTCGTGTTTCCGTTGTGTTTCCGTAGTGTTTCCCTCGTGTTTCCCTCGTGTTTCCGTAGTGTTTCCCTCGTGTTTCCCTCGTGTTTCCCTCGTGTTTCCCTCGTGTTTCCCTCGTGTTTCCCTCGTGTTTCCATCGTGTTTTCCTCGTGTTTCCGTTGTGTTTCCCTCGTGTTTCCCTCGTGTTTCCCTCGTGTTTCCCTCGTGTTTCCCTCGTGTTTTCCTCGTGTTTCCCTCGTGTTTCCCTCGTGTTTCCCTCGTGTTTCCCTCGTGTTTCCCTCGTGTTTCCGTAGTGTTTCCCTCGTGTTTTCCTCGTGTTTCCGTTGTGTTTCCCTCGTGTTTCCCTCGTGTTTCCCTTGTTTTTCCCTCGTGTTTCCCTCGTGTTTTCCTCGTGTTTCCGTTGTGTTTCCGTCGTGTTTCCCTTGTGTTTCCATCGTGTTTTCCTCGTGTTTCCGTCGTGTTTCCCTCGTGTTTCCATCGTGTTTTCCTCGTGTTTCCGTTGTGTTTCCCTCGTGTTTCCCTCGTGTTTCCCTCGTGTTTCCGTCGTGTTTCCCTCGTGTTTCCGTAGTGTTTTCCTCGTGTTTCCGTTGTGTTTCCGTCGTGTTTCCCTTGTGTTTCCATCGTGTTTTCCTCGTGTTTCCGTCGTGTTTCCCTCGTGTTTCCATCGTGTTTTCCTCGTGTTTCCGTTGTGTTTCCCTCGTGTTTCCCTCGTGTTTCCCTCGTGTTTCCCTCGTGTTTCCCTTGTTTTTCCTTCGTGTTTCCCTCGTGTTTCCGTAGTGTTTCCCTCGTGTTTCCCTCGTGTTTCCCTCGTGTTTCCCTCGTGTTTTCCTCGTGTTTCCCTCGTGTTTCCGTCGTGTTTCCCTCGTGTTTCTGTAGTGTTTCCCTCGTGTTTCCCTCGTGTTTCTGTAGTGTTTCCCTCGTGTTTCCCTCGTGTTTCCCTCGTGTTTCTGTAGTGTTTCCCTCGTGTTTCTGTAGTGTTTCCCTCGTGTTTCCGTAGTGTTTCCCTCGTGTTTCCCTCGTGTTTCCGTAGTGTTTCCCTCGTGTTTCCCTCGTGTTTCTGTAGTGTTTCCCTCATGTTTCCCTCGTGTTTCTGTAGTGTTTCCACCGTGTTTCCCGCGTGTTTCCCTCGTGTTTCTGTAGTGTTTCCCTCGTGTTTCCGTAGTGTTTCCGTAGTGTTTCTGTAGTGTTTCCCTCGTGTTTCCCTCGTGTTTCTGTAGTGTTTCCCTCGTGTTTCCCTCGTGTTTCTGTAGTGTTTCCCTTGTATTTCCGTCGTGTTTCCGTCGTGTTTCCACCGTGTTTCCCGCGTGTTTCCCTTGTGTTTCCCTCGTGTTTCCGTAGTGTTTCCGTAGTGTTTCTGTAGTGTTTCCCTCGTGTTTCCCTCGTGTTTCCGTCATGTTTCCCTCGTGTTTCCGTCGTGTTTCCCTCGTGTTTCCGTCGTGTTTCCCTCGTGTTTCCGTCGTGTTTCCCTCGTGTTTCCCTCGTGTTTCCGTCGTGTTTCCCTCGTGTTTCCGTCGTGTTTCCCTCGTGTTTCCCTCGTGTTTCCGTCGTGTTTCCCTCGTGTTTCCCTCGTGTTTCCGTCATGTTTCCCTCGTGTTTCCGTCGTGTTTCCGTCGTGTTTCCCTCATGTTTCCCTCGTGTTTTCCTCGTGTTTCCGTCGTGTTTCCGTCGTGTTTTCCTCGTGTTTCCGTCGTGTTTCCCTCGTGTTTCCCTCGTGTTTCCGTCATGTTTCCCTCGTGTTTCCCTCGTGTTTCCCTCGTGTTTCCCTCGTGTTTCCCTCGTGTTTCCGTCGTGTTTCCGTCGTGTTTCCCTCGTGTTTCCCTCGTGTTTCCCTCGTGTTTCCGTCGTGTTTCCCTCGTGTTTCCGTCGTGTTTCCCTCGTGTTTCCGTCGTGTTTCCGTCGTGTTTCCCTCATGTTTCCCTCGTGTTTCCCTCATGTTTCCCTCGTGTTTCCCTCATGTTTCCATCTTCTTTTGGTCGTTTTTCCCTCGTGTTTATGTCATGTTTTCCTGGTGTTTCCCTTGTGTTTCCGTCCTGTTTCCCTCGTGTTTCCCTCGTGTTTCCCTCATGTTTCCGTCATGTTTCCGTCGTTTTTCCCTCGTGTTTCCCTCATGTTTAACTCGTGTTTCCGTCGTGTTTCCGTCGTGTTTCCCTCGTGTTTCCCGCGTGTTTCCCTCGTGTTTCCCTCGTGTTTCTGTAGTGTTTCCCTCATGTTTCCCTCGTGTTTCTGTAGTGTTTCCACCGTGTTTCCCGCGTGTTTCCCTCGTGTTTCCGTAGTGTTTCCGTAGTGTTTCTGTAGTGTTTCCCTCGTGTTTCCCTCGTGTTTCCGTCGTGTTTCCACCGTGTTTCCCGCGTGTTTCCCTTGTGTTTCCCTCGTGTTTCCGTAGTGTTTCCGTAGTGTTTCTGTAGTGTTTCCCTCGTGTTTCCCTCGTGTTTCCGTCATGTTTCCCTCGTGTTTCCGTCGTGTTTCCCTCGTGTTTCCGTCGTGTTTCCCTCGTGTTTCCGTCGTGTTTCCCTCGTGTTTCCCTCGTGTTTCCGTCGTGTTTCCCTCGTGTTTCCGTCGTGTTTCCCTCGTGTTTCCGTAGTGTTTCCCTCGTGTTTCCCTCGTGTTTCCCTCGTGTTTCCATCGTGTTTCCGTCGTGTTTCCCCTCATGTTTCCTCGTGTTTTCCTCGTGTTTCCCTCGTGGTTTCCGTCGTGTTTCCTCGTGTTTCCGTCGTGTTTCCCTCGTGTTTCCTGTTTCCGTGTTTCCTCGTGTTTCCTCGTGTTTCCCTCGTGTTTCCCTCGTGTTTCCCTCGTGTTTTCCTCGTGTTTCCGTCGTGTTTCCCTCGTGTTTCCCTCGTGTTTCCCTCGTGTTTCCGTCATGTTTCCCTCGTGTTTCCGTCATGTTTCCCTCGTGTTTCCGTCGTGTTTCCGTCGTGTTTCCCTCATGTTTCCCTCGTGTTTCCCTCATGTTTCCCTCGTGTTTCCCTCATGTTTCCATCTTCTTTTGGTCGTTTTTCCCTCGTGTTTATGTCATGTTTTCCTGGTGTTTCCCTTGTGTTTCCGTCCTGTTTCCCTCGTGTTTCCCTCGTGTTTCCCTCGTGTTTCCCTCATGTTTCCGTCATGTTTCCGTCGTTTTTCCCTCGTGTTTCCCTCATGTTTAACTCGTGTTTCCGTCGTGTTTCCGTCGTGTTTCCCTCGTGTTTCCCGCGTGTTTCCCTCGTGTTTCCCTCGTGTTTCTGTAGTGTTTCCCTCATGTTTCCCTCGTGTTTCTGTAGTGTTTCCACCGTGTTTCCCGCGTGTTTCCCTCGTGTTTCCGTAGTGTTTCCGTAGTGTTTCTGTAGTGTTTCCCTCGTGTTTCCCTCGTGTTTCTGTAGTGTTTCCCTCGTGTTTCCCTCGTGTTTCTGTAGTGTTTCCCTTGTATTTCCGTCGTGTTTCCGTCGTGTTTCCACCGTGTTTCCCGCGTGTTTCCCTTGTGTTTCCCTCGTGTTTCCGTAGTGTTTCCGTAGTGTTTCTGTAGTGTTTCCCTCGTGTTTCCCTCGTGTTTCCGTCATGTTTCCCTCGTGTTTCCGTCGTGTTTCCGTCGTGTTTCCCTCATGTTTCCCTCGTGTTTCCGTCGTGTTTCGTGGTTTCTCATGTTTCGTCGTGTTTCCTCGTGGTTTCCGTCGTGTTTCCGTCGTGTTTCGTCATGTTTCGTGTTTCCGTCGTGTTTCCTCGTGTTTCCGTCGTGTTTCCCTCGTGGTTTCCGTCGTGTTTCCTCGTGTTTCATGTTTCGTCGTGTTTCGTGTTTCCTCGTGTTTCTCGTGTTTCCTCGTGTTTCGTGTTTCCGTCATGTTTCCTCGTGTTTCCGTCGTGTTTCCTCGTGTTTCCGCGTGTTTCGTGTTTCCTCGTGTTTCGTGTTTCCTCGTGTTTCGCCATGTTTCGTGTTTCCTCGTGTTTCTGTTTCCTCGTGTTTCTCGTGTTTCCGTCGTGTTTCGTGTTTCCTCGTGTTTCCGCCATGTTTCCTCGTGTTTCCGTCGTGTTTCCGTCGTGTTTCCCTCATGTTTCCTCGTGTTTCCTCGTGTTTCGTGTGTTTCCGTCGTGTTTCTCGTGTTTCCTCGTGTTTCCTCGTGTTTCGTCATGTTTCCTCGTGTTTCCGTCGTGTTTCGTCGTGTTTCCCTCATGTTTCCCTCGTGTTTCCCTCATGTTTCCCTCGTGTTTCCCTCATGTTTCCATCTTCTTTGGTCGTTTTTACCTCGTGTTTATGTCATGTTTTCCTGGTGTTTCCCATGTGTTTACGTCCTGTTTCCCTCGTGTTTCACTCGTGTTTCCCTCGTGTTTCACTCATGTTTCCGTCCATGTTTCCGCTTTTTCCCTCGTGTTTCCCGCAGGTTAAACTCGTGTTTCGGTCGTGTTTCGTGAGTGTTTCCTGTGTTTCCCTCGTGTTTCCCTCGTGTTTCTGTTTCCCTCGTGTTTCTGTCGTGTTTCCCTCGTGTTTCCCTCGTGTTTCCCTCGTGTTTCCCTCGTGTTTCCCTCGTGTTTCCGTCGTGTTTCTGTCGTGTTTCCCTCGTGTTTCCCTCGTGTTTCCCTCGTGTTTCCGTCGTGTTTCTGTCGTGTTTCCCTCGTGTTTCCCTCGTGTTTCCCTCGTGTTTCCCTCGTGTTTCCGTCGTGTTTCTGTCGTGTTTCCCTCGTGTTTCCCTCGTGTTTCCCTCGTGTTTCCCTCGTGTTTCCCTCGTGTTTCCCTCGTGTTTCCGTCGTGTTTCTGTCGTGTTTCCCTCATGTTTAACTCGTGTTTCCCTCGTGTTTCCGTCGTGTTTCCCTCATGTTTCCCTCGTGTTTTCCTCGTGTTTCCGTCGTGTTTCCGTCGTGTTTCCCTCGTGTTTCCCTCGTGTTTCCCTCGTGTTTCCGTCATGTTTCCCTCGTGTTTCCGTCGTGTTTCCGTCGTGTTTCCCTCATGTTTCCCTCGTGTTTCCCTCATGTTTCCCTCGTGTTTCCCTCATGTTTCCATCTTCTTTTGGTCGTTTTTCCCTCGTGTTTATGTCATGTTTTCCTGGTGTTTCCCTTGTGTTTCCGTCCTGTTTCCCTCGTGTTTCCCTCGTGTTTCCCTCGTGTTTCCCTCATGTTTCCGTCATGTTTCCGTCGTTTTTCCCTCGTGTTTCCCTCATGTTTAACTCGTGTTTCCGTCGTGTTTCCGTAGTGTTTCCCTCGTGTTTCCCTCGTGTTTCCCTCGTGTTTCTGTCGTGTTTCCCTCGTGTTTCTGTCGTGTTTCCCTCGTGTTTCCCTCGTGTTTCCCTCGTGTTTCCCTCGTGTTTCTGTCGTGTTTCCCTCGTGTTTCCCTCGTGTTTCCCTCGTGTTTCCCTCGTGTTTCCCTCGTGTTTCCTGTGTTTCCTCGTGTTTCTCGTGTTTCCTCGTGTTTCCATCGTGTTTCTGTCGTGTTTCCCCGTGTTTCCTCGTGTTTCCTCGTGTTTCCTCGTGTTTCCTCGTGTTTCGTGTTTCCGTCGTGTTTCTGTCGTGTTTCCCTCATGTTTTCCTCGTTTCCCTCGTGTTTCGTCGTGTTTCCGTGAGTGTTTCGTGTTTCCCTCGTGTTTCCTCGTGTTTCCTGTGTTTCTGTCGTGTTTTTAGTGTTTCTGTCGTGGTTTCGTGTTTCGTGTTTCCCTCGTGTTTCGTGTTTCTGTCGGTTTCGTGTTTCCCTCGTGTTTCCCTCGTGTTTCCCTCGTTTCCCTCGTGTTTCGTCGTGTTTCCTCGTGTTTCCCTCGTGTTTCCTGTGTTTCTGTGTTTTCGTGTTTCTGTCGTGTTTCCTCGTGTTTCTGGTTTCTCGTGTTTCCTCGTGTTTCTGTCGTGTTTCCCTCGTGTTTCTGTCGTGTTTCCCTCGTGTTTCCCTCGTGTTTCCCTCGTGTTTCCCTCGTGTTTCCCTCGTGTTTCCCTCGTGTTTCCCTCGTGTTTCCCTCATGTTTCCGTCATGTTTCCGTCGTTTTTCACTCGTGTTTCGCGTGTTTCGTGTTTCTCGTGTTTCCTGTGTTTCCCTCGTGTTTCCCTCGTGTTTCCCTCGTGTTTCCCTCGTGTTTCCCTCGTGTTTCCCTCGTGTTTCCCTCGTGTTTCCGTCGTGTTTCCGTCGTGTTTCCCTCGTGTTTCCATCCTGTTTCCGTCTTGTTTCTACAGAACGGTCACGGCCGCCGGGGATTCTGGGACATGGAGTTTAGAGGAAACACAGACGAAAAATACAACAGATTAAAAAGTGCCGTTTGAATCAGGTCCAAATATCAAAAATAAGTCACATAAAATTTTAGGACAGTTTTATAAGATATTAAATACGCAGATAAATAATTAAAGGAATTACAGATTGAAATGAATCTATTTGATAAATTTCTCTAATATTTTGGAGCTCAGTAAATACATAAATATCTTAAAATCAACTTAGTATTTCGTATAAAAATAAGAACATCTTCTAATACAACAACAACAGTTTGTGTTGTTTTGAGTAATTTTTATGTTTAGCAAAGATCCTGTAAAAACTGACATTAATATTCATAAAGACGTTGTGTTTTGAAGCAGTTCTGGAATAATTAAATCACGGAACTGTTTTGTTTCTCGCTCTTTGGGGCTCAGCGGAAACAGGAAGTCCCGCCCCCCGCAGCTGTCACGCAGCGGGGAAAATGGAGATACGTTTCTAAGACAACGCGCCAGAACGTCAACGTCTCCGTGCGTCCCGTTTCCCCGGCAACCGCCCGTCCTCCCTGTGTCAGATGCCCTCCCCCTAAACTGGGACTAAACCAGGACTAAACCAGGTCTAAACCAGGTCTACACCAGGACTAAACCAGGTCTAAACCAGGTCTACACCAGGACTGAACCAGGTCTAAACTGGGACTAAATCAAGACTAAACCAAGACTAAACCAAGACTAAACCAGGACTAAACCAGGACTGAACCAGGACTAAACCAAGTCTAAACCTGGACGAAACCTGGACTAAACCAGGACTGAACCTGGACTAAACCAGGACTAAACCAGGACTAAACCAGGACTAAACCAGGACTGAACCTGGACTAAACCAGGACTAAACCAGGACTAAACCAGGACTAAACCTGGACTAAACAAGGACTAAACCAGGACTAAACCGGGACTAAACCGGGACTAAACCGGGACTAAACCGGGACTAAACCAGGACTGAACCTGGACAAAACCGGGACTAAACCGGGACTAAACCGGGACTAAACTGGGACTAAATCAAGACTAAACCAAGACTAAACCAAGACTAAACCAGGACTGAACCTGGACAAAACCGGGACTAAACCGGGACTAAACCGGGACTGAACCAGGACTAAACCAAGTCTAAACCTGGACGAAACCTGGACTAAACCAGGACTGAACCTGGACTAAACCAGGACTAAACCAGGACTAAACCAGGACTAAACCAGGACTGAACCTGGACTAAACCAGGACTAAACCAGGACTAAACCAGGACTAAACCAGGACTAAACCGGGACTAAACCGGGACTAAACCAGGACTAAACCAGGACTAAACCAAGTCTAAACCTGGACGAAACCTGGACTAAACCAGGACTGAACCTGGACTAAACCAGGACTAAACCAGGACTAAAGCAGGACTAAACCAGGTCTAAACCTGGACGAAACCTGGACTAAACCAGGACTAAACCAGGACTAAACCGGGACTAAACCGGGACTAAACCAGGACTAAACCGGGACCAAACCTGGACGAAACCTGGACTAAACCAGGACTAAACCAGGACTAAACCAGGACTAAACCGGGACCAAACCTGTACTAAACCAGGACTAAACCAGGACTAAACCTGGACTAAACCAGGACTAAACCAGGACTAAACCAGGACTAAACCTGGACTAAACCAGGACTGAACCAGGACTAAACCTGGACTAAACCAGGGCTAAACCAGGACTAAACCAGGACTAAACCTGGACTAAACCAGGACTAAATCAGGACTAAACCAGGACTAAACCAGGACTAAACCTGGACTAAACCAGGACTAAGCCAGGGCTAAACCAGGACTAAACCAGGACTTAACCAGGACTAAACCAGGCCTAAACCAGGACTAAAACTGGACTAAACCAGGACTAAACCTGGACTAAACCAGGGCTAAACCTGGACTAAACCAGTTCTAAACCAGGACTAAACCTGGACTAAACCAGGGCTAAACCAGGACTAAACCTGGACTAAACCAGGTCTAAACCAGGACTAAACCTGGACTAAACCAGGACTAAACCTGTACTAAACATGGACTAAACCAGGACTAAACCTGGACTAAACCTGGACTAAACCAGGGCTAAACCAGGACTAAACCAGGACTAAACCTGGACTAAACCAGGACTGAACCAGGACTAAACCTGGACTAAACCAGGACTAAACCAGGACTAAACCAGGACTAAACCTGGACTAAACCAGGACTAAGCCAGGGCTAAACCAGGACTAAACCAGGACTTAACCTGGACTAAACCTGGACTAAACCAGGGCTAAACCAGGCCTAAACCAGGACTAAAACTGGACTAAACCAGGACTAAACCTGGACTAAACCAGGGCTAAACCTGGACTAAACCTGGACTAAACCAGTTCTAAACCAGGACTAAACCTGGACTAAACCAGGGCTAAACCAGGACTAAACCTGGACTAAACCAGGTCTAAACCAGGACTAAACCTGGACTAAATCTGGACTAAACCAAGACTAAAGCAGGTCTAAACCAGGACTAAAACTGGACTAAACCAGGACTAAACCTGGACTAAACCTGGACTAGATCAGGACTAAACCAGGACTAAACCTGGACTAAACCAGGACTAAACCAGGACGGAACCAGGACTAAACCTGGACTAAACCAGGACTAAACCAGGACTAAACGAGGACTAAACCTGGACTAAACCAGGACTGAACCAGGACTAAACCTGGACTAAACCAGGACTAAACCAGGACTGAACCAGGACTAAACCTGGACTAAATCAGGACTAAACCTGGACTAAACCAGGACTAAACCAGGACTGAACCAGGACTAAACCTGGACTAAACCTGGACTAAACCAGGACTAAACCAGGACTGAACCAGTACTAAACCTGGACTAAACCAGGACTAAACCAGGACTAAACCTGGACTAAACCAGGACTAAACCTGGACTAAACCAGGACTAAACCTGGACTAAACCTGGACTAAACCAGGACTAAACCTGGATTAAACCAGGACTAAACCAGGACTAAACCTGGACTAAACCAGGACTAAACCTGGACTAAACCAGGACTAAACCAGGGCTAAACCAGGACTAAACCTGGACTAAACCAGGACTAAACCTGGACTAAACCAGGACGGAACCAGAACTAAACCTGGACTAAACCAGGACTAAACCAGGACTAAACCTGGACTAAACCAGGACTAAACCTGGACTAAACCAGGACTGAACCTGGACTAAACCTGGACTAAACTAGGACTAAACCAGGACTAAACCTGGACTAAACCTGGACTAAACTAGGACTAAACCAGGACTAAACCTGTACTAAACCAGGGCTAAACCAGGACTAAACCAGGACTAGGCCTAAACCTGGACTAAACCTGGACTAAACCAAGACTAAAGCAGGTCTAAACCAGGCTCAGTGGGTCTTTTTCCTTCACTAAACGTTACCTCTACATTTAGCCCGGATGCCCTCCCTGTGCCTGCGTCCATGTGGAGGAAGCTGAAGCTGTCTGAGGTTACAGGTCAGATCGGCGGAGGGGCGAGCAGGAGATGAGAGTAAAACAGGAGTCGGTTTATTATAAATACTGATGATATGTTTATTCAAATTGTGCCTCACGCTTCAGTTCAAACTCACAAAGAAAAATCTTTATCCAAACACCAAATTAGAAAATCGGCAGGTTTTTTTTATCATGCAAAATGTGACGGACGGAAACGAAGCGCGAACGGGAGGGGGCGGGGCCTGGAGAGGAAGGGGCGGGGCCGTGGGGCTGGACACAAAATGGCCGATAGAAAAACGGCAGAAAAATTTGGTCCATTTAGAAAAAAACACAGGATTTTTAAATGTGAAAAGTGTTAAAAAAGCCACAAAAATGACAAAAATGTAAAATAATAATAATAATAATAATAATAATAATAATAATAATAATAATAATAATAATAATAATTAGATATATTTATGAATAAAGGTGTAGGCATAAACCAAACCTGGACTAAACCTGGACTAAACCAGGACTAAGTCAGGACTAAACCAGATCTGAAACAGGACTAAACCTGGACTAAACCAGGACTAAACCAGATCTAAACCAGGATTAAACCAGGACTAAACCAGGACTAAAGAAGGACTAAACCAGTTCTAAACCAGGTCTTGGTCTCAGATGGACACAGTGTTTGGACGTTTGAACAGAGCCTGAGTTTGAAGTGAAAATAAAAATGTTTCATGTTTTTCTTTCTTTCTTTCTTTGTTTTTTTTTTACTTTCAAATTTCAAATTTTCACAAAACACAAAATTGTAAATCCACAAATTGTCAAACTGTACTTTTCTAATTCCTCAAAGGTAATCGGAATGTTCCAGTGATTGTAAAAAGGCAGAAAACGGCAGAAAAAATAAAATAAAAATACAATAAAATAAAGAATAATTAAAAAACACAAAACAAAACAACATATAAAAATAAAAATCCGAATAAATAAATAAAAGAATCGTTTTTCACAGTTGAGTGAATCTGTAGGCACCACGTATGGCTTCAGCAGAACACAGTGATGGACACAACACAGAACATCTCATTAGAACCAGAACCAGACCCAGAACCAGACCCAGAACCAGAACCAGAACCAGAACCAGAACCAGAACCAGACCAGCACCAGAGAAGAACCGGAGAAGAACCAGAGAAGAACCGGAGAAGAACCGGAGAAGAACCGGAGAAGAACCGGAGAAGAACCAGAGAAGAACCGGAGAAGAACCAGAACGAGGATTATGGGATGTGTGACTGAAGGACGTGTCTTCTCGGTCTCTGGTCAGATCTTTTCCACCGAACCAGGTCTAAACCAGGACTAAACCAGGACTAAACCAGGTCTAAACCAGGACTAAACCAGGTCTAAACCAGGTCTAAACCAGGTCTAAACCAGGACTAAACCAGGACTAAACCAGGACTAAACCAGGTCTAAACCAGGTCTAAACCAGGTCTAAACCAGGACTAAACCAGGACTAAACCAGGTCTAAACCAGGACTAAACCAGGTCTAAACCAGGTCTAAACCAGGTCTAAACCAGGACTAAACCAGGACTAAACCAGGACTAAACCAGGTCTAAACCAGGACTAAACCAGGACTAAACCAGGTCTAAACCAGGACTAAACCAGGTCTAAACCAGGACTAAACCAGGTCTAAACCAGGACTAAACCAGGTCTAAACAAGGTCTAAACCAGGACTAAACCAGGTCTAAACCAGGACTAAACCAGGACTAAACCAGGTCTAAACCAGGTCTAAACCAGGACTAAACCAGGTCTAAACCAGGTCTAAACCAGGATTAAACCAGGAATAAACCAGGTCTAAACCAGGTCTAAACCAGGACTAAACCAGGTCTAAACCAGGTCTAAACCAGGATTAAACCAGGTCTAAACCAGGTCTAAACCAGGACTAAACCAGGTCTAAACCAGGATTAAACCAGGAATAAACCAGGTCTAAACCAAGTCTAAACCAGGTCTAAACCAGGACTAAACCAGGACTAAACCAGGATTAAACCAGGTCTAAACCAGGATTAAACCAGGTCTAAACCAGGATTAAACCAGGTCTAAACCAGGACTAAACCAGGTCTAAACCAGGACTAAACCAGGTCTAAACCAGGATTAAACCAGGTCTAAACCAGGACTAAACCAGGTCTAAACCAGGATTAAACCAGGTCTAAACCAGGTCTAAACCAGGTCTAAACCAGGTCTAAACAGTGAGGAGTAAAACAACCAGATGCTAACCTCTGGCTAGCAAACAGTGCATTACTACGGCAACAGGCCCAGCTCTGGTTCGGTGGAAAAGAACCGGCTCCTGGGAGGGGAAAGAACCGGCTCCTGGGAGGGAAAGAACTGGCACCAGGGAGGGGAAAGAACCGGCTCCTGGGAGGGAAAGATCCGGCTCCTGGGAGGGAAAAGAACCGGCTCCTGGGAGTGAAAGAACTGGCACCAGGGAGGGGAAAGAACCGGCTCCTGGGAGGGAAAGAACCGGCTCCTGGGAGTGAAAGAACTGGCACCAGGGAGGGGAAAGAACCGGCTCCTGGGAGGGAAAGAACCGGCTCCTGGGAGGGAAAAGAACCGGCTCCTGGGAGGGGAAAGAACCGGCACCAGGGAGGGGAAAGAACCGGCTCCTGGGAGGAAAAAGAACCAGCTTCAGGGAGGGAAAGAACCGGCTCCTGGGAGGAAACGGGGGGTCGGGGACCTTAAGGCGTCTCTGGTCCTGAACTCTGAGGTTGGGCACAAACGTTGAGCAGCTTTGCCGGAAAAACTCGGAGGCAGAGTTTCCGGGAGTGGAACCGGGAAGCTCGTGGCTGTGAGTTTCCGGGAGTGGAACCGGGAAGCTCGTGGCTGTGAGTTTCCGGGAGTGGAACCGGGAAGCTCGTGGCTGTGAGTTTCCAGGAGTGGGACCGGGAAGCTCGTGGTTGTGAGTTTCCGGGAGTGGGACCGGGAAGCTCGTGGCTGTGAGTTTCCGGGAGTGGGACCGGGAAGCTCGTGGTTGTGAGTCCTGCTCTGCTCCGTGGGGGAAAGTGTAAACGCGGCGGCAGCTTCAGCTTCACACGCAAAACTCCAAAAGAAGGAATTAAAAACACCCGGGAATGTTTCACAGCTTTAAGGATCTGAACCAGACTGAACCAGGACTTAACCAGGTCTAAACCAGGTCTAAACCAGGTCTAAACCAGGTCTAAACCAGGTCTAAACCAGGACTAAACCAGGTCTAAACCAGGTCTAAACCAGGTCTAAACCAGGTCTAAACCAGGTCTAAACCAGGACTAAACCAGGTCTAAACCAGGTCTAAACCAGGACTATACCAGGTCTAAACCAGGTCTAAACCAGGACTAAAACAGATCTAAAATAAGTTGGGTCTACACCCGTGTTCCCATGTTCAAAACCAAATAAAATGAACTCAGATAAAGAATCAAAAAAAGGCTCTTAAAGGTTTTCCGGTGTTTGGACGGTGAATTTTCGCAGCTTTGTGATTTTCCCTCCTGAAGTGTAAAAAAGTGTGTGAAGTGACGGGACACAAACGAAGAGAACATCACACACGTCCTTTTTGCTTCGGCTTGGATGGGGAAAAGTCTCTTGGTTTTGGAGAATCGGGCGGTGAACGAATGAAGAAGTGAAGAAGTGAAGAAGTGAAGAAGTGAAGAAGTGAAGAAGTGAAGAAGTGAAGAAGTGAAGAAGTGAAGGGATAAATAAACTCTGTGACAGACGGACGGTAATATTTAAAAGTGAAACAGCGTAAAGGTAAAGGAAAATCCCGCTCGTCTTTTTTCTGTACAGCGGCTCGGACTGGAGGACCTGCGCCGCGCTCGGGCTCGGCCGCAGTAAAGCCGCACTCTGTCACTTTCCTCAGGCGAACTGAAGCCCCACTGCGCGATTCCCTCGGCTCTTCGGGTCGAACTGCGGCCCACGTTTTCCGGTTTATTCTCCGGTTTATTCTCCGGGACGCAGAACGGGAAAAAGTGATTTAAAACGACAAAAAAAGAGAAGAAATCTGAGATAGATTTATGAAAAAAGGTGTAGATCTTCACCAGGACTAAACCAGGACTAAACCAGGACTAAACCAGGACTAAACCAGGACTAAACCAGGACTAAACCAGGACTAAACCAGGACTAAACCAGGTCTAAACTGCCCATTAAGAGAATTGTCTGAGAATCAGGAAGTGCACTGTTATCATGGCAGTTGTCGGAGTCGCCCCCCGGTGGAGGTCTGCGGTGTGACTCCCTGAGGCCTGAGTCTCGGGAGAACGTGACAGAAAAGTGACAGAGTGGAGCTTTAAATGCAGTTTGGTTCTGATGCTACGGACAGGGAAGCCAAGGCTCTACAGGGGCACCCAAACTGTGCACCCCCTATCTCCGCCCACTCCTACCTCCGCCCACCCCCTATCTCCGCCCACTCCTACCTCCGCCCACCCCCTATCTCCGCGCCACTCCTACCTCCGCCCACCCCCTATCGCCGCCCACTCCTACCTCCGCCCACCCCCTATCTCCGCCCACTCCTACCTCCGCCCACCCCTATCGCCGCCCACTCCTACCTCCGCCCAACCCCTTTCTCCGCGGCACTCCTACCTCCGCCCACCCCCTATCGCCGCCCACTCCTACCTCCGCCCACCCCCTATCTCCACCCACCCCCTATCTCCGCCCATTCCTACCTCCGCCCACTCCTATCTCCGCCCACCCCCTAACTCCGCCCACTCCTACCTCCGCCCACCCCCTATCTCCGCCCACTCCTACCTCCGGCCTGAACGCTCCGATCTGAACGCTCTTGTCCGAACGCTCCGGTTTGAACGCTCCGGCCTGAACGCTCCGGTCTGAACGCTCCGGCCTGAACGCTCCGGTCTGAACGCTCCGGTCTGAACGCTCCGGTCTGAACGCTCCGGCCTGAACGCTCCGGCCTGAACGCTCCGGTCTGAACGCTCCGGTCTAAACGCGCCGGCCTGAACGCTCCAGTCTGAACGCTCCGGTCTGAACGCTCCGGTCCGAACGCTCCGGTTTGAACGCTCCGGCCTGAACGCTCCGGTCTGAACGCTCCGGTCTGAACGCTCCGGTCTGAACGCTCCGGCCTGAACGCTCCGGCCTGAACGCTCCGGCCTGAACGCTCCGGTCGCGCGCGCCCGGCCTGAAACGCTCCAGTTTGAGCGCTCCGGTCGAGCGCTCCGGTCTCCGCTCCGGCCTGAGCGCTCCGGTCTGAGCGCTCCGGCCTGAAACGCTCCGGCCTGAGCGCTCCGGTCTGAAACGCTCCGGTCTGAAACGCTCCGGTCCTGAGCGCTCCGGTCTGAGCGCTCCGGCCTGAGCGCTCCGGTCTGAAGCGCTCCGGCCTGAAACGCTCCGGCCTGAAACGCTCGGTCTGAGCGCTCCGGTCCGCGCGCGCCCGGCCTGAACGCTCCAGTCTGAACGCTCCGGTCCGAACGCTCCGGTCCGAACGCTCCGGTTTGAACGCTCCGGCCTGAACGCTCCGGCCTGAACGCTCCGGCCTGAACGCTCCGGTCTGAACGCTCCGGTCTGAACGCTCCGGCCTGAACGCTCCGGTCTGAACGCTCCGGCCTGAACGCTCCGGCCTGAACGCTCCGGTCTGAACGCTCCGGTCTGAACGCTCCGGTCTGAACGCTCCGGTCTGAACGCTCCGGTCTGAACGCTCCGGTCTGAACGCTCCGGCCTGAACGCTCCGGCCTGACCGCTCCGGACTGAACGCTCCGGTCTGAGCGCTCGGTCTGAGCGCTCCGGTCTGAGCGCTCCGGTCTGAACGCTCCGGTCTGAGCGCTCCGGTCCTGAGCGCTCCGGTCCTGAGCGCTCCGGCCTGAACGCTCCGGTCTGAACGCTCCGGCCTGAACGCTCCGGTCTGAACGCTCCGGTCTGAACGCTCCGGTCTAAACGCTCCGGTCTGAACGCTCCGGTCTGAACGCTCCGGTCTGAACGCTCCGGTCTGAACGCTCCGGTCTGAACGCTCCGGCCTGAACGCTCCGGTCTGAACGCTCCGGCCTGAACGCTCCGGTCTGAACGCTCCGGTCTGAACGCTCCGGTCTGAACGCTCCGGTCTGAACGCTCCGGCCTGAACGCTCCGGTCTGAACGCTCCGGTCTAAACGCTCCAGTTTGAACGCTCCGGCCTGAACGCTCCGGCCTGAACGCTCCGGTCTGAACGCTCCGGTCTGAACGCTCCGGTCTGAACGCTCCGGTCTGAACGCTCCGGCCTGAACGCTCCGGTCTGAACGCTCCGGTCTAAACGCTCCAGTTTGAACGCTCCGGCCTGAACGCTCCGGTCTGAACGCTCCGGCCTGAACGCTCCGGTCTGAACGCTCCGGTCTGAACGCTCCGGTCTGAACGCTCCGGTCTGAACGCTCCGGCCTGAACGCTCCGGTCTGAACGCTCCGGTCTAAACGCTCCAGTTTGAACGCTCCGGTCTGAACGCTCCGGTCTGAACGCTCCGGTCTGAACGCTCCGGCCTGAACGCTCCGGCCTGAACGCTCCGGTCTAAACGGCACACAGAAGACCAGTTTGGACGCCTCTGGACTTGAACGTTGAACTCAGAGATCTGCGGCGAGCCCCGTGTGTAAAAGTCCCGTGTTTTTCCGGGCGCAGGTCCAGATCCGAGCCTCGCGGCGACGCTCACAATATGAAACAGCAGATAGAAACATGGTACACACATTTACAAAAACTCTCAAAGCGCAGAGTAGAAAACAGACTCCGGGATCACAGTCTGCCCGGAGTCTTAAAGTGTAAAACGTCAGCTGGTCCGCGCCGGGTCTGCGTCCGCGGCGTCTCAGGCGGACGGCACCATGTCCTTGATGACAGGCTCTCGGTTCAGGTACGTGGCCCAGTAAACCAGATTGAAGCTGCCGAACAGGACGGGGAACAGGATCCGGGACATTCGGTCGATTTTGCTGACGCTGTTGAAGGTCTTCTTCTGCTCCGGAGCCTTGCCGCCGGCCGCCGCGGGTTTGGAGGCGTCGCAGGAGGCGGCGCCCCCCTTGGCGATGGTGGGAAGCGCGCCAGACTGGTCCTTGCCCAGAGCCGGCGCATAGTTCGCCACGGCAACCGCGTACGCATTGTTCTTCTTCATGACGGACGCACGCTCTTTCTTCTGAGGAGAGACGCAAAGGGTTAGTCCTGGTTTAGTCCCGGTTCGGTCCCGGTTCGGTCTCGGTTCAGTCCCGGTTCGGTCCCGGTTCAGTCCCGGTTCGGTCCCGGTTCAGTCCCGGTTCAGTCCCGGTTCAGTCCCGGTTCAGTCCCGTTTTAGTCCCGGTTCAGTCCTGTTTCAGTCCTGGTTCAGTCCCGGTTCAGTCCCGGTTCAGTCCCGTTTTAGTCCCGGTTCAGTCCCGTTTCAGTCCTGGTTCAGTCCTGGTTCAGTCCCGGTTCAGTCCCGGTTCAGTCCTGTTTCAGTCCTGGTTCAGTCCTGTTTCAGTCCCGGTTCAGTCCCGGTTCAGTCCCGTTTTAGTCCTGGTTTAGTCCTGGTTCAGTCTCGGTTCAGTCCCGGTTCAGTCCCGGTTCAGTCCTGGTTCAGTCCTGGTTCAGTCCCGTTTTAGTCCCGGTTCAGTCCTGTTTCAGTCCTGGTTCAGTCCTGGTTCAGTCCTGGTTCAGTCCCGGTTCAGTCCCGGTTCAGTCCTGGTTCAGTCCCGGTTCAGTCCCGTTTCAGTCCTGGTTCAGTCCCGGTTCAGTCCCAGTTCAGTCCTGTTTCAGTCCTGGTTCAGTCCCGGTTCAGTCCCGGTTCAGTCCTGGTTCAGTCCTGGTTCAGTCCCGGTTCAGTCCCGGTTCAGTCCTGGTTCAGTCCCGGTTCAGTCCCGGTTTAGTCCCAGTTCAGTCCTGTTTTAGTCCCGGTTCAGTCCTGGGTCAGTCCCGGTTCAGTCCCGGTTCAGTCCCGGTTCAGTCCCGTTTTAGTCCCGGTTCAGTCCCTGTTCAGTCCTGGTTCAGTCCCGGTTCAATCCCGGTTCAGTCCTGTTTTAGTCCCGATTCAGCCCTGGTTCAGTCCCGTTTTAGTCCTGGTTCAGTCCCGTTTTAGTCCCGTTTGAGTCCTGGTTCGGTCCTGTTTTAGTCCCGGTTCAGTTCCGGTTCAGTCCCGGTTCAATCCCGTTTTAGTCCCAGTTCAGTCCCGATTCAGGCCTGGTTCAGTCCCGGTTCAGTCCCGGTTCAGTCCCGGTTCAATCCCGTTTTAGTCCCGGTTCAGTCCCGTTTTAGTCCCGATTCAGGCCCGGTTCAGTCCCGGTTCAGTCCCGGTTCAGTCCCGTTTTAGTCCCGGTTCAGTCCCGGTTCAGTCCCGGTTCAGTCTTGTTTTAGTCCTGGTTCAGTCCCGGTTCAGTCCCGGTTCAGTCCCGGTTCAGTCCCGGTTCAGTCCCGTTTTAGTCCCGTTTTAGTCCCGGTTCAGTCCCGGTTCAGTCCCGGTTCAGTCCCGTTTTAGTCCTGGTTCAGTCCTGGTTCAGTCCCGGTTCAGTCCCGGTTCAGTCCCGGTTCAGTCCCGTTTTAGTCCTGGTTCAGTCCCGGTTCAGTCCCGGTTCAGTCCCGGTTCAGACCTTGTCGGTGACCAGGCTCTTCCCGTCCCAGGCCCATCCTCGTTTGGTGAAGTAGTTGACGGTGGCGAACTCGATGAGCGCGGAGAAGACGAAGGCGTAACACACGGCGATGAACCAGTCCATGGCCGTCGCGTACGCCACCTTCGGCAGAGAGTTACGCGCCGAGATGGACAGAGTCGTCATGGTCAGGACCGTGGTGACTCCTGCGACAGAGGAGGAGTGAGGAGGAGAGGACAGAGGAGGAGAGAGGAGGAGAGAGGAGGAGAGGAGGAGAGAGGAGGAGAGAAGAGAGGAGAGAGGAGAGGAGAGAGGAGAGGAGAGGAGAGAAGAGAGGAGAGAGGAGGAGAGAGGAAGAGAGGAGGAGAGAGGAGGAGGAGAGAGGAGAGGAGAGAAGAGAGGAGAGGAGGAGAGAAGAGAGGAGAGAGGAGAGGGAGAGGAGAGGAGAGAAGAGAGGAGAGGAGAGAAGAGAGGAGAGGAGGAGAGAAGAGAGGAGAGGAGAGAAGAGAGGAGAGGAGAGATGAGAGGAGGAGAGAAGAGAGGAGAGGAGAGAGGAGAGAGAGAGGAGAGGAGAGGAGAGAAGAGAGGAGAGAGGAGAGGAGAGGAGGAGAGAAGAGAGGAGAGGAGAGAGGAGGAGAGAAGAGAGGAGAGAAGAGAGGAGAGGAGAGAGGAGAGGAGAGGAGGAGAGAAGAGAGGAGAGAAGAGAGGAGAGAGGAGAGGAGTGAGGAGAGAAAGGGGAGAGAGGAGAAGAGAGAGGAGAGAAAGGGGAGAGAGGAGAGGAGAGAAGAGAAGAGAGGAGAGAGGAGAGGAGAGAAGAGAGGAGAGAAGAGAGGAGAGGAGAGAGGAGAGGAGAGAGGAGGAGAGAGGAGAGAAGAGAGGAGAGAGGAGAGGAGAGAGGAGGAGAGAGGAGAGGAGAGAGGAGAGGAGAGAGGAGGAGAGAGGAGAGAAGAGAGGAGGAGAGAGGAGAGAAGAGAGGAGAGAAGAGAGGAGGAGAGAGGAGAGGAGAGAGGAGAGGAGAGAGGAGAGGAGAGGAGAGAAGAGAGGAGAGAGGAGGAGAGAGGAAGAGAGGAGGAGAGAGGAGGAGGAGAGAGGAGAGGAGAGAAGAGAGGAGAGGAGGAGAGAAGAGAGGAGAGAGGAGAGGGAGAGGAGAGGAGAGAGGAGAAGAGAGGAGAGAGGAGAGGAGAGGAGGAGAGAAGAGAGGAGAGGAGAGAAGAGAGGAGAGGAGAGATGAGAGGAGGAGAGAAGAGAGGAGAGGAGAGAGGAGAGAGAGAGGAGAGGAGAGAGGAGAGAAGAGAGGAGAGAGGAGAGGAGAGGAGGAGAGAAGAGAGGAGAGGAGAGAGGAGGAGAAGAGAGGAGAGAAGAGAGGAGAGGAGAGAGGAGAGGAGAGGAGGAGAGAAGAGAGGAGAGAAGAGAGGAGAGAGGAGAGGAGAGGAGGGAGGAGAGAAAGGGGAGAGAGGAGAAGAGAGAGGAGAGAAAGGGGAGAGAGGAGAGGAGAGAAGGAGAGAAGAGAAGAGAGGAGAGAGGAGAGGAGAGAAGAGAGGAGAGAAGAGAGGAGAGGAGAGAGGAGAGGAGAGAGGAGGAGAGAGGAGAGAAGAGAGGAGAGAGGAGAGAAGAGAGGAGGAGAGAGGAGAGGAGAGAGGAGGAGAGAGGAGAGGAGAGAGGAGGAGAGGAGGAGGAGCAGAGGAGGAGGAGCAGAGGAGGAGGCCTCACCGAACACGGTCCTTGCAGGCACAGACTCGCGGTTGAGCCAGAACGAGACCTGGGACAGGATCACGGTCATGATGCACGGCAGGTACGTCTGGATCACAAAGTATCCGATCTTCCTCTTCAGGTGGAAGTGCGCCGTCATGACCGTGTACTCGCCTGCAGGGGGCGACACCGCACACTTACACACGGACCTTTACACACACTGTCCTTTACACACACTGTCCTTTACACACACCGTCCTTTACACACACTGTCCTTTACACGCACTGTCCTTTACACACACTGTCCTTTACACACACTGTCCTTTACACACACCGTCCTTTACACACACTGTCCTTTACACACACCGTCCTTTACACACGGCCCTTTACACACACCGTCCTTTACATGCACCGTCCTTTACACACAGCCCTTTACACACACCGTCCTTTACATGCACCGTCCTTTACACACACTGTCCTTTACACACGGCCCTTTACACACACTGTCCTTTACACACACTGTCCTTTACACACACTGTCCTTTACACACCCCATCCTTGACACGCACCGTCCTTTACACACACTGTCCTTTACACACGACCCTTTACACACACTGTCCTTTACACACACCGTCCTTTACATGCCCCGTCCTTTACACGCACCGTCCTTTACACACCCCATCCTTTACACGCACCGTCCTTTACACACACTGTCCTTTACACACACCGTCCTTTACACACACTGTCCTTTACAAACACTGTCCTTTACACACGGCCCTTTACACGCCCCGTCCTTTACACGCCCCGTCCTTTACACACCCCATCCTTTACACGCACCGTCCTTTACACACACTGTCCTTTACACACGGCCCTTTACACACACTGTCCTTTACACGCACCGTCCTTTACACACACCGTCCTTTACACGCACCGTCCTTTACATGCACCGTCCTTTACACACAGCCCTTTACACGCACTGTCCTTTACACATGGCCCTTTACACGCACTGTCCTTTACACATGGCCCTTTACACGCACCGTCCTTTACACACGGCCCTTTACACGCACTGTCCTTTACACATGGCCCTTTACACGCACCGTCCTTTACACGCACCGTCCTTTACACATGGCCCTTTACACGCACTGTCCTTTACACATGGCCCTTTACACGCACCGTCCTTTACACACAGCCCTTTACACGCACTGTCCTTTACACATGGCCCTTTACACGCACTGTCCTTTACACATGGCCCTTTACACGCACCGTCCTTTACACACGGCCCTTTACACGCACATGCACCGTCCTTTACACACAGCCCTTTACACGCACCGTCCTTTACACACGGCCCTTTACACACACTGTCCTTTACACAGACCGTCCTTTACATACACTGTCCTTTACACACGGCCCTTTACACGCACTGTCCTTTACACAGACCGTCCTTTACATACACTGTCCTTTACATACACTGTCCTTTACACACACCGTCCTTTACATACACTGTCCTTTACACACACCGTCCTTTACACACACTGTCCTTTACACAGACCGTCCTTTACATACACAGTCCTTTACACACACTGTCCTTTACACACCGTCCTTTACATACACTGTCCTTTACACACAGCCCTTTACACGCACTGTCCTTTACACATGGCCCTTTACACGCACCGTCCTTTACACATGGCCCTTTACACGCACTGTCCTTTACACATGGCCCTTTACACGCACCGTCCTTTACACACGGCCCTTTACACGCACTGTCCTTTACACATGGCCCTTTACACGCACCGTCCTTTACACGCACCGTCCTTTACACATGGCCCTTTACACGCACCGTCCTTTACACACACAGTCCTACAGCAGCATTAAACAGTTCTCCTTGGAGTTTCCATGGAAATAATCGTTCTGAACTCAGGGTCCTGTGGAAAACTCGTTAAATCGTCTTTATTTTATTCAGCGTCCGGGAGTGGGGAAGGGTTCTGAACGGACAGCGACACTAACGTATTTAATCGGAGTTTAACGAGATCCAAGTGTCACGATAGGGTCTGAACCTCACGGCACGATATTCACGATATTCTCCATACAGACGGGTTAAAATAATTTGAGCCCCGGATTTTCCCAGTTTTCCACATGTCCTCCTGGTTTGTGACATCACGTGGATAGAGCCTATTCATTTTCGTGCAGAATTAAACCTTTTTTATTCGGAATTAAAGCTTTACGGAAGCCGGGAAGATCACAGCAAACACAAACGCCACAACGGAAGTGACCGCGGGACTCTATTTTCCGACGGACCAAGCGAGGAGGATCAAGCGGGGAAAGTTAAAGAAGAAGAAAGTGAAAAGGGAAGAGTTGGAAATGTAAGTAAAAGTTATTTGTTGTTTTGTTTCCAGGATCGACCTGCGTGAAGTCGCCTCCATCAAACCCAAACCTGCACAAAAACTACGTCAGTCGTTTGTGCTTCTTTAGTTTTGGAGAAATGAACGACTCTTTTACAGGTCAAACTGGGGTCAGTCCCACAGGAAGAAGAAAAATGCTCCAAAACAAAATGGAGTCAATCAAAAAGTTTCGTGTGATTCTGGTTCTTCAGATATTCACAGTTTTATTTTGGTCGATGACGTCGTCCAGAACCTCAGAATGTGAAACAGCCTCAAAACAGGAAGAAAATGATAGAAACTGTTTGTATTTGGTTTGTGCTGTTTTGTGCTGTGACAGTTTCATTTGTGTGAGTTTATTTCTCAAATTCTTCATTATTATTTCCGCTGTAATTACAGGACGTCATTTCTGCTCAGCTGACGGAGACAAACTCCACAAAACTAGAGAAGAGAAACGACCTGAGGCTGAGGAAAAGTCTGTTTCAGTCTTTAGTCCTTTGCTTTTATAATAACACAGACTCTTCCACAGCCTCAGGTCGTTTCAGGTGTCGCTGTCCGGTCCGTGTGGATTTGTGGTGAGCGCTCCGAGCTTCCACAGAGTTCGCCCCTAAACCACATTTTACTTTCACTTTCCTTTTGAATCGATCGGAATCATTAAAGGTCCCTGAACGATTGCGCCTCCTCTCCTCCATCTGTCGCCTCCCCCTCTCTTCACGCTCCTTCCTCTCCGTCATTCTTTCTGTCCCATTTCATCTTCCTCTCTTCCTCTCTTCCTCTCTCCTCTCTTCCTCCCTCCTCTCTTCCTCTCTTCCTCCCTCCTCTCTTCCTCCACTTTTTCCTCTCTCCTCACTTCCTCCCTCCTCTCTTCCTCCCTCCCCATTTCCTCCCTCTTCCTCTCTTCCTCCCTCCTCTCTTCCTCTCTTCCTCCCTCCCCTCTTCCTCCCTCCCCATTTCCTCCCTCTTCCTCTCTTCCTCTCTCCTCTCTTCCTCTCTTCTTCCACTTTTTCCTCTCTCCTCACTTCCTCCCTCCCCTCTTCCTCCCTCCCCATTTCCTCCCTCTTCCTCTCTTCCTCTCTCCTCTCTTCCTCTCTTCCTCCCTCCTCTCTTCCTCTCTTCCTCCTTCCTCTCTTCTTCTCTTCCTCCACTTTTTCCTCTCTCCTCACTTCCTCCCTCCCCTTTTCCTCCCTCTTCCTCTCTTCCTCTCTCCTCTCTTCCTCTCTTCCTCCCTCCTCTCTTCCTCCTTCCTCTCTTCCTCCACTTTTTCCTCTCTCCTCACTTCCTCCCTCCTCTCTTCCTCCCTCCCCTCTTCCTCCCTCCCCATTTCCTCCCTCTTCCTCTCTTCCTCCCTCCTCTCTTCCTCCCTCCCCTCTTCCTCCCTCCCCATTTCCTCCCTCTTCCTCTCTTCCTCCCTCCTCTCTTCCTTTCTCCTCTCTTCCTCTGTCCTTTCTTCCTCCCTCCTCTCTTTCTGTCTCCTCACTTCCTCCCTCCTCTCTTCCACCCTCCTCTCTTCCTCCCTCCCCATTTCCTCCCTCTTCCTCACTTCCTCCCTCCTCTCTTCCTCCCTCCCCTCTTCCTCCCTCCCCATTTCCTCCCTCTTCCTCTCTTCCTCCCTCCTCTCTTCCTCTCTCCTCTCTTCCTCTGTCCTTTCTTCCTCCCTCCTCTCTTCCTGCCTCCTCACTTCCTCCCTCCTCTCTTCCTCCCTCCCCTCTTCCTCCCTCCCCATTTCCTCCCTCTTCCTCTCTTCCTCCCTCCTCTCTTCCTCCCTCCCCTCTTCCTCCCTCCCCATTTCCTCCCTCTTCCTCACTTCCTCCCTCCTCTCTTCCTCCCTCCCCTCTTCCTCCCTCCCCATTTCCTCCCTCTTCCTCTCTTCATCCCTCCTCTCTTCCTCTGTCCTCTCTTCCTCTGTCCTTTCTTCCTCCCTCTCTTCCTGCCTCCTCTCTTCCTCCTTCCTCTCTTCCTCCATCCTCTCTTCCTCCCTCCCCACTTCGTCCCTCTTCCCCTCTTCCTCCCTCTTCTTCTCTTCCTCCCTCCTCTCTTCCTCTCTCCTCTCTTCCTCTCTCCTCTCTTCCTTTCTCCTCTCTTCCTCCCTCCTCTCTTCCTCCCTCTTCCCTCTATCCTGGTAAATCAGCGGTGTTTCTGTTGCCGTGGTAACGCTCTGCTCCCTTTATTTTCCTTCATCCCAGCGCCGACTTTAGTCCTGGTTTAGTCCTGGTTTAGTCCTGGTTAAGTCCTGGTTTAGTCCTGGTTTAGTCCTGGTTTAGTCCTGGTTTAGACCTGGTTTAGTTCTGGTTTAGACCTGGTTTAGTCCTGGTTTAGTCCTGGTTTAGACCTGGTTTAGACCTGGTTTAGACCTGGTTAAGTCCTGGTTTAGTCCTGGTTTAGTCCTGGTTTAGTCCTGCTTTAGTCCTGGTTTAGTCCTGGTTTAGTTCTGGTTTAGACCTGGTTTAGTCCTGGTTTAGTCCTGGTTTAGACCTGGTTTAGACCTGGTTAAGTCCTGGTTTAGTCCTGGTTTAGTCCTGGTTTAGACCTGGTTTAGTTCTGGTTTAGACCTGGTTTAGTCCTGGTTTAGTCCTGGTTTAGTCCTGGTTTAGACCTGGTTTAGACCTGGTTAAGTCCTGGTTTAGTCCTGGTTTAGTCCTGGTTTAGTCCTGGTTTAGTCCTGGTTTAGACCTGGTTTAGTTCTGGTTTAGACCTGGTTTAGTCCTGGTTTAGTCCTGGTTTAGTCCTGGTTTAGTCCTGGTTTAGACCTGGTTTAGTTCTGGTTTAGACCTGGTTTAGTCCTGGTTTAGTCCTGGTTTAGTCCTGGTTTAGACCTGGTTTAGACCTGGTTTAGTCCTGGTTTAGTCCTGGTTTAGTCCTGGTTTAGACCTGGTTTAGTCCTGGTTTAGACCTGGTTTAGACCTGGTTTAGTCCAGGTTTAAACCACCTCCTCCTCCTCTCCTCCTCCTCCTCTTCTCCTCCTCTCCTCCTTTTCTCCTCCTCTTCTCCTCCTCCTCTCCTCCTCTCCTTCTCCTCCTCCTCTCCTCCTCCTCCTCTTCTCCTCCTCTCCTCCTTTTCTCCTCCTCTTCTCCTCCTCCTCTCCTCCTCTCCTTCTCCTCCTCCTCTCCTCCTCCTCCTCCTCTTCTCCTCCTCTCCTCTCTTCCTCCTCCTTTTCCTCCTCCTCTCCTCCTTCTCTTCTCCTCCTCCTCTTCTTCTTCTCCTCTCCTCTCCTCCTCTCCTCCTCTTCTCCTCCTCTCCTCCTCTCCTTCTTCTCCTCCTCTCCTCCTTTCCTCCTCCTCTCCTCCTCCTCCTCTCCTCCTCCACTCCTCCTCTCCTCCTCCTCTCCTCCTCTCCTTCTCCTCCTCCTCTCCTCCTTTCCTCCTCCTCTCCTCCTCTTCTCCTCCTCCTCCTCTCCTCCTCCTCCTCCACTTCTCCTCCTCCTCCTCTCCTCCTCCTCCTTTCATCCTCATCTCCGCCTCTCCTCCTCCTCTCCTCCTCCCCACCCCCTCCCCCACTCCTCCTCCTCTCCTCCTGTTCTCCTCCTCTCCTCCTCCTCCACTCCTCTCCTCCTCCTCCTCTCCTCCTTACCTCCACCTCTCCTACTCCTCTCTCTCCTACTCCCCTCCCCCTCCTCTCCTCCTCCTCTCCTTCTCCTCCTCACCTCCTCCTCATCTCCTCCTCTCCTCCTCTCCTCCTCCTCCTCTCCTCCTTTCCTCCTCCTCTCCTTCTCCTCTCCTCCTCCTCCTCTCCTCCTCTCCTTCTCTCCTCCTCTCCTTCTCCTCCTCCTCTCCTCCTCCTGTCCTCCTCTCCTCCTCCTCCTCTCCTCCTCCTCCTCCTCCTTTCCTCCTCCTCCTCTCCTCCTCCTCCTCTCCTCCTCCTCCTCCTCTTCTACTCCTCTCCTCCTCCCCCTCCTCTCCTCCTCCTCTCCTCCTCTCCTCCTCCTCGCCTCCTCCTCCTCTCCTCCTCCTCCTCTCCTCCTCCTCCTTCTTTCCTCCTCCTCTCCTCCTTCTTTCCTCCTCCTCTCCTCCTCCTCTCCTCCTCTCCTCCTCCTCCTCTCCTCCTCCTCTCCTCCTCCTCCTCCTCCTCTCCTCCTCCTCCTCTCCTCCTCCTCCTCTCCTCCTCCTCCTCTCCTCCTCCTTTCTCCTCCTGCGGCTCGTGACCCAGATCTGAAGTTTAAATCATTTATGCAGAACAAGAAATGAGGGATAAGACCAGAGAGAAGAAGAAGAAGAAGAAGAAGAAGGAGAGAGAAAGAGGAAGAAAGAGATAATGAGAGAAAGAGAGAGAAAGGGACGGAGCGAGAGGGAGAAAGACAGGGACAAAGAGCAGAAGGAGAGAGAGAAAGAGGGAAAAAGCAGAAGGAGAGAGAGAAAGAGCAGAAGGAGAGAGAGAAAGAGCAGAATAAGGAGGAAGAGAACGAGAGAAAGAGCAAGAGAGAGAGAGAAAGAGAGAGAAAGAGCAGAATGAGAGAGAGAAAGAGCAGAATAAGGAGAGAGAGAAAGAGAGGGAGAGCAGAAGAAGGAGGAAGAGAAAGAGAGAAAGAAATAGAGCAGAAGAAGAAGAGAGAAAGAGCAGTAGGAGAGAGAGAAAGAGCAGTAGGAGAGAGAGAAAGAGCAGTAGGAGAGAGAGAAAGAGCAGTAGGAGAGAGAGAAAGAGCAGAATAAGGAGAGAGAGAAGGAGCAGTAGGAGAGAGAGAAAGAGCAGTAGGAGAGAGAGAAAGAGCAGTAGGAGAGAGAGAAAGAGAGAAAGAGCAGTAGGAGAGAGAGAAAGAGCAGAATAAGGAGAGAGAGAAAGAGCAGAAGGAGAGAGAAAGAGCAGAAGAGGGAGAGAGAAAGAGCAGAAGGAGAGAAGGAGCAGAAGAGGGAGAGAGAGAAAGAGCAGAATAAGGAGAGAGAGAAAGAGCAGAAGAAAGAGAGACAGAAAGAGCAGAAGAAAGAGAGAGAGAAAGAGCAGAAGAAAGAGAGAGAGAAAGAGCAGACTAAGGAGAGAGAGAAAGAGCAGACTAAGGAGAGAGAGAAAGAGCAGAATAAGGAGAGAGAGAAAGAGCAGAATAAGGAGAGAGAGAAAGAGCAGAATAAGGAGAGAGAGAAAGAGCAGACTAAGGAGAGAGAGAAAGAGAAAGAGCAGTAGGAGAGAGAGAAAGAGCAGTAGGAGAGAGAGAAAGAGCAGTAGGAGAGAGAGAAAGAGCAGAATAAGGAGAGAGAGAAAGAGCAGGAGGAGAGAGAGAAAGAGCAGAAGGAGAGAGAGAAAGAGAGAAAGAGCAGTAGGAGAGAGAGAAAGAGAGAAAGAGCAGTAGGAGAGAGAGAAAGAGCAGAATAAGGAGAGAGAGAAAGAGCAGAATAAGGAGAGAGAGAAAGAGCAGAATAAGGAGAGAGAGAAAGAGCAGTAGGAGAGAGAGAAAGAGAGAAAGAGCAGTAGGAGAGAGAGAAAGAGCAGTAGGAGAGAGAGAAAGAGCAGTAGGAGAGAGAGAAAGAGCAGTAGGAGAGAGAGAAAGAGAGAAAGAGCAGTAGGAGAGAGAGAAAGAGAAGTAGGAGAGAGAGAAAGAGCAGAATAAGGAGAGAGAGAGAAAGAGCAGTAGGAGAGAGAGAAAGAGCAGAATAAGGAGAGAGAAAGAGGAGGAGAGAAGGAGCAGAAGAGGGAGAGAGAGAAAGAGCAGAATAAGGAGAGAGAGAAAGAGCAGAAGAGGGAGAGAGAGAAAGAGCAGAAGAAAGAGAGACAGAAAGAGCAGAAGAAAGAGAGAGAGAAAGAGCAGAAGAAAGAGAGAGAGAAAGAGCAGAATAAGGAGAGAGAGAAAGAGCAGACTAAGGAGAGAGAGAAAGAGCAGAATAAGGAGAGAGAGAAAGAGCAGAATAAGGAGAGAGAGAAAGAGCAGACTAAGGAGAGAGAGAAAGAGCAGAATAAGGAGAGAGAGAAAGAGCAGAATAAGGAGAGAGAGAAAGAGCAGACTAAGGAGAGAGAGAAAGAGCAGAATAAGGAGAGAGAGAAAGAGCAGAAGAGGGAGAGAGAGAAAGAGCAGAAAAAAGAGAGACAGAAAGAGCAGAAGAAAGAGAGAGAGAAAGAGCAGAAGAAAGAGAGAGAGAAAGAGCAGAATAAGGAGAGAGAGAAAGAGCAGACTAAGGAGAGAGAGAAAGCGCAGAATAAGGAGAGAGAAAGAGCAGAATAAGGAGAGAGAGAAAGAGCAGACTAAGGAGAGAGAGAAAGCGCAGAATAAGGAGAGAGAGAAAGAGCAGAATAAGGAGAGAGAGAAAGAGCAGAATAAGGAGAGAGAGAAAGAGCAGACTAAGGAGAGAGAGAAAGAGCAGAAGAAAGAGAGACAGAAAGAGCAGAAGAAAGAGAGAAAGAGCAGAAGAAAGAGAGAGAGAAAGAGCAGAATAAGGAGAGAGAGAAAGAGCAGAAGAAAGAGAGAGAGAAAGAGCAGAAGAAAGAGAGAAAGAGCAGAAGAAAGAGAGAGAGAAAGAGCAGACTAAGGAGAGAGAGAAAGAGCAGAATAAGGAGAGAGAGAAAGAGCAGAATAAGGAAAGAGAGAGAAAGAGCAGAAGAGGGAGAGAGAAAGAGAGAGAAAGGGAGGGAGAGGGAGAGGAGGAGAGAGGGGAAATCCCCAGATGGAGCAGGCACCAAGGAAGCGATAGAAAGAGAGAAGAAGAGAAGGATGGAGAGAGGGACTGGAGGAATGAAGGAGGAGGAGAGTCTCAAACGCAATGGCAGGATTTTATTATGAAGGATGAGACAGAAGAAGGAGAGAGGGAGAGGGGGATGGAAGAGAAGAGGAGGAGAGCGGCTAATTTTTCTGTCCTCATTTTTCATCATTCTGAAATCCAGGGGAAGAAAGAGAGAGGGAATCCCCCAGACGCAGCGGGCACCCGAGGGAGAAAGAGCGAAACAGGGACGGAGAGAGAGAAAGAGGGAGGGAGGAAGAGAAGAGGCGCAGGAGAGGGAGGGAAAGAGAAAGACCCAGACACCGTCCAATCACAGAGCAGAGCCAGAACGATCGACAGAAAATGATGACAAATCTACAACAGCTCCCATTGCACGTCATCCCTGTCAATCATCCGTCACCGACCAATCAGAGGACAGGAGAGGAGGGGGGCGGGTCGACGGGACGTTCCGGCAGCCAATCAGAAAACGGTTCATTCTCCCAACGAGAAAATTATCGATGTTTATAACGAGAAAAAGAAAGAAAGAATGAATCCTCTTTCTTTCTTTCTGGTGAGGAGCAGAGGAGACGAGAGGAGGAGCAGAGGAGGAGAGAAGGAGAGAGGAGAGGAGGAGGAGGAGGAGAGAAGGAGAGGAGAGGAGCAGAGGAGGAGAGGAGAGGAGGAGAGAAGGAGAGAGGAGAGGAGGAGCAGAGGAGAAGAGAAGGAGAGGAGAGGAGCAGAGGAGGAGAGGAGAGGAGGAGAGAAGGAGAGAGGAGAGGAGGAGAGGAGGAGGAGAGGAGCAGAGGAGGAGAGGAGGAGGAGAGGAGGAGACGAGAGGAGGAGAGGAGAAGGAGAGGAGAAGGAGAGAGGAGAGGAGGAGAGGAGAGGAGCAGAGGAGGAGGAGAGGAGGAGGAGACGAAAGGAAGAGCAGAGGAGACGAGAGGAGGAGAAGAGGAGGAGAGTAAGAGAAAAGGAGCAAAGGAGGAGGAGAGGACAAGAGGAGCAGAGGAGGGGAGAAGGAGGAGAGGAGGAGACGAGAGGAGAGGAGCAGAGGAGGAGGAGAGGAGGAGGAGGAGACGAGAGGAGGAGCAGAGGAGATGAGAGGAGGAGGAGAGGAGAAGCAGAGAAGGAGAGGAAGAGAGAAGGAGCAAAGGAAGAGAGGACAAGAAAAGTAGAGGAGGAGCAGAGGAGGAGGAGAGGAGGAGACAAGACAAGAGGAGGAGCAGAGGAGTAGAGGAGGAGAGAAGGAGAGAGGAGGAGGAGGAGAGGAGGAGCAGAGGAGGAGAGGAGCAGAGAAGAGGGGGAACAGAGGAGGAGAGGAGAAGAGGTTTTTTTTCTCACCAAAAACAACAACAAAAATAAGACCCGCCCACTCGGCACCGACACGTGATTGGCTCCCGAAAGGCCCCAGTCCCGCCCACTCCCGTCACGCCGGCACGCGATTGGCCGCCCGGTTTAAATGGGCGACCGATTTGCATTCGGCTCACGCTCCGGCGGAGGAGAGCGCGTAACCGTGGCAACAGGGCGCAGCATCGTCTCCGCGGGAGGAGAGAGGGATGGGGCGGAGGAGGGGGATGGAGGGAGAGGAGGGAGGAACAGCAGGACACGAGAGAAGAGAGAGAGAGACGGAGGAGAGAAGAGACAAGATGATCAAAGAAGAAAGGGAGAAAGAAGGAAGGAAGAGGGGAGGAGAAGGAGAGGAGCAACAGATCACACCATCGTCATGAGAGAAAAGAGGAGGAGAGGAGGAGAAGAGGAGAGGAGGAGAGAGGAGGGGAGAGGAGGAGGAGAGGGGAGGGGAGGAGAGAGGAGGGGAGGAGAGAGGAGGGGAGGAGAGGAGGTGAGGAGGAGAGGAGGAGAGAGGAGAGGAGAGGAGGAGAGAGGAGAGAGGAGTGGAGAGGAGGAGGAGAGGAGGAGGAGAGAGGAGGAGAGGAGAAGAGGAGAGGAGGAGAGAGGAGGGGAGGAGAGGAGGGGAGAGGAGGAGTGGAGGAGAGGAGGAGGAGAAGGAGAGGAGGTGAGGAGGAGAGAAGGAGAGGAGGAGGAGGAGAAGAGGAGAGGACATGAGGAGGGGAGGAGGAGAGAAGGAGTGGAGGAGAGGAGAGGAGGAGGAGAGGACGAGGAGAGGAGGAGAGGAGAGGAGGAGGAGAGAAGGAGAGGAGGTGATGAGGAGAGGAGGAGAGAAGGAGAGGAGGAGAGGAGGTGAGGAGGAGAGGAGGAGAGGAGGAGAGGACGTGAGGAGGAGAGGAGGAGGAGGAGGAGAGGAGAGAGGAGAGGACAGGAGGAGAGGAGAAGAGGAAGAATATTGAGGTCAGGAGAAGTGAAGAGTGAAATGATCCAAAACGTGACGGAGAGATGGAAACACGCGGAGGATTCGAGAACGACGTCTGTGAACGAGTGGAACCGGATGGAGAGATTTCACCGGGAAGATGAAGAAAGAAGAGAGAAAGAGAGAGAGAAAGAAAGAGGGATGAGAGAGAAAGAGAGAGGGATGAGAGAGAAAAAGAGAGGGATGAGAGAGAAAGAGAGAAAGAGAGAGGGATGAGAGAGAAAGAGAGAAAGAAAGAGGGATGAGAGAGAAAGAGAGAATGAGAGAGGGATGAGAGAGAAAGAAAGAGGGATGAGAGAGAAAGAGAGAAAGAAAGAAGGATGAGAGAGAAGGAAAGAAAGAGAGAGGGATGAGAGAGAAAGAGAGAGGGATGAGAGAGAAAGAGAGAAAGAAAAAGGGATGAGAGAGAAAGAGAGAAAGAGAGAGGGATGAGAGAGAAAGAGAGAGGGATGAGAGAGAAAGAGAGAAAGAAAGAGAGAAAGAAAGAGGGATGAGAGAGAAAGAGAGAAAGAAAGAGAGAAAGAAAAAGGGATGAGAGAGAAAGAGAGAAAGAAAGAGGGATGAGAGAGAAAGAGAGAAAGAAAGAGAGAAAGAGGGATGAGAGAGAAAGAGAGAAAGAAAAAGGGATGAGAGAGAAAGAGAGAAAGAGAGAGGGATGAGAGAGAAAGAGAGAGGGATGAGAGAGAAAGAGAGAGGGATGAGAGGGAAAGAGAGAAAGAAAGAGAGAAAGAAAGAGGGATGAGAGAGAAAGAAAGAGGGATGAGAGAGAAAGAGAGAAAGAAAGAGAGAAAGAAAAAAGGGGGATGAGGGAGTAGAAATAGTGATTATATAATGTTCAGATACATGAGCTCTGCAGCCGACACACAGATACACAATACTACAAATACTACAAATACTACAAATACTACAAATACTACATATAGTACAAATACTACAAATACTGAAAATACTACAAATACTGCAAATACTGCAAATACTGCAAATACTACAAATACTGCAAATAGTACAAATACTACAAATACTGCAAATAGTACAAATACTGCAAATACTGCAAATACTGCAAATACTACAAATACTGCAAATAGTACAAATACTGCAAATACTACAAATACTGCAAATACTACAAATACTGCAAATACTACAAATACTACAAATACTGCAAATACTACAAATAGTATAAATACTGCAAATAGTACAAATACTGCAAATACTGCAAATACTACAAATACTGCAAATACTACAAACACTGCAAATACTACAAATACTACAAATACTACAAATACTGCAAATACTGCAAATACTACATATAGTACAAATACTACAAATACTACATATAGTACAAATACTACAAATACTGCAAATACTACAAATACTGCAAATACTGCAAATACTGCAAATACTACAAATACTGCAAATACTACAAATACTACAAATACTACAAATACTGCAAATACTACAAATACTGCAAATAGTACAAATACTGCAAATACTGCAAATACTGCAAATACTACAAATACTGCAAATAGTACAAATACTGCAAATACTACAAATACTACAAATACTGCAAATAGTACAAATACTACAAATACTGCAAATAGTACAAATACTACAAATACTGCAAATACTACAAATACTGCAAATACTACAAATACTACAAATACTGCAAATACTACAAATACTGCAAATACTGCAAATACTACAAATACTACAAATACTACAAATACTGCAAATACTACAAATACTGCAAATACTGCAAATACTACAAATACTGCAAATACTACAAATACTGCAAATACTGCAAATACTACAAATACTGCAAATACTACAAATACTACAAATACTGCAAATACTACAAATACTACAAATACTGCAAATACTACAAATACTGCAAATACTGCAAATACTGCAAATACTGCAAATACTACAAATACTGCAAATAGTACAAATACTGCAAATACTACAAATACTGCAAATAGTACAAATACTACAAATACTGCAAATACTGCAAATACTGCAAATATTACAAATAGTATAAATACTGCAAATACTACAAATACTGCAAATACTGCAAATACTACAAATACTGCAAATACTACAAACACTGCAAATACTACAAATACTACAAATACTGCAAATACTACAAATACTACAAATACTGCAAATAGTACAAATACTACAAATACTACAAATACTACAAATACTGCAAATACTACAAATACTACAAATACTGCAAATACTACAAATACTACAAATACTGCAACATACAAATACTACAAATACCGCAAATACTACAAATACTACAAATACTGCAACACTGCAAATACTACAAATACTACAAATACTACAACACTGCAAATACTACAAATACTACAAATACTACAAATACTACAAATACTACAACACTGCAAATACTGCAAATACTACAACACTGCAAATACTGCATCACTGCAAATACAAAATACTACAAATACTGTATACAAATACTACAACACTACACAAATACAAATACTGCAACATACAAATACCGCAAATACAAATACAAATACTACAAATAGTACAATTACTACAAATACTGCAAATACTACAAGAAAATACTACAACACTACAACACTGCAAATACTGCAAATACTACAACATACAAATACTGCAACACTACAAATACTGCAAATACAAATACTACAAATACTACAACACTGCAAATACTGCAAATATTGCAACTACAAATACTACAAATACAACACTGCAACACTGAAAATACTACAAATACTACAAACACTGCAAATACTGCAAATACTACAAATACTACAAATACTACAAATACTGCAAATACTGCAAATACTACAAATACTACAAATACTACAACATACTACAAATACTACAAATACTACAAATACTGCAAATACTACAAATACTGCAAATACTGCAAATACTACAAATACTGCAAATACTACAAAGACTACAAATACTGCAAATACTACAACAAACTACAAATACTACAAATACTGCAAATACTACAAATACTGGAATTACTGCAAATACTACAAATACTGCAAATACTGCAAATACTGCAAATACGGCAAATACTAGAAATACTGCAAATACTGCAAATACTACAAATACTGCAAATACCGCAAATACTGCAAATACTGCAAATACTACAAATACTACAAATACTACAAATACGAGAAATACTGCAAACACTACAAATACTACAAATACTAAAACATACTACAAATACTGCAAATACTACAAATACTGCAAATACTACAAATACTACAAATACTAAAAATACTGCAAATACTACAAATACTGCAAATACTGCAAATACTGCAAATACTACAAGTACTGCAAATAATGCAAATACTACAAATACTGCAAATACTACAAACACTACAACAATACTACAGATACTACAATACTACAACAATACTACAGATACTACAATACTATAACAATACTACAGATACTACAATACTATAACAATACTACAGATACTACAATACTACAGATACTACAATACTACAGATACTACAATACTACAACAATACTACAGATACTACAATACTACAGATACTACAATACTACAACAATACTACAGATACTACAATACTACAGATACTACAATACTACTGATACTTCAATACTGTAACAATACTACAGATACTACAATACTACAGATACTACAATACTACTGATACTTCAATACTGTAACAATACTACAGATACTACAATACTACAGATACTACAATACTACAGATACTACAATACTACAACAATACTACAGATACTACAATACTACTACAATACTACAGATACTACAATACTACAACAATACTACAACAATACTACATATACTACAATACTACAACAATACTACAGATACTACAATACTACAACAATACTACAGATACTACAATACTACAACAATACTACAGATACTACAATACTACAACAATACTACAGATACTACAATACTATAACAATACTACAGATACTACAATACTACAGATACTACAATACTACAACAATACTACAGATACTAAAATACTACAACAATACTACAGATACTACAATACTACAACAATACTACAGATACTACAATACTATAACAATACTACAGATACTACAATACTACAACAATACTACAGATACTACAATACTATAACAATACTACAGATACTACAATACTATAACAATACTACAGATACTACAATACTACAACAATACTACAGATACTACAATACTATAACAATACTACAGATACTACAATACTATAACAATACTACAGATACTACAATACTACAACAATACTACAGATACTACAATACTACAACAATACTACAGATACTACAATACTACAACAATACTACAGATACTACAATACTACAACAATACTACAGATACTACAATACGACAACAATACTACAGTTACTACAATACTACAACAATACTACAGTTACTACAATACTACAACAATACTACAGATACTACAATACTATAACAATACTACAGATACTACAATACTATAACAATACTACAGATACTATAATACTACAACAATACTACAGATACTACAATACTACAACAATACTACAATACTACAACAATACTACAGATACTACAATACTACAACAATACTACAGATACTACAATACTACAACAATACTACAGATACTACAATACTACAACAATACTACAGATACTACAATACTACAACAATACTACAGATACTACAATACTACAACAATACTACAGTTACTACAATACTACAACAATACTACAGATACTACAATACTATAACAATACTACAGATACTACAATACTATAACAATACTACAGATACTACAATACTATAACAATACTACAGATACTATAATACTACAACAATACTACAGTTACTACAATACTACAACAATACTACAGATACTACAATACTACAACAATACTACAGATACTACAATACTACAACAATACTACAGATACTACAATACTACAACAATACTACAGATACTACAATACTACAACAATACTACAGTTACTACAATACTACAACAATACTACAGATACTACAATACTATAACAATACTACAGATACTACAATACTATAACAATACTACAGATACTACAATACTATAACAATACTACAGATACTACAATACTATAACAATACTACAGATACTACAATACTATAACAATACTACAGATACTATAATACTACAACAATACTACAATACTACAACAATACTACAGATACTACAATACTACAACAATACTACAGTTACTACAATACTACAACAATACTACAGATACTACAATACTATAACAATACTACAGATACTACAATACTATAACAATACTACAGATACTATAATACTACAACAATACTACAATACTACAACAATACTACAGATACTACAATACTACAACAATACTACAGTTACTACAATACTACAACAATACTACAGATACTACAATACTATAACAATACTACAGATACTACAATACGATAACAATACTACAGATACTATAATACTACAACAATACTACAATACTACAACAATACTACAGATACTACAATACTACAACAATACTACAGTTACTACAATACTACAACAATACTACAGATACTACAATACCATAACAATACTACAGATACTACAATACTATAATAATACTACAGATACTACAATACTATAACAATACTACAGATACTATAATACTACAACAATACTACAATACTACAACAATACTACAGATACTACAATACTACAACAATACTACAGTTACTACAATACTACAACAATACTACAGATACTACAATACCATAACAATACTACAGATACTACAATACTATAACAATACTACAGATACTACAATACTATAACAATACTACAGATACTATAATACTACAACAATACTACAATACTACAACAATACTACAGATACTACAATACTACAACAATACTACAGTTACTACAATACTACAACAATACTACAGATACTACAATACCATAACAATACTACAGATACTACAATACTATAACAATACTACAGATACTATAATACTACAACAATACTACAATACTACAACAATACTACAGATACTACAATACTACAACAATACTACAGTTACTACAATACTACAACAATACTACAGATACTACAATACCATAACAATACTACAGATACTACAATACTATAACAATACTACAGATACTATAATACTACAATTACTACAAAAAAAGGTGGATTTTCAGAACGACTTAAAAACAGAAGAATAAACCGTGAACTTTCTGAGCACGTCTGATGCTCCTGTCACTGTCAGATCTGTTGTGTTTATGGCATTACGTAACAGGAAGTGATCGAGGTCAAAGGTCACAGAGCTCCGAACAAATGCTTTGGGAAGTCAAACTGGATTATGTAAAAAAGCTGAAGGGGGTTTAGACTGAACCGAGGACTCGCTGTCAGACTCTAAACACACAGAGAGAAGTCAAGAGGTCTAGTCCTGGTCTAGTCCTGGTTCAGAGCTGGTTCTGGACTCACCTGTGCTGGACTTGATGGTCTCCTGGCCCACAGACTGTCCGAGCAGGTCGTACTGGTTCAGTCTGGAGCTCTCTCCCTCCACCACCACCGAGTCTGAGGCGTTACGGGTCCAAATGTACGTCACCTCCGACACGGTGTAGGCATCTGGAACGTCAGAACATCAGAACATCAGAACATCAGAATGTTAGAACATCAGAACATCAGATCATCAGAAAGTCAGAACGTCAGAACGTCAGAACATTTCAGAACATCAGAACATTTCAGAACAGACTCTTTAATTTAATTTTTCGTTGTTCTTCAAAAACATGAAAAACAGAACTCGTTCAAGGAGTGTGACGATGTCCAGGTCTCACGGTCTCAACCTCACGGTACGATATTTATTACGATATCGTGGGAAATATTCTACATAATAACAAGACTAAAATGCTTTGACCAGTCACCTTCCTGTCTCCATGGAGATGTTATTGCTTTGCTGGAATGTTCCACAGTATGGCATTAAACTTCTACAGCTGGTGTTTATCCATCTGCAGGCTTCTTATATTTGATCTGAGGAGGTTTGAGTGTTTTTCTCTGCAGAGACAGAACGCTCCGACTCTTTGGCCTTTTCCGCCCCGTCTGAATTTAAATTTAAATGTAGAAAAATCATTTTAGAATCAGAAGAAACTGTGATGAGTTTGTACAAAAGTGACGAGACTCCAGCCCTGAGTCACAGAGACACAAGGACAGAATCTGGAGCGACTTTAGAGTGAAACAGAAAACAAACAAAGATTAGAGCTAAAATAAGACTGGACCAGGACTAAACCAGGTCTAAACTAGAACTACACCAGCACTAAAATAAGACTAAACCAGGACTAAACCAGAACTAAACCAGGTCTAAACCAGGTCTAAACTAGAACTACACCAGCACTAAAATAAGACTAAACCAGGACTAAACCAGAACTAAACCAGGTCTAAACTAGAACTACACCAGCACTAAAATAAGACTAAACCAGAACTAAATCAGGTCTAAACTAGAACTACACCAGCACTAAAATAAGACTAAACCAGGACTAAACCAGAACTAAACCAGGTCTAAACCAGGTCTAAACTAGAACTACACCAGCACTAAAATAAGACAAAAACAGGACTAAACCAGAACTAAACCAGGTCTAAACCAGGACTAAACCAGCACTAAAATAAGACTAAACCAGGACCAAAGCAGGACTAAACCAGGTCTAAACCAGGTCTAAACCAGGACTAAACCAGGACTAAACCAGCACTAATATAAGACTAAACCAGGACCGAACCAGGACTAAACCTGGTTTAAACCAAACAAATATAAACCAGGACAACACCAGGACTAAACCAGGACTAAACAAGACTTAACTGGAACTAAACCCGGTCTAAATATGGACTAAAACTGGGCGCATTGTCTCCATCTTGCCCCAGTCTTCTGCGCTCTCATTCTGTGTTTGTTTACTACTTCAGTCTAACCCAGGACTAAACCTGGACTAAACCGGGACTAAACCTGGACTAAACCTGGACCATCCTGAGAACATGTTCCTGATGTTGTACTTACAGCTGCCGAACTTTAGGGGGCAGGAGTGGAAGTCCATGGGGAAGTCCTCCAGGTGCATGGGGCACTCGGCGTGAACCGTCAACCTGGAAAACACAGTGTTAATGCTAACGGAGTAATGCTAACGGAGTAATGCTAAGAGGCTAATGCTAACGGAGCTAATGCTAACGGGGCTAATGCTAATGGAGCTAATGCTAACGGGGTTAATGCCAATAGGGCGAATGCTAATGAGGGTCAGGATAACAGAGTAATGCTAACAAGGCTAATGTTAATAGGGTAACGCTAACAGAGTAATGCTAACAGACTAATGCTAAGGGGCTAATGCTAACGGGGCTAATGCTAACGGAATAAAGCAGCTTTATGTTGTGCTCGGAACTCAGAGAAAACAGACCACCGCAAAGTGCAAAGGAACAACACGGAGTTCAGAATCACAAACTCAGCTGGTTCGGAGAAGACCGAGTCAGATGGGTGTCTGAACATGTGAAAGTCAAACTGCCACAATTGAGACGCCTATAGCTAACATTAGCTAACAGACTTTATACATTAGCAGGAGCTAACATTAGCGATGTTAACGACATAAGCTAACAAAATAAACATTAATCTTTCTCAGGCATACATATTTTCCCAATTGTAGCAATGAAGCGCATTTCCATCAGATGTCGGGACAACTGACTCGGGTTTACGAACTTCTGATATTCAATAGAACGCAGCATAAGTCTCTGTGATGCTAATGCTATGCTAATGCTACATGGAGCTAATCAACAAAAAGCAAAAATTTCGTGACAGTTTGATATTAGCACTACTCCACTTTGTACTTGGGGCCGTAGCATGAGTCCTGGTTGAGTCCTGATTTATTCCTGATATAGTCCTGGTTCAGTCCTGGTTTAGTCCCTGTCTCTGGTCTCTGGTTCTTACCTCATGGTGTACAGAAGCGTCCCGTTGTCCTTAATCCTCAGGAGCTTGTTGGGCATGGTCATGTTGTGGTCTCTGGTCCTGGTTTAGTCCTGGTTTAGTCCTGGTCTCTGGTCCTGGTTTAGTCCTGGTTTAGTCCTGGTCTCTGGTCCTGGTTTAGTCCCTGTCTCTGGTCTCTGGTTCTTACCTCATGGTGTACAGAAGCGTCCCGTCGTCCTTAATCCTCAGGAGCTTGTTGGGCATGGTCATGTTGTGGTCTCTGGTCCTGGTTTAGTCCTGGTCTCTGGTCCTGGTTTAGTCCCGGTCTCTGGTCCTGGTTTGGTCCCGGTCTCTGGTCCTGGTTTAGTCCCGGTCTCTGATCCTGGTTTGGTCCCGGTCTCTGGTCCTGGTTTAGTCCTGGTTTAGTCCTGGTCTCTGGTCCTGGTTTAGTCCTGGTCTCTGGTCCTGGTTTGGTCCCGGTCTCTGGTCCTGGTTTAGTCCTGGTTTAGTCCTGGTCTCTGGTCCTGGTTTAGTCCTGGTCTCTGGTCCTGGTTTAGTCCTGGTTTAGTCCTGGTCTCTGGTCCTGGTTTAGTCCTGGTTTAGTCCTGTTGTCTGGTCCTGGTTTAGACCTGTTCTCTGGTCCTGGTTTAGTCCTGGTCTCTGGTCCTGGTTTAGTCCCGGTCTCTGGTCCTGGTTTAGTCCTGGTCTCTGGTTCTGGTTTAGTCCTGGTCTCTGGTCCTGGTTTAGTCCTGGTTTAGTCCTGTTCTCTGGTCCTGCTTTAGTCCTGTTCTCTGGTCCTGGTTTAGTCCTGTTCTCTGGTCCTGGTTTAGTCCCAGTCTCTGGTCCTGGTTTAGTCCTGTTCTCTGGTTCTGGTTTAGTCCTGGTCTCTGGTCCTGGTTTAGTCCCCGTCTCTGGTCCTGGTTTAGTCCTGGTCTCTGGTCCTGGTTTAGTCCTGGTTTAGTCCTGTTCTCTGGTCCTGCTTTAGTCCTGTTCTCTGGTCCTGGTTTAGTCCTGGTCTCTGGTCCTGGTTTAGTCCCTGTCTCTGGTCCTGGTTTAGTCCTGTTCTCTGGTCCTGGTTTAGTCCTGGTCTCTGGTCCTGGTTTAGTCCCCGTCTCTGGTCTCTGGTTCTTACCTCATGGTGTACAGAAGCGTCCCGTCGTCCTTAATCCTCAGGAGCTTGTTGGGCATGGTCATGTTGTGGTCTCTGGTCCTGGTTTAGTCCTGGTCTCTGGTCCTGGTTTAGTCCCCGTCTCTGGTCCTGGTTTAGTCCCTGTCTCTGGTCTCTGGTTCTTACCTCATGGTGTACAGAAGCGTCCCGTCGTCCTTAATCCTCAGGAGCTTGTTGGGCATGGTCATGTTGTGGGCCACGGACTTCTTGCCATTGTGGAAGAAGGTGTCCGGGGTCCAGATCTTGGAGGCCATCAGGTTGTTCAGGGGAAGGATGTTCATGGGGCCGTGGAACGTCAGACGCTCGTCCTTCCAGCTCTGACGGAAGAACACGTCGATGGTGTATTCCTGGGAAAAACGGAGAGAAGAGGGAAAACAGAGGGAAAATGGAGATGAGACCGAAGAGTGGGAAGGAACAGAGACAACGTTCAGATCTGATGGAGGAACATGTCCATGGGGTAACCAGGACTAGACCGAAACTGAACCGGGTCTAAGGCAGGGCCAATAAACCAGATCCGAACCAGGAATAAAACGGGACTAAATGGACTAGGTGACGACCAAGCCAGAACTAAACCAAACCAGGACTAAACCAGGCCTGAGGCAAGCTAAACCAGGACTTAATCAGGTCTAAACCAGGAATAAACCAGATATAAAACAGGTCTAAACCAGGTCTAAACTCAGTCTAAACCCGGTCTAAAGCAGGACTAAACCTGGTCTAAAGCAGGTCTAAACCCGGTCTAAAACAGGACTAAACCTGGTCTAAACCAGGTCTAAACCCAGTCTAAATCCGATCTAAAGCAGGACTAATCCCGGTCTAAGGCAGGTCTAAACCCGGTCTAAAGCAGGACTAAACCTGGTCTAAAGCAGAACTAAACCCGGTCTAAAACAGGTCTAAACCAGATCTAAACCCGGTCTAAAGCAGGTCTAAGCCCGGTCTAAACCCGGTCTAAACCCGGTCTAAACCCGGTCTAAACCCGGTCTAAACCCGGTCTAAACCCGGTCTAAACCCGGTCTAAACCCGGTCTAAACCCGGTCTAAACCCGGTCTAAACCCGGTCTTCAGTTCTGCTGTGTAAACTCAGCTCTGACTCGTGTTTATTTTGGTCTCAAACATTTTCCGACAGAAGAACGTTCGTCTCTTTGTGCAGAAAATAGAGCAGGCGTAACCGTGGCGACAGATCAGAGCAGGCGTAACCACGGCGACAGATTACAACCCGGATCTGTGTAGGTTTGACACCCGGCGCTAAAATTAGAAACGCGTCGCTATGGAGACGAGTCATATGCATTAAAATAAAAATCATGATTCTGTGTCGAGCAGATGAGTTCACACCTAAAGGCGCCAAAACTGGGACTAGACCAGGACTAGACCAGGACTAGACCAGGACTAGACCAGGACTAGACCGGGACTAGACCAGGACTAGACCTGGACTAAACCGGGACTACACCACGACTACACCAGGACTACACCAGGACTAGACCAGGACTACACCAAGACTAGACCTGGACTAAACCGGGACTATACCAAGACTAAACCAGGACTAAACCAGGTCTAAACCAGGACTAAACCAGGACTAAACCAGAACTAGACTAGGACTAAACCAGGACTACACCAGGACTAGACCAGGACTAAACCAGGACTAAACCAGGTCTATACTAGGACTAAACCAGGGCTAAACCAGGACTAACCCAGAACTAGACTAGGACTAAACCAGGACTAAACCAGGACTAGACAAGGACTGAACCAGGACTAAACCAGGACTAAACCAGGACTAAACCAGGACTGAACCAGGACTAAACCAGGACTAAACCAGGACTAGACCAGGACTGAACCAGGACTAAACCAGGACTAAACCGCAGGAGTGTGATCGTGCTCTGACGGGGGAGCGGCTCAGCACAGAGAGTGTCTTTCACACTCCTCTTCGGTGTCTCACCATGTCTGTGTCTGACACCGGGCCGAAGCTCGTCACGTAAATATCCGTCTTCACCTCCGTCACTCGGTCTGAAAAAACACAAAACGACAAGATTCATGATCGGCCGAACATTACATCCACAAAAGGTTTTTTCACTGATCATTTCCATCAATGACGAGGAGAGGAGAGAGGAGAGGAGAGAGGAGAGAGGAGAGGAGAGGAGAGAGGAGAGAGGAGAGGAGAGGAGAGAGGAGAGGAGAGGAGAGAGGAGAGGAGAGGAGAGGAGAGGAGAGAGGAGAGGAGGAGAGAGGAGAGGAGAGGAGAGGAGAGGAGAAGAGAGGAGGAGAGAGGAGAGGAGAGGAGAGAGGAGAGGAGAGAGGAGAGGAGAGAGGAGAGGAGGAGGAGAGGAGGAGAGGAGAGGAGAGGAGGAGGGAGGAGAGGAGAGGAGGAGGGAGGAGGAGAGAGAGGAGGAGAGAGGAGAGGAGAGGAGAGGAGAGGACAGAGAGGAGAGGAGGAGGAGAGGAGGAGAGGAGAGAGGAGAGGAGAGGAGGAGAGGAGGAGAGGAGAGAGGGGAGGGGAGAGGAGAGGAGAGGAGGAGAGAGGAGAGGAGAGAGGAGAGGAGCGAGGAGAGGAACTAGAGGAGAGGAGAGGGGAGAGGAGAGGAGAAGAGAGGAGAGGAGAGAGAGGAGGAGAGGAGAGGAGAGGAGAGAGGAGGAGAGAGAGGAGAGGAGAGGAGAGAGGAGAGGAGGAGAGGAGGAGAGGAGAGGAGAGAGGAGGAGAGGAGGAGAGAGGAGAGGAGAGAGAAGGAGAGGAGAGAGGAGAGGAGGAGAGCAGAGAGAGAAGGAGAGGAGGAGAGGAGAGGAGGAGAGAGGAGAGGAGGAGAAAGGAGAGGAGAGAGGAGAGGAAGAGAGGAGGAGAGGAGAGAGGAGAGGAGGAGAGAGGAGAGGAGAGAGGAGAGGAGGAGAGAGGAGAGGAGAGGAGGAGAGAGGAGAGGAGAGAGAAGGAGAGGAGAGAGGAGAGGAGAAAGGAGAGTAGAGATGAGGAGAGGACAGAGGAGAGGAGGAAAGAGGAGAGGAGGAAAGAGGAGAGGAGAGAGAAGGAGAGGAGAGGAGGAGAGCAGAGAGAGGAGAGGAGGAGAGGAGAGAGGAGAGGAGAGAGGAGGAGAGGAGAGATGAGGAGAAGACAGGAAGAGGAGAGGAGAAGGAGAGAGGAGAGAGGAGAGGAAGAGGAGGAGAGAGGAGAGGAGGAAAGAGGAGAGGAGAGGAGAGAGAAGGACAGGAGAGGAGGAGAGCAGAGAGAGAAGGAGATGAGGAGAGGAGAGAGGAGGAGAGGACAGGAAGAGGAGAGGAGGAGGAGAGAGAAGGAGAGGAGAGGAGGAGAGCAGAGAGAGAAGGAGAGGAGGAGAGGAGAAAGGAGAGTAGAGATGAGGAGAGGACAGGAAGAGGAGAGGAGGAGGAAAGTGGAGAGAAGGAGAGAGGAGAGGAAGAGGAGAGAGATATGGGTGAAGTGTGTTGCTGAAGGACATGTCTCATTTGTGGTGTTGCTCTGCAGGTTGTGAGTTTGATCCTTGTGTGTTTAAAGCATCGTTGGATTCAGACGCCCGACGAGGCGCCGAGATTTCCCGGTTAAGAGGGTAACTTAAAGTTCAACTCCGGCACATTTGAAGCTAAAGTCCGTGTCTAGAGGAGGTGGAATTCTGTCAGAAACCAAAAAACAGCACAGATCAGTGTTTCCTTGGCGGAGATGTCACTGTGACAGAGAGTCTGTCAAGACAACAAACTAGTGCAGTGATGGGGTTTCTAATCCCGTTTATTTACGGAGAAACTAAAAGTTGTTGAACGAAAATGGTTTGGGAATGTATTTTTTTTAGCGTTTTTCAAAAAATATAATTCACTGGTGAATAAAAGGGATTAGAAACGACATCGGCGATCGAGTCTTTTGGGTTTTGAAGACAAACTTGCCCCCATCACTGCACTAGTTCAGAACTTGCCCCCATCACTACACTAGTTCAGAACTTGCCCCCATCACTACACTAGTTCAGAACTTGCCCCCATCACTACACTAGTTCAGAACTTGCCCCCATCACTACACTAGTTCAGAACTTGCCCCCATCACTACACTAGTTCAGAACTTGCCCCATCACTGCACTAGTTTGTTGCCTTGACAGACTCTGTCACAGTGAGATCTCCGCCAAGGAAACACTGATCTGTGCTGTTTTTTGGATTCTGACAGAATTCCACCTCCTCTAGCAACGGACTTTAGCTTCAAACGTGCCTGACACCTGAACGCTCATAACGCGCCTCCAAAACGCAGGACGCCCCAAACCCGCGTGCACACAGACTTCACGTGTGAACTGGACGCTCTGACGCTGCGGCCTGAACCGTAAGTGTGGAAATGCAGAGCGTCGTTCTGCTCATTGACCCATTTCCTCGTTCTCATTTTCACAAACGCACCGAGGCACAAAACGAGAGAGAGCTGAACTGGAAAACAGACGAGAGGAAAGGAGAGGGATGAGAGAGGAGTAGAAGTCATGCTCTGTGACCCGTAGGAGGCGCTCAGATGTCCGGCTGCACCTGCGTCTCTGTGGAGCACTTCCTGTAGCACCACATGGACTAAAACCAGGACTATAAAGGGATTAAGGATTAAACAAGCCTACAACAGGAGTAAATCAGGACTAAATCAGGTCTGAACCAGGTCTGAACCAGGTCTAAACCAGGTCTAAACCAGATCTAAACCAGGTCTAAACCAGGTCCACCTTGTGGTGTCATGAAGTGGTGGTTTCTCCTTTTCCCTTTAGTTGAGGCCAGATCCGCGACTCCAGGACTGAGAAAAAAAAATGATCCAAA